>CAMAOD020000029.1:20000-22576 GCA_945859595.2 Megachile willughbiella | reverse complement strand
TTCTCTCGTCTTAATATCCGTCTGTAGTTAGATTTTCGACTCGAGAGCGCTCCTCGCGGGCGGTCGTATAGTTTCCTTTTAGGGGTTTAACTAGAAACCACGACTCACGCAGGCCACGATAAGCGCATTCCACCGAGAAGATTCTAAAACGAGGAATTGCGAGATATAAGAAAAGTTCTCCTGTCGCCTGTCGAAAAAAAAAAACACTAGCAACGAGAGGGCGAAACGGACGTTCTATTTAACATTCTCCGCGTCAAACGCCGACGAAATGTCCAACCATCGCTCGTACGTTTTCGCCAATTTCGCAAGTTGTTCTCTCTCTCGCGTTCGACCATCGATCCCGCTCCGAAACGTTCGACTTTTCGGCGTTTAACGTTTTTGTTTTATCTAGTCGAACGACGGCGGGAACGAAAAAAAATTTAACAATGAAGAGAAAACGTTTTGCTACTAAAGGCAAACGCAAGCAGTCTTTCGTTATATAAACGACCCTCAGCCAGGCGTGGTCCAGGAATTGTATCCGTGGACCGCAATGTGCGTTCGAAATGTCGATGTTCATGTGTCCTGCAGTTCACACGTTGACGCGCAATTAGCTGCGTTCTTCATCGACCCACGAGCCAAGTGATCCACCGTTCAGGGTAATCGTATAAAAATTTTTGTTCAAATTCAACTCAGCGTCTCACAAACCAGTATGGTATTACAATTTAATATTGTATTAAAAATTCGTTCGATTGTCCGTACAATACTAACTCCAATCCAAGCGCAAGATCGAGTATCGGTATTCGGACGTCGTCTCGTCGTTGCTCTGTTCATCGATTTACCCGAGCGAACGACGCCGATTTAACGGTTGATAGACGACACGATAGAACGTCGATGGACGGGACATATACCGTATAAAACTACGAACCGCCGATGAAACGCCCAGTGGCACGTTTCTCTTCGTACGGCGAGTTTTCTCGGTCGTGTTCGGGTGTGGTAAAGTCCATTAAAAAACCGTGGAAAATACGAAACGCGCTGCCGCGCGTAACAGAGTCTCCTGTTCGCTGCTCGCATATATTGGACGTCTTGGCGGTATCGCGAGATTCGATACGGACTCCATGGCCGGCGTCAGATCGGTCTACCAACGAAGGAGACTACGCTATCGTCGCTTCTCAGCCGGTCCGTAAGCGATACGCTACCATATCGTCCGTCGCAAGCAGGCGGACTCGTGAAACGGCGACTTTGTTCGTCGAGCGGTTTCGTGGTTCGATTTCCATCGGTTACCCGGACCCCCGGTTATTAAGTTAACCAGCCTCCGTAAAATTCTATTTCGACCTTCATTTTATCTCGTTTAACACAAAATAGAAAGAGACTATATAGGGGGTTCCCGTTGTCCAAAGACACACAATTTAGAGAGAAAGAAAATAAAGGGAGTCTCTCACGAGGCGGGCGAAAAAAACAAAAAAATTTAACATAATTTCTTTCGCAACCCATGCATCTCGTTACCAAACGTCCCAAAATATTTCTTTAGATTCTCTCCTCCTTGTTTTCTTCGATGTGGCGAGAGAGTTACGCAACACGAATCAAGAATATAATATAGAAAGGAAAGCCCGATAAGAATATTTCGAGATTTTTCACCTTCACCTCTTTTACTTCTCCGAATCTCTCGCTTCCCTGGCGCGTATCTATTTAACAATTTCGATTCTCTCCTCCCTTTAACTCAGACGTCGCAACGGACGGGTACACCATGCATACGATCTCTTTTCTTTATTTTACATAACGAACCTTCTGCCGGTAAAATACGCGGCAGATTCATTTATGTGTATATATATATATATATGAGAATGTTCAGTTTTTCCTCAAGGTTCAAGTTTAACATTCTTGTTACGACGACTTTTATTGTTTATATTTTCGAAGATCGTGCGGTACCCGTTCAAGAGTTAGACGACGTCCCGGGAGAGTCGAAACTTTTTTATACGCTACGGAAAGAAGAGCCGAGAAGATAGAGGAAACTCTCGATTTTCTTTCGTCGATAAACTTTCGTTCTTTCTATTTTCGGCGTTCGACATGAAACGGCGTTTGCTCTCTCTTTTTTAACTTTATTTATCTTTCGGCGCTTGTTCGTGCGAAACGCGTCGGCGGATACGAAATACGGACGGGAGTATCGACGATGAGAACCAAAGCGACCTCCTACACGAAACCATAATTTCTCTCCGCATCACGACTGCCGTAACGACGAATTGTCATTTAACATTTTTGGTATCTGTTTTGTTTTTCATTTTTGCTACTACCGCAAAAAATTTCTCCTCTCTCACCACTCTTTCGTGGCTCGGAACCGATACACAATATTTTATTGTGTTATCATTTTATTACGCATTTTTGTGTGTACGGCCAATATATATATATATATTTTTATATATACGCGAGGTGCTGCACTTTTTCATCCTCATTTTTGCGTATAGAGAGAGTTATAGTTACATATACTTTTGTTATTCGAGAGTTATAGTTACATATAGACACACTTTTGTGTTTTTTGGCACGTACAAATTATATCATGTGTTTCTTATAATATTTTTGCGTATCATGTGTTTCCATATATT
>CAMAOD020000029.1:0-17500 GCA_945859595.2 Megachile willughbiella | reverse complement strand
ATACACAACACACCGAGATAGGCGCGTACAGCGGACATGCTGTTCGAAAAACGAACTGGAACAGGCACGTACGGTGGGCGTCACGCTGAGCGTGTCGATATAAACGTTTCGTTCCTCCTCGGGGTCTCTCTTTTGTATCGATAAAGCGCGTAAAAAGCAAGTCCTCTCGTGCCGTAAAAGGTTTCTCGTTGAAAAGTTTTGGAAGCACGTACACCGCTTTCACGCTGTTCATCGAAACGGTTTAAGCACGTAAACCACACACGCTTGTATTGAAAACCTCCACAACATCGGTGTTCTTTTCATTTTCGTAATACCATTTTTGTAAACGAACCAGAATCAGCTTAAACGTTCCCTTTTTTAATTTGGTTCGCATGTGCTCAAAGTTATTAATAGGTTATTGCACATGTTTGTATAAATTTCTCCTCCCTTCTCTCTCGTCTTTGGTATTTTTATTTAAGACACACCGATATAGGTTAGCGCGTACAGTGGCATGCTGAACGTACCGTGATAGCGCGTACAGCGGACATGCTGTTCGAAAAACGAACAAGAGGAAGCACGTATACAGAGGCGGCTCGCGCTAGGCATATATCGATACGAAACCTCCATTCTCGTCTCTCTTTTCGTCGTGGATATCGAAGAAGCGCGTAAATAAAAATCGCTAAACTCTCTCGTGCCGTAAAAGTATCCGTTCAAATTTTGGAAGCACGTACACACCGTTTTCACGCTGTGCATCGAAACGGTTTAAGCACGTAAACCACACACGCTGGAATTGAACCCCTCCACAACATCGATGTTCTTATTTTTCGTAATACCATATTTTTGTAATGAACCATATATTATATATATTTCAGCTTAAACGTTCCCTTTTATTTGGTTCTCATGTGTTTCACAAGTCACTCAGTAGGTATTTTTTGTTTAAGACACATCGAGAGGTTAGCGCGTACAGTGGCATGCTGAACGTACCGTGATAGCGCGTACAACGGACATGCTGTTCGGAAAACTGAAGCGAAGCAGGCACGTACACAGAGAAGTATAGCTCGCGCTGGGCACATCGATTCGTACAAATCCACCTTCTTTTTCTCTCTTAAAATTTTTCGAGCCATAGTTACGATATTATATATATTATATATATATATATATATTTTTGTATAAATTTCGTACGTATCGTGAAGCTTGATAATATCGAAGACATCACCGTACCGAAAACTCTCCACTGTGGAAGAAGTTTCCGTTTCAGAAACCGTTTTTGTGTAATCATAGTTACACACGTTTTGTGTTGAAGTCATAGTTACGATATTATATAAAATTATTCTGTACGTATTGTGAAGCTCGATAATATCGAGACATCACCGTACCGAAAACTCTCCACTTTGGAAGAAGTTTCCGTTTCATAAACAGTTTTTGTGTTTGAGAGTCATAGTTACGATAATTTTTGTATAAATTTTGTACGTATCGTGAAGCTCGATAATATCGAGACATCACCGTACCGAAAACTCTCCACTTTGGAAGAAGTTTCCGTTTCATAAACCGTTTTTTTGTGTTCAGAGTCATAGTTACACATTTTGAGAGAATATTAGGCGTTCGAGACGCACAAAACATTAAGGGACGTAATTTGTAATTTGTATTTCGGAATAAATATTCCGTTTTATATTTTTAGTCTCTCGATATAAAGGCGTTGTAACGAACAAGTCCGTTCAACACCACTTTTTTGGTTCAATTTTATATTCAACTATTCTAGAAAACCTTTGCCTGTTTCAAAAACAGTTGGAATTCTAGCTGGAAGGATAGCCTGTTCTTTCGCAGTACAACGTACACACCGAAGTGCATACGAGTCACCAGCCTCATGTTAAAGGTTCGTCGCATATGTGCCATTTGGTCTTAGACGCCGACACGCGACAATGCAGTGTGGAGAAAATCCTGCATCGATACCGAGAGCACGAACAGTCGAGGCAACGCGAAGTTACGCTCGAGGAGCGGTGGACTAGTTCTCAACCGAGGTCATAGAATAGCCACGCGCCCGACGCTGTTCCGTCTGGTACGACCGGACCGAACGTCTCCTTATAGATACCGAACGGCCGGCCGGATGGTCGGCGACGCCCGGTCTTACGCACGGGCGCTTATGGGTCTAACGCGCGATCCGAACGTACCAATTCGAGAGTGCGGTAAAACTTAGCGCGAAAAATTCGATTTTTCCAAAAGTTGTCAAACACTCTAAAAAGTATACGGACGATGTTCTAACAATTATTTTACAAAATTTAATGATAAAATTAATTGAAAAAAAAATTTTTTTTTTTTTTTCACGAAAATCAATAACAAACATAACGTTAACATACAAAACCAATAACAGAGAACAAAATACGTTGAAATAAACTATACGAATACACAAAATATTTGTAATATTTTTAAAAATTGAGAATAAATGGTATGTTCAGTGTCGAATTCGAACGCGTCTAAGTCCCTCCGGCATAGTCGGTTCGGTGAAACGATGACTGACAACCTATATAAAATTTATATAGAATCGATAGAGAAACGTATTTCTAACAATGTTATATAGTTTTGGCATGTCTGGATTCATAAATAAAAAAATTATCGAGAATTTAAAGTTCGGCATAGTCGGTTCGGTGAATCGATGACTGACAACCTATATAAAATTTATATAGAATCGACAGAGAAACGTATTTCTAGCAACCCTATATGGTTTTTACACGTCTGGATTCATAAATGAAAAAGTTATCGAAAATTTTTGTTGCGCATAGTCGGTTCGGTGAATCGATGACCGACAACCTATGTAAAATTTATATAGAATCGATAGAGAAACGCATTTCTAGCAACGCTATATAGTTTTTACACGTCTGGATTCATAAATGAAAAATTTATCGAGAATTTTCAGTTCCGCATAGTCGGTTCGGTGTCGAGCCGTTACGCGACTAAGTCCCTCCGGCATAGTCGGTTCGGTGAACCGATGACTGACAACCTATATAAAATTTATACACAATCGATAGAGTAACGTATTCCTAACAATGTTATATAATTTTGGCATTTTTGTATTCATAAATAAAAAAGTTATAGAGAATTTAATGTTCGGCATAGTCGGTTCGGTGAGTCGATGACTGACAACCTATATAAAATTTATATAGAATCGATAGAGAAACGCATTTCTAGCAACCCTATATGGTTTTTACACGTCTGGATTCATAAATGAAAAAGTTATCGAAAATTTTTGTTGCGCATAGTCGGTTCGGTGAATCGATGACCGACAACCTATGTAAAATTTATATAGAATCGATAGAGAAACGCATTTCTAGCAACGCTATATAGTTTTTACACGTCTGGATTCATAAATGAAAAATTTATCGAGAATTTTCAGTTCCGCATAGTCGGTTCGGTGTCGAGCCGTTACGCGACTAAGTCCCTCCGGCATAGTCGGTTCGGTGAACCGATGACTGACAACCTATATAAAATTTATACACAATCGATAGAGTAACGTATTCCTAACAATGTTATATAATTTTGGCATTTTTGTATTCATAAATAAAAAAGTTATAGAGAATTTAATGTTCGGCATAGTCGGTTCGGTGAGTCGATGACTGACAACCTATATAAAATTTATATAGAATCGATAGAGAAACGCATTTCTAGCAACCCTATATGGTTTTTACACGTCTGGATTCATAAATGAAAAAGTTATCGAAAATTTTTGTTGCGCATAGTCGGTTCGGTGAATCGATGACCGACAACCTATGTAAAATTTATATAGAATCGATAGAGAAACGCATTTCTAGCAACGCTATATAGTTTTTACACGTCTGGATTCATAAATGAAAAATTTATCGAGAATTTTCAGTTCCGCATAGTCGGTTCGGTGTCGAGCCGTTACGCGACTAAGTCCCTCCGGCATAGTCGGTTCGGTGAACCGATGACTGACAACCTATATAAAATTTATACAGAATCGATAGAGTAACGTATTCCTAACAATGTTATATAATTTTGGCATTTTTGTATTCATAAATAAAAAAGTTATAGAGAATTTAAAGTTCGGCATAGTCGGTTCGGTGAGTCGATGACTGACAACCTATATAAAATTTATACAGAATCGATAGAGAAACGCATTTCTAGCAACCCTATATGGTTTTTACACGTCTGGATTCATAAACGAAAAAGTTATCGAAAATTTTTGTTGCGCATAGTCGGTTCGGTGAATCGATGACCGACAACCTATGTAAAATTTATATAGAATCGATAGAGAAACGCATTTCTAGCAACGCTATATAGTTTTTACACGTCTGGATTCATAAATGAAAAATTTATCGAGAATTTTCAGTTCCGCATAGTCGGTTCGGTGTCGAGCCGTTACGCGACTAAGTCCCTCCGGCATAGTCGGTTCGGTGAACCGATGACTGACAACCTATATAAAATTTATACAGAATCGATAGAGTAACGTATTCCTAACAATGTTATATAATTTTGGCATTTTTGTATTCATAAATAAAAAAGTTATAGAGAATTTAAAGTTCGGCATAGTCGGTTCGGTGAGTCGATGACTGACAACCTATATAAAATTTATACAGAATCGATAGAGAAACGCATTTCTAGCAACCCTATATGGTTTTTACACGTCTGGATTCATAAACGAAAAAGTTATCGAAAATTTTTGTTGCGCATAGTCGGTTCGGTGAATCGATGACCGACAACCTATGTAAAATTTATATAGAATCGATAGAGAAACGCATTTCTAGCAACGCTATATAGTTTTTACACGTCTGGATTCATAAATGAAAAATTTATCGAGAATTTTCAGTTCCGCATAGTCGGTTCGGTGTCGAGCCGTTACGCGACTAAGTCCCTCCGGCATAGTCGGTTCGGTGAACCGATGACTGACAACCTATATAAAATTTATACAGAATCGATAGAGTAACGTATTCCTAACAATGTTATATAATTTTGGCATTTTTGTATTCATAAATAAAAAAGTTATAGAGAATTTAAAGTTCGGCATAGTCGGTTCGGTGAGTCGATGACTGACAACCTATATAAAATTTATACAGAATCGATAGAGAAACGCATTTCTAGCAACCCTATATGGTTTTTACACGTCTGGATTCATAAACGAAAAAGTTATCGAAAATTTTTGTTCCGCATAGTCGGTTCGGTGAATCGATGACTGACAACCTATGTAAAATTTGTACAGAATCGATAGAGAAACGCATTTCTAGCAACGCTATATAGTTTTTACACGTTCGGATTCATAAATGAAAAATTTATCGAGAATTTTCAGTTCCGCATAGTCGGTTCGGTGTCGAGCCGTTACGCGACAAAGTCCCTCCGGCATAGTCGGTTAGGTTAGGTTAGGTTAGGTTAGGTTAGGTTAGGTTAGGTTAGGTTAGGTTAGGTTAGGTTAGGTTAGGTTAGGTTAGGTTAGGTTAGGTTAGGTTAGGTTAGGTTAGGTTAGGTTAGGTTAGGTTAGGTTAGGTTAGGTTAGGTTAGGTTAGGTTAGGTTAGGTTAGGTTAGGTTAGGTTAGGTTAGGTTAGGTTAGGTTAGGTTAGGTTAGGTTAGGTTAGGTTAGGTTAGGTTAGGTTAGGTTAGGTTAGGTTAGGTTAGGTTAGGTTAGGTTAGGTTAGGTTAGGTTAGGTTAGGTTAGGTTAGGTTAGGTTAGGTTAGGTTAGGTTAGGTTAGGTTAGGTTAGGTTAGGTTAGGTTAGGTTAGGTTAGGTTAGGTTAGGTTAGGTTAGGTTAGGTTAGGTTAGGTTAGGTTAGGTTAGGTTAGGTTAGGTTAGGTTAGGTTAGGTTAGGTTAGGTTAGGTTAGGTTAGGTTAGGTTAGGTTAGGTTAGGTTAGGTTAGGTTAGGTTAGGTTAGGTTAGGTTAGGTTAGGTTAGGTTAGGTTAGGTTAGGTTAGGTTAGGTTAGGTTAGGTTAGGTTAGGTTAGGTTAGGTTAGGTTAGGTTAGGTTAGGTTAGGTTAGGTTAGGTTAGGTTAGGTTAGGTTAGGTTAGGTTAGGTTAGGTTAGGTTAGGTTAGGTTAGGTTAGGTTAGGTTAGGTTAGGTTAGGTTAGGTTAGGTTAGGTTAGGTTAGGTTAGGTTAGGTTAGGTTAGGTTAGGTTAGGTTAGGTTAGGTTAGGTTAGGTTAGGTTAGGTTAGGTTAGGTTAGGTTAGGTTAGGTTAGGTTAGGTTAGGTTAGGTTAGGTTAGGTTAGGTTAGGTTAGGTTAGGTTAGGTTAGGTTAGGTTAGGTTAGGTTAGGTTAGGTTAGGTTAGGTTAGGTTAGGTTAGGTTAGGTTAGGTTAGGTTAGGTTAGGTTAGGTTAGGTTAGGTTAGGTTAGGTTAGGTTAGGTTAGGTTAGGTTAGGTTAGGTTAGGTTAGGTTAGGTTAGGTTAGGTTAGGTTAGGTTAGGTTAGGTTAGGTTAGGTTAGGTTAGGTTAGGTTAGGTTAGGTTAGGTTAGGTTAGGTTAGGTTAGGTTAGGTTAGGTTAGGTTAGGTTAGGTTAGGTTAGGTTAGGTTAGGTTAGGTTAGGTTAGGTTAGGTTAGGTTAGGTTAGGTTAGGTTAGGTTAGGTTAGGTTAGGTTAGGTTAGGTTAGGTTAGGTTAGGTTAGGTTAGGTTAGGTTAGGTTAGGTTAGGTTAGGTTAGGTTAGGTTAGGTTAGGTTAGGTTAGGTTAGGTTAGGTTAGGTTAGGTTAGGTTAGGTTAGGTTAGGTTAGGTTAGGTTAGGTTAGGTTAGGTTAGGTTAGGTTAGGTTAGGTTAGGTTAGGTTAGGTTAGGTTAGGTTAGGTTAGGTTAGGTTAGGTTAGGTTAGGTTAGGTTAGGTTAGGTTAGGTTAGGTTAGGTTAGGTTAGGTTAGGTTAGGTTAGGTTAGGTTAGGTTAGGTTAGGTTAGGTTAGGTTAGGTTAGGTTAGGTTAGGTTAGGTTAGGTTAGGTTAGGTTAGGTTAGGTTAGGTTAGGTTAGGTTAGGTTAGGTTAGGTTAGGTTAGGTTAGGTTAGGTTAGGTTAGGTTAGGTTAGGTTAGGTTAGGTTAGGTTAGGTTAGGTTAGGTTAGGTTAGGTTAGGTTAGGTTAGGTTAGGTTAGGTTAGGTTAGGTTAGGTTAGGTTAGGTTAGGTTAGGTTAGGTTAGGTTAGGTTAGGTTAGGTTAGGTTAGGTTAGGTTAGGTTAGGTTAGGTTAGGTTAGGTTAGGTTAGGTTAGGTTAGGTTAGGTTAGGTTAGGTTAGGTTAGGTTAGGTTAGGTTAGGTTAGGTTAGGTTAGGTTAGGTTAGGTTAGGTTAGGTTAGGTTAGGTTAGGTTAGGTTAGGTTAGGTTAGGTTAGGTTAGGTTAGGTTAGGTTAGGTTAGGTTAGGTTAGGTTAGGTTAGGTTAGGTTAGGTTAGGTTAGGTTAGGTTAGGTTAGGTTAGGTTAGGTTAGGTTAGGTTAGGTTAGGTTAGGTTAGGTTAGGTTAGGTTAGGTTAGGTTAGGTTAGGTTAGGTTAGGTTAGGTTAGGTTAGGTTAGGTTAGGTTAGGTTAGGTTAGGTTAGGTTAGGTTAGGTTAGGTTAGGTTAGGTTAGGTTAGGTTAGGTTAGGTTAGGTTAGGTTAGGTTAGGTTAGGTTAGGTTAGGTTAGGTTAGGTTAGGTTAGGTTAGGTTAGGTTAGGTTAGGTTAGGTTAGGTTAGGTTAGGTTAGGTTAGGTTAGGTTAGGTTAGGTTAGGTTAGGTTAGGTTAGGTTAGGTTAGGTTAGGTTAGGTTAGGTTAGGTTAGGTTAGGTTAGGTTAGGTTAGGTTAGGTTAGGTTAGGTTAGGTTAGGTTAGGTTAGGTTAGGTTAGGTTAGGTTAGGTTAGGTTAGGTTAGGTTAGGTTAGGTTAGGTTAGGTTAGGTTAGGTTAGGTTAGGTTAGGTTAGGTTAGGTTAGGTTAGGTTAGGTTAGGTTAGGTTAGGTTAGGTTAGGTTAGGTTAGGTTAGGTTAGGTTAGGTTAGGTTAGGTTAGGTTAGGTTAGGTTAGGTTAGGTTAGGTTAGGTTAGGTTAGGTTAGGTTAGGTTAGGTTAGGTTAGGTTAGGTTAGGTTAGGTTAGGTTAGGTTAGGTTAGGTTAGGTTAGGTTAGGTTAGGTTAGGTTAGGTTAGGTTAGGTTAGGTTAGGTTAGGTTAGGTTAGGTTAGGTTAGGTTAGGTTAGGTTAGGTTAGGTTAGGTTAGGTTAGGTTAGGTTAGGTTAGGTTAGGTTAGGTTAGGTTAGGTTAGGTTAGGTTAGGTTAGGTTAGGTTAGGTTAGGTTAGGTTAGGTTAGGTTAGGTTAGGTTAGGTTAGGTTAGGTTAGGTTAGGTTAGGTTAGGTTAGGTTAGGTTAGGTTAGGTTAGGTTAGGTTAGGTTAGGTTAGGTTAGGTTAGGTTAGGTTAGGTTAGGTTAGGTTAGGTTAGGTTAGGTTAGGTTAGGTTAGGTTAGGTTAGGTTAGGTTAGGTTAGGTTAGGTTAGGTTAGGTTAGGTTAGGTTAGGTTAGGTTAGGTTAGGTTAGGTTAGGTTAGGTTAGGTTAGGTTAGGTTAGGTTAGGTTAGGTTAGGTTAGGTTAGGTTAGGTTAGGTTAGGTTAGGTTAGGTTAGGTTAGGTTAGGTTAGGTTAGGTTAGGTTAGGTTAGGTTAGGTTAGGTTAGGTTAGGTTAGGTTAGGTTAGGTTAGGTTAGGTTAGGTTAGGTTAGGTTAGGTTAGGTTAGGTTAGGTTAGGTTAGGTTAGGTTAGGTTAGGTTAGGTTAGGTTAGGTTAGGTTAGGTTAGGTTAGGTTAGGTTAGGTTAGGTTAGGTTAGGTTAGGTTAGGTTAGGTTAGGTTAGGTTAGGTTAGGTTAGGTTAGGTTAGGTTAGGTTAGGTTAGGTTAGGTTAGGTTAGGTTAGGTTAGGTTAGGTTAGGTTAGGTTAGGTTAGGTTAGGTTAGGTTAGGTTAGGTTAGGTTAGGTTAGGTTAGGTTAGGTTAGGTTAGGTTAGGTTAGGTTAGGTTAGGTTAGGTTAGGTTAGGTTAGGTTAGGTTAGGTTAGGTTAGGTTAGGTTAGGTTAGGTTAGGTTAGGTTAGGTTAGGTTAGGTTAGGTTAGGTTAGGTTAGGTTAGGTTAGGTTAGGTTAGGTTAGGTTAGGTTAGGTTAGGTTAGGTTAGGTTAGGTTAGGTTAGGTTAGGTTAGGTTAGGTTAGGTTAGGTTAGGTTAGGTTAGGTTAGGTTAGGTTAGGTTAGGTTAGGTTAGGTTAGGTTAGGTTAGGTTAGGTTAGGTTAGGTTAGGTTAGGTTAGGTTAGGTTAGGTTAGGTTAGGTTAGGTTAGGTTAGGTTAGGTTAGGTTAGGTTAGGTTAGGTTAGGTTAGGTTAGGTTAGGTTAGGTTAGGTTAGGTTAGGTTAGGTTAGGTTAGGTTAGGTTAGGTTAGGTTAGGTTAGGTTAGGTTAGGTTAGGTTAGGTTAGGTTAGGTTAGGTTAGGTTAGGTTAGGTTAGGTTAGGTTAGGTTAGGTTAGGTTAGGTTAGGTTAGGTTAGGTTAGGTTAGGTTAGGTTAGGTTAGGTTAGGTTAGGTTAGGTTAGGTTAGGTTAGGTTAGGTTAGGTTAGGTTAGGTTAGGTTAGGTTAGGTTAGGTTAGGTTAGGTTAGGTTAGGTTAGGTTAGGTTAGGTTAGGTTAGGTTAGGTTAGGTTAGGTTAGGTTAGGTTAGGTTAGGTTAGGTTAGGTTAGGTTAGGTTAGGTTAGGTTAGGTTAGGTTAGGTTAGGTTAGGTTAGGTTAGGTTAGGTTAGGTTAGGTTAGGTTAGGTTAGGTTAGGTTAGGTTAGGTTAGGTTAGGTTAGGTTAGGTTAGGTTAGGTTAGGTTAGGTTAGGTTAGGTTAGGTTAGGTTAGGTTAGGTTAGGTTAGGTTAGGTTAGGTTAGGTTAGGTTAGGTTAGGTTAGGTTAGGTTAGGTTAGGTTAGGTTAGGTTAGGTTAGGTTAGGTTAGGTTAGGTTAGGTTAGGTTAGGTTAGGTTAGGTTAGGTTAGGTTAGGTTAGGTTAGGTTAGGTTAGGTTAGGTTAGGTTAGGTTAGGTTAGGTTAGGTTAGGTTAGGTTAGGTTAGGTTAGGTTAGGTTAGGTTAGGTTAGGTTAGGTTAGGTTAGGTTAGGTTAGGTTAGGTTAGGTTAGGTTAGGTTAGGTTAGGTTAGGTTAGGTTAGGTTAGGTTAGGTTAGGTTAGGTTAGGTTAGGTTAGGTTAGGTTAGGTTAGGTTAGGTTAGGTTAGGTTAGGTTAGGTTAGGTTAGGTTAGGTTAGGTTAGGTTAGGTTAGGTTAGGTTAGGTTAGGTTAGGTTAGGTTAGGTTAGGTTAGGTTAGGTTAGGTTAGGTTAGGTTAGGTTAGGTTAGGTTAGGTTAGGTTAGGTTAGGTTAGGTTAGGTTAGGTTAGGTTAGGTTAGGTTAGGTTAGGTTAGGTTAGGTTAGGTTAGGTTAGGTTAGGTTAGGTTAGGTTAGGTTAGGTTAGGTTAGGTTAGGTTAGGTTAGGTTAGGTTAGGTTAGGTTAGGTTAGGTTAGGTTAGGTTAGGTTAGGTTAGGTTAGGTTAGGTTAGGTTAGGTTAGGTTAGGTTAGGTTAGGTTAGGTTAGGTTAGGTTAGGTTAGGTTAGGTTAGGTTAGGTTAGGTTAGGTTAGGTTAGGTTAGGTTAGGTTAGGTTAGGTTAGGTTAGGTTAGGTTAGGTTAGGTTAGGTTAGGTTAGGTTAGGTTAGGTTAGGTTAGGTTAGGTTAGGTTAGGTTAGGTTAGGTTAGGTTAGGTTAGGTTAGGTTAGGTTAGGTTAGGTTAGGTTAGGTTAGGTTAGGTTAGGTTAGGTTAGGTTAGGTTAGGTTAGGTTAGGTTAGGTTAGGTTAGGTTAGGTTAGGTTAGGTTAGGTTAGGTTAGGTTAGGTTAGGTTAGGTTAGGTTAGGTTAGGTTAGGTTAGGTTAGGTTAGGTTAGGTTAGGTTAGGTTAGGTTAGGTTAGGTTAGGTTAGGTTAGGTTAGGTTAGGTTAGGTTAGGTTAGGTTAGGTTAGGTTAGGTTAGGTTAGGTTAGGTTAGGTTAGGTTAGGTTAGGTTAGGTTAGGTTAGGTTAGGTTAGGTTAGGTTAGGTTAGGTTAGGTTAGGTTAGGTTAGGTTAGGTTAGGTTAGGTTAGGTTAGGTTAGGTTAGGTTAGGTTAGGTTAGGTTAGGTTAGGTTAGGTTAGGTTAGGTTAGGTTAGGTTAGGTTAGGTTAGGTTAGGTTAGGTTAGGTTAGGTTAGGTTAGGTTAGGTTAGGTTAGGTTAGGTTAGGTTAGGTTAGGTTAGGTTAGGTTAGGTTAGGTTAGGTTAGGTTAGGTTAGGTTAGGTTAGGTTAGGTTAGGTTAGGTTAGGTTAGGTTAGGTTAGGTTAGGTTAGGTTAGGTTAGGTTAGGTTAGGTTAGGTTAGGTTAGGTTAGGTTAGGTTAGGTTAGGTTAGGTTAGGTTAGGTTAGGTTAGGTTAGGTTAGGTTAGGTTAGGTTAGGTTAGGTTAGGTTAGGTTAGGTTAGGTTAGGTTAGGTTAGGTTAGGTTAGGTTAGGTTAGGTTAGGTTAGGTTAGGTTAGGTTAGGTTAGGTTAGGTTAGGTTAGGTTAGGTTAGGTTAGGTTAGGTTAGGTTAGGTTAGGTTAGGTTAGGTTAGGTTAGGTTAGGTTAGGTTAGGTTAGGTTAGGTTAGGTTAGGTTAGGTTAGGTTAGGTTAGGTTAGGTTAGGTTAGGTTAGGTTAGGTTAGGTTAGGTTAGGTTAGGTTAGGTTAGGTTAGGTTAGGTTAGGTTAGGTTAGGTTAGGTTAGGTTAGGTTAGGTTAGGTTAGGTTAGGTTAGGTTAGGTTAGGTTAGGTTAGGTTAGGTTAGGTTAGGTTAGGTTAGGTTAGGTTAGGTTAGGTTAGGTTAGGTTAGGTTAGGTTAGGTTAGGTTAGGTTAGGTTAGGTTAGGTTAGGTTAGGTTAGGTTAGGTTAGGTTAGGTTAGGTTAGGTTAGGTTAGGTTAGGTTAGGTTAGGTTAGGTTAGGTTAGGTTAGGTTAGGTTAGGTTAGGTTAGGTTAGGTTAGGTTAGGTTAGGTTAGGTTAGGTTAGGTTAGGTTAGGTTAGGTTAGGTTAGGTTAGGTTAGGTTAGGTTAGGTTAGGTTAGGTTAGGTTAGGTTAGGTTAGGTTAGGTTAGGTTAGGTTAGGTTAGGTTAGGTTAGGTTAGGTTAGGTTAGGTTAGGTTAGGTTAGGTTAGGTTAGGTTAGGTTAGGTTAGGTTAGGTTAGGTTAGGTTAGGTTAGGTTAGGTTAGGTTAGGTTAGGTTAGGTTAGGTTAGGTTAGGTTAGGTTAGGTTAGGTTAGGTTAGGTTAGGTTAGGTTAGGTTAGGTTAGGTTAGGTTAGGTTAGGTTAGGTTAGGTTAGGTTAGGTTAGGTTAGGTTAGGTTAGGTTAGGTTAGGTTAGGTTAGGTTAGGTTAGGTTAGGTTAGGTTAGGTTAGGTTAGGTTAGGTTAGGTTAGGTTAGGTTAGGTTAGGTTAGGTTAGGTTAGGTTAGGTTAGGTTAGGTTAGGTTAGGTTAGGTTAGGTTAGGTTAGGTTAGGTTAGGTTAGGTTAGGTTAGGTTAGGTTAGGTTAGGTTAGGTTAGGTTAGGTTAGGTTAGGTTAGGTTAGGTTAGGTTAGGTTAGGTTAGGTTAGGTTAGGTTAGGTTAGGTTAGGTTAGGTTAGGTTAGGTTAGGTTAGGTTAGGTTAGGTTAGGTTAGGTTAGGTTAGGTTAGGTTAGGTTAGGTTAGGTTAGGTTAGGTTAGGTTAGGTTAGGTTAGGTTAGGTTAGGTTAGGTTAGGTTAGGTTAGGTTAGGTTAGGTTAGGTTAGGTTAGGTTAGGTTAGGTTAGGTTAGGTTAGGTTAGGTTAGGTTAGGTTAGGTTAGGTTAGGTTAGGTTAGGTTAGGTTAGGTTAGGTTAGGTTAGGTTAGGTTAGGTTAGGTTAGGTTAGGTTAGGTTAGGTTAGGTTAGGTTAGGTTAGGTTAGGTTAGGTTAGGTTAGGTTAGGTTAGGTTAGGTTAGGTTAGGTTAGGTTAGGTTAGGTTAGGTTAGGTTAGGTTAGGTTAGGTTAGGTTAGGTTAGGTTAGGTTAGGTTAGGTTAGGTTAGGTTAGGTTAGGTTAGGTTAGGTTAGGTTAGGTTAGGTTAGGTTAGGTTAGGTTAGGTTAGGTTAGGTTAGGTTAGGTTAGGTTAGGTTAGGTTAGGTTAGGTTAGGTTAGGTTAGGTTAGGTTAGGTTAGGTTAGGTTAGGTTAGGTTAGGTTAGGTTAGGTTAGGTTAGGTTAGGTTAGGTTAGGTTAGGTTAGGTTAGGTTAGGTTAGGTTAGGTTAGGTTAGGTTAGGTTAGGTTAGGTTAGGTTAGGTTAGGTTAGGTTAGGTTAGGTTAGGTTAGGTTAGGTTAGGTTAGGTTAGGTTAGGTTAGGTTAGGTTAGGTTAGGTTAGGTTAGGTTAGGTTAGGTTAGGTTAGGTTAGGTTAGGTTAGGTTAGGTTAGGTTAGGTTAGGTTAGGTTAGGTTAGGTTAGGTTAGGTTAGGTTAGGTTAGGTTAGGTTAGGTTAGGTTAGGTTAGGTTAGGTTAGGTTAGGTTAGGTTAGGTTAGGTTAGGTTAGGTTAGGTTAGGTTAGGTTAGGTTAGGTTAGGTTAGGTTAGGTTAGGTTAGGTTAGGTTAGGTTAGGTTAGGTTAGGTTAGGTTAGGTTAGGTTAGGTTAGGTTAGGTTAGGTTAGGTTAGGTTAGGTTAGGTTAGGTTAGGTTAGGTTAGGTTAGGTTAGGTTAGGTTAGGTTAGGTTAGGTTAGGTTAGGTTAGGTTAGGTTAGGTTAGGTTAGGTTAGGTTAGGTTAGGTTAGGTTAGGTTAGGTTAGGTTAGGTTAGGTTAGGTTAGGTTAGGTTAGGTTAGGTTAGGTTAGGTTAGGTTAGGTTAGGTTAGGTTAGGTTAGGTTAGGTTAGGTTAGGTTAGGTTAGGTTAGGTTAGGTTAGGTTAGGTTAGGTTAGGTTAGGTTAGGTTAGGTTAGGTTAGGTTAGGTTAGGTTAGGTTAGGTTAGGTTAGGTTAGGTTAGGTTAGGTTAGGTTAGGTTAGGTTAGGTTAGGTTAGGTTAGGTTAGGTTAGGTTAGGTTAGGTTAGGTTAGGTTAGGTTAGGTTAGGTTAGGTTAGGTTAGGTTAGGTTAGGTTAGGTTAGGTTAGGTTAGGTTAGGTTAGGTTAGGTTAGGTTAGGTTAGGTTAGGTTAGGTTAGGTTAGGTTAGGTTAGGTTAGGTTAGGTTAGGTTAGGTTAGGTTAGGTTAGGTTAGGTTAGGTTAGGTTAGGTTAGGTTAGGTTAGGTTAGGTTAGGTTAGGTTAGGTTAGGTTAGGTTAGGTTAGGTTAGGTTAGGTTAGGTTAGGTTAGGTTAGGTTAGGTTAGGTTAGGTTAGGTTAGGTTAGGTTAGGTTAGGTTAGGTTAGGTTAGGTTAGGTTAGGTTAGGTTAGGTTAGGTTAGGTTAGGTTAGGTTAGGTTAGGTTAGGTTAGGTTAGGTTAGGTTAGGTTAGGTTAGGTTAGGTTAGGTTAGGTTAGGTTAGGTTAGGTTAGGTTAGGTTAGGTTAGGTTAGGTTAGGTTAGGTTAGGTTAGGTTAGGTTAGGTTAGGTTAGGTTAGGTTAGGTTAGGTTAGGTTAGGTTAGGTTAGGTTAGGTTAGGTTAGGTTAGGTTAGGTTAGGTTAGGTTAGGTTAGGTTAGGTTAGGTTAGGTTAGGTTAGGTTAGGTTAGGTTAGGTTAGGTTAGGTTAGGTTAGGTTAGGTTAGGTTAGGTTAGGTTAGGTTAGGTTAGGTTAGGTTAGGTTAGGTTAGGTTAGGTTAGGTTAGGTTAGGTTAGGTTAGGTTAGGTTAGGTTAGGTTAGGTTAGGTTAGGTTAGGTTAGGTTAGGTTAGGTTAGGTTAGGTTAGGTTAGGTTAGGTTAGGTTAGGTTAGGTTAGGTTAGGTTAGGTTAGGTTAGGTTAGGTTAGGTTAGGTTAGGTTAGGTTAGGTTAGGTTAGGTTAGGTTAGGTTAGGTTAGGTTAGGTTAGGTTAGGTTAGGTTAGGTTAGGTTAGGTTAGGTTAGGTTAGGTTAGGTTAGGTTAGGTTAGGTTAGGTTAGGTTAGGTTAGGTTAGGTTAGGTTAGGTTAGGTTAGGTTAGGTTAGGTTAGGTTAGGTTAGGTTAGGTTAGGTTAGGTTAGGTTAGGTTAGGTTAGGTTAGGTTAGGTTAGGTTAGGTTAGGTTAGGTTAGGTTAGGTTAGGTTAGGTTAGGTTAGGTTAGGTTAGGTTAGGTTAGGTTAGGTTAGGTTAGGTTAGGTTAGGTTAGGTTAGGTTAGGTTAGGTTAGGTTAGGTTAGGTTAGGTTAGGTTAGGTTAGGTTAGGTTAGGTTAGGTTAGGTTAGGTTAGGTTAGGTTAGGTTAGGTTAGGTTAGGTTAGGTTAGGTTAGGTTAGGTTAGGTTAGGTTAGGTTAGGTTAGGTTAGGTTAGGTTAGGTTAGGTTAGGTTAGGTTAGGTTAGGTTAGGTTAGGTTAGGTTAGGTTAGGTTAGGTTAGGTTAGGTTAGGTTAGGTTAGGTTAGGTTAGGTTAGGTTAGGTTAGGTTAGGTTAGGTTAGGTTAGGTTAGGTTAGGTTAGGTTAGGTTAGGTTAGGTTAGGTTAGGTTAGGTTAGGTTAGGTTAGGTTAGGTTAGGTTAGGTTAGGTTAGGTTAGGTTAGGTTAGGTTAGGTTAGGTTAGGTTAGGTTAGGTTAGGTTAGGTTAGGTTAGGTTAGGTTAGGTTAGGTTAGGTTAGGTTAGGTTAGGTTAGGTTAGGTTAGGTTAGGTTAGGTTAGGTTAGGTTAGGTTAGGTTAGGTTAGGTTAGGTTAGGTTAGGTTAGGTTAGGTTAGGTTAGGTTAGGTTAGGTTAGGTTAGGTTAGGTTAGGTTAGGTTAGGTTAGGTTAGGTTAGGTTAGGTTAGGTTAGGTTAGGTTAGGTTAGGTTAGGTTAGGTTAGGTTAGGTTAGGTTAGGTTAGGTTAGGTTAGGTTAGGTTAGGTTAGGTTAGGTTAGGTTAGGTTAGGTTAGGTTAGGTTAGGTTAGGTTAGGTTAGGTTAGGTTAGGTTAGGTTAGGTTAGGTTAGGTTAGGTTAGGTTAGGTTAGGTATAGGTTAGGTTAGGTTAGGTTAGGTTAGGTTAGGTTAGGTTAGGTTAGGTTAGGTTAGGTTAGGTTAGGTTAGGTTAGGTTAGGTTAGGTTAGGTTAGGTTAGGTTAGGTTAGGTTAGGTTAGGTTAGGTTAGGTTAGGTTAGGTTAGGTTAGGTTAGGTTAGGTTAGGTTAGGTTAGGTTAGGTTAGGTTAGGTTAGGTTAGGTTAGGTTAGGTTAGGTTAGGTTAGGTTAGGTTAGGTTAGGTTAGGTTAGGTTAGGTTAGGTTAGGTTAGGTTAGGTTAGGTTAGGTTAGGTTAGGTTAGGTTAGGTTAGGTTAGGTTAGGTTAGGTTAGGTTAGGTTAGGTTAGGTTAGGTTAGGTTAGGTTAGGTTAGGTTAGGTTAGGTTAGGTTAGGTTAGGTTAGGTTAGGTTAGGTTAGGTTAGGTTAGGTTAGGTTAGGTTAGGTTAGGTTAGGTTAGGTTAGGTTAGGTTAGGTTAGGTTAGGTTAGGTTAGGTTAGGTTAGGTTAGGTTAGGTTAGGTTAGGTTAGGTTAGGTTAGGTTAGGTTAGGTTAGGTTAGGTTAGGTTAGGTTAGGTTAGGTTAGGTTAGGTTAGGTTAGGTTAGGTTAGGTTAGGTTAGGTTAGGTTAGGTTAGGTTAGGTTAGGTTAGGTTAGGTTAGGTTAGGTTAGGTTAGGTTAGGTTAGGTTAGGTTAGGTTAGGTTAGGTTAGGTTAGGTTAGGTTAGGTTAGGTTAGGTTAGGTTAGGTTAGGTTAGGT
Organism: Megachile willughbiella; assembly: GCA_945859595.2. Lineage (NCBI taxonomy): Eukaryota > Metazoa > Arthropoda > Insecta > Hymenoptera > Megachilidae > Megachile > Megachile willughbiella. The sequence goes on along the minus strand of CAMAOD020000029.1, from coordinate 723 downwards.
TAGGTTAGGTTAGGTTAGGTTAGGTTAGGTTAGGTTAGGTTAGGTTAGGTTAGGTTAGGTTAGGTTAGGTTAGGTTAGGTTAGGTTAGGTTAGGTTAGGTTAGGTTAGGTTAGGTTAGGTTAGGTTAGGTTAGGTTAGGTTAGGTTAGGTTAGGTTAGGTTAGGTTAGGTTAGGTTAGGTTAGGTTAGGTTAGGTTAGGTTAGGTTAGGTTAGGTTAGGTTAGGTTAGGTTAGGTTAGGTTAGGTTAGGTTAGGTTAGGTTAGGTTAGGTTAGGTTAGGTTAGGTTAGGTTAGGTTAGGTTAGGTTAGGTTAGGTTAGGTTAGGTTAGGTTAGGTTAGGTTAGGTTAGGTTAGGTTAGGTTAGGTTAGGTTAGGTTAGGTTAGGTTAGGTTAGGTTAGGTTAGGTTAGGTTAGGTTAGGTTAGGTTAGGTTAGGTTAGGTTAGGTTAGGTTAGGTTAGGTTAGGTTAGGTTAGGTTAGGTTAGGTTAGGTTAGGTTAGGTTAGGTTAGGTTAGGTTAGGTTAGGTTAGGTTAGGTTAGGTTAGGTTAGGTTAGGTTAGGTTAGGTTAGGTTAGGTTAGGTTAGGTTAGGTTAGGTTAGGTTAGGTTAGGTTAGGTTAGGTTAGGTTAGGTTAGGTTAGGTTAGGTTAGGTTAGGTTAGGTTAGGTTAGGTTAGGTTAGGTTAGGTTAGGTTAGGTTAGGTTAGGTTAGGTTAGGTTAGGTTAG
>CAMAOD020000028.1:1965000-2008125 GCA_945859595.2 Megachile willughbiella | reverse complement strand
ATTGTCAGGCGTCGGACTGCCCTGTAAAGTGCAGTCACTCGACGCCGCCCCGCACGCCCTTGCTTGGCGTGCGCCTGTTGATTCGTTCACGGGTTGATAATATAAAAATTTAAAAATGTTGCAATTGTCCGGCATCGGACTGTCCTGTAAAGTGCAGTCACTCGACGCCGGCCCGCACGCCCTCGTTTGGCGCGCGCCTGTTGATTCGTTCACGGGTTGAAAATATAAAAATTGAAAAATATAGCAATGATCAAGCGTCGTCGGACTGTTCTGTAAAGTGCAGTCACTCGACGCTGGCCCGCACGCCCTTGCTTGGCGTGCGCCTGTTGATTCGTTAACGGGTTGAAAATATAAAAATTTAAAAATGTTGCAATTGTCCGGCGTCGGACTGTCCTGTAAAGTGCAGTCACTCGACGCCGGCCCGCACGTCCTTGTTGGGCGTGCGCCTGTTGATTCGTTCACGGGGTGAAAATGTAATTATCTTATGCAAATTACCTTATCCAGTATTATCCATTCTGTCCCATTTTATCCCATCCCGATGGAAGAAGCCCCCCACCTTCTCGTGGTTTCCATCGTGCGATAACACTTCTTTTAAAACAATATTAACATTATCAAATATTCTTGTTTTAAAGTAATAATAAAGTAAAAGAAAGTTGTTGAAATTGATTATCATGAAAGAAGTGTTATTGTCTAAGAGTGGTTTCCTATCATAATTTGCTTGCGTACCAATAATTTGTTACAGATTTTAGAGCGGAAGATTTGCGCGGAAAGGAATTTTCGTGAGTATGGCGGCACGCTATATTGGACGAATGTCGCGGAATCCATCGTGTAATTCCTCGTTACGAAAGAGAAGAAAAAGATCACTTCATGTATGAAAACGGTATTGCGTTGCAGGTAATGTTGTTACTTATTTGTTTATTTATTATAGTTATTTTGTAAAAATTATCCTACAGATTCCATGAAATAAAATTTTACACAGTCGTCGATATAGTACGAGCAATAATAGTGTAGGATAGCGAGCGCGTTGCGAGTCTACCCGTTTAGAGGTGAGCGTCGACGGTTAGAGTTAGCTCGCCCTGTCGACCCCCGCGATAATAAACACCGCGCGAACCGTCACTCCAACCGGCGAGTTCAACGGGCAAGTTCAAAAGATCCATCGAGAACGTTCGGTCGCGGTATACATAAAAGGACACGCTCGCGAATCGACAGTCACAGTATACGATTTACAAACGACGATTACGAATACGATCACGAATAAAAGAAAAACCGTTGGAATTTGATAATCCCGTTGATTTCTGTTTCAAAAATTGTGAAACATCTTGCGGAATCTGCAACGTGTGTGTAGTAATAAGGTGTGCTTGGTGCAAAACATCTTTGTGCATAATACATTTTTGTAACGAATACCATGTATGCAACACTTTTAGAAACTGATTTAATTGTTAAATCAGTAATTTATGAAATAAAATAAAAAAAAAAAAGATTTAATAAAATATGTGATCAATGTTTCCATAGACATTTTTCGCATACAATGAATGCTGTCATCAAATTTTAAAAAATTTCATTTTTAAGCTATACATATTGTTTAAGCAATTTAGTTATAAACAATATATAATATATTTTTAACACGCTTGATCCACCTCACACAACTAACAATAAATGTCAGAAATTGTATTATATTTTGAACGTCGCATGTCACAGACACAGTCTATTTAAGTAGGTTTTCGAGTTTTCGTCCGCCATAATTGATCCGCCATATTGAATTTTGATTTCAGATTTGCATTTAGTAACGTACAAAACCGATATATTAAAAAGATCGAACAGTTAAAAAATACAGTTTTACAAGGTGTTTCATGCGTAGTGCCAAACAAGCGCAGTAAATTAGAAGTTGTTTACCCCCCAAATATTTATAAAAAAAAAAAAAAATACGTGTTCGCTAATTAGTTGTCCTCTTGAACTTTTAATAGATTTTATTTCGATCAGATCAAAACTGATTTTTTGCAGCAAGAAATTGGTCATTTTAGGGATACTTCACCCCCTAATTTTCACTCCCCTTCCAACATACCTAGGCCAATTTTTGTCTTCTATCGAATGATACTTTCATACCAAAAATCATCAAAATTGCTTCACTGATCTCAAAGATATCGCAATTTTTCCATTTTGCCCTCACATTTTGGGGGGTTGTTTCATACCCTAAATACGTTTTACCGCAGATAAAAAAAAAACGTGTCCCCTAATTTTCCATGTACTATAACATATCCAAATTTCAGAAAAATCGGAGAGTGACACTTCCGTATGTTTACTTGTAAGTCAAAGACAATGTATTCGATACGATCCGTAATAAATTAGTCTTCAAGTAGTTCTTTTGAAATGAAACTGCTTCGTTCTCTGGATTTCCAACCTTCTCTTTGCTCGATCACCCACATCGAGTGCTTTTAACAATATAGCTTTTGTCTATCTTACATGAACGCACGCTCAGATGGTTTGAATTTCGCTCTTAATTTACGACCATTGATACAACAGAATGCAGACGCGTTGCGTTCCTATTTACATAGCTTCGTTGCCATACTATATTAATCTAAATTTATGCGCTAGCGTAACACCTTCCCCCTTATGCAAAAAGGTGTTTTTATAAAACAGCTTTTTCCATTCGTGTCATCCATCACTGAACACAGAGGTAAACTTTGACAATGGAAGGTCATTGTAATATTCATGCTCTGTACAACTACAAGTATTTAGCTTATCAAAACATTCACTATAGTGTTTACTTTATTCGCAAGTAATAATAAAGTCCAAAAGATATATAAACGCAGATCGTAATGAAATCCAAGGTATATATATAAACGCAAATAGTAGTAAAATTCAAACGCAAATAACATTAATCAATACTAATACACAACACACAATGATTATTTGAAGTTACTTAATTCTAGTCTTCCTCGGAAGGGTCATCTAACCTAATATGCGCCAATTTTAATTTATTGGTATGGACTATCTTAAATTTATTTGTTCCTATCTCTATTTCTACATTTAGATCGCCAAATACTTTTGTGACCTTAAATGGTCCTATCCAATTACTATCCAATTTCGAAACTTTTGGTTCCTTCTATAAATAGACATAGTCGCCTACTAGGAATTTGCGAGGGTTCACATTCTTATCGTACAACAACTTGCTCTTTTGTTTCGCTTTCTCTAGATTTTCTGCCGCTGTAGCCTGCGTTTTGGTTATTCTCAAAAACAAATCGTCTAGATAGCCCAAGAAGGTTCGCGGAGGCTCCCGTTTGGCAAATTCTGAAGGTATTGTGGCTTTAACACCGAACACTAATTCATGAGGGGTGAAACCAGTGGCTTCATGCACGGTAGTGTTGTAGGAAAATATGCCCAATCGAATACATTCGTCCCAGTCATTTTTAGGACAATAATGTTTAAGGTAGTCAATGAAGACCCGATGTGCTCGTTCCAAAGACCCTAACCACTGGGGGTGAAAAGCTGTAGAAGTAATCTTTTGAATTTTAAAAATCTTACAGAAATTATTCATTACTTTGCTGACGAAATTGGTTCCCTGATCAGTATGTATGGCACGAGGACATCCAAAACGACTGATGAATTGTTCAGCAAGGGCCGTAGCCACGGATACAGAATCGATGTTGGAAAGTGGGATAGCATCTGCGTATTTTGTGAGATTATCCTGAAGGGTGAGTAAATAACGGTTCTGTTTCCGAGTCAAAGGTAATGGTCCAACAATATCCATTTGTACCTTTTCAAATGCCTGTTTAGGAGTATCTGTTATTCTCATAGGTTGCCTAGTTCTTGCGGAGAGCATTTTATTCCTCTGGCAATTGGGACAGGTACGAGTGAAATCGGCGACTTCCTAGGCCATAGTTGGCCAATAGAAATCAGCCCGGAGTCTTTCGAAGAGCTTGCGAGCGCCCTGATGGCCACCCACGACCGCTTCGTGGTATTCTTTAATAATACGAGGCCTATCTGACAAAGATGGGATGATAATTTCCCCGGTGCAAACGGTAATGGTAGCTCCTGAATTATCTAATGTTTGCTTTAAGAGGCTTTCAAGAAGATCCCAACCAATCGGTTCAATATCATTATCGTACTTGGAAATGCTGATGCCCTTTACATTCAAAGAATCCATAAGATGCCTGAGAGACATTAAAGAAGATTCAAGATGTTCGGGGTTCACCTGTGCCGCCGACGACGTTTTGACAAAAAGGTGGAAAACATGAAATTTTTCGTTTGGGAAAACCAATGTTTCCCCGACATTAAGACTATACCGCCTCATTTCTTTTATAGGAAATCTGCCACGAGATAAGAGTTCTTTGCTTACTTGTGATGTAACCTCAAAGTCAACGGAGAAAAAATGGATGGAGTTATCTTTACGCATATAAAGGTGGTCTTTACTATAGAGGATACTGGGTGGAAAAGATCGGTCAGTCGTCGGTATTGTCGAAGACGGGTTCGTTGCCAAAACTGCGATGTTACGTTGTCCACAGTGGTCAGTAGTTCTTGGGATGCAAGATGAAGGAGACTCAATCTCACTGCTTCCCACCCCGGGCTCGTCAGCCCACATCTCAACACGGCCAAAGGGCCCCGAGCTAGGGGTCCGAAACGACGGGGTAGCAGCGTATGGCCCCTCTGAAGCCGATGGACCCTCAAGAACCCGGGAATCCCTATCACATTCATCCCCCTCAATATCAAATACCATAGGCCCCGAGCTAGGTGTCCGTTGCGACGGGGTACCAGCGTATGGCCCCTCTGAAGCCGACGGACCCTCAAGAACCCGAGAGTCCCTATCACATTCATCCCCCTCAATATCAAATACCATGGGCCCCGAGCTAGGGGTCCGATGCGGCGGGGTACCAGCGTATGGCCCCTCTGAAGCCGACGGACCCTCAAGAACCCGGGAATCCCTGTCACAATCAGCCCCTTCATCTGCCGTAAGGTATGCGACACTATCATCTGAGTTATCATCAGAATTGTCAGATTCCGTAATAATTCTAGGTCGTACTTCCGGGAGGAAAACAGGGGCAACCAATCTTTCGTTGTCCTCTAAGGTATCGTCAAGGTCAATATCCCCAACCTTCCCCGGATCTGCGGGTGGCAGGTCGCTGACGCCTACGACATCCCCCCGCAGACGCTTGAAAGGAGGGGTATCTGTATCGTCCGTTTCGGTACAGGTGGGTAAACAGGTGTCGTCCAGGTATGAGGAAGTTTGTTTTGCTTGAGGCAGATCAGGAGGATTACGGGATAACGCATTGGCGTTGGAAATTACCCTCTCAGGTTTGTACATAATATCATAATCGTATTTATTTAATTTGACTTTTCATCTCGCGATACGGGAAATAGGGTTCTTTAAATTATGTAGCCAAACTAATGGCCGATGGTCGGTAACTATTGTGAAGCGATGCCCATAAAGATATGGTCGGAAATGCTCAACCGCAAATACAATTGCCAACAACTCTTTCTCTATGGTAGAGTAATTAATCTCTGCACTAATTAAGGTGCGGGATGCAAATGCGACAGGAAGATCTTTCCCGACTTGCCCTTGACTCAACACGGCTCCTACCGCAAAATCCGAAGCATCTGTGGTTACGAGGAATGGTTGATTGAAATTCGGGAACTGGAGCAAGGGTTCCGAACAAATAATATCCCTTAAGACCTCAAAGGAAGTTTGAGCATCAGAAGTCCAATAAAAAGGAACATCCTTCTTTAAAAGCCTAGTAAGTGGTTTGGCGATTCTAGCCATGTTTGGAATGAACCTCCTATAATAACCTACAAGACCCAAGAATTGTTTAATATTCTTCTTGGTCTTGGGTACTGGAAATTGCTTTACGGCACGGATTTTACCTGGGTCAGGTTTTACACTTTCACTTGTAATCAAGTGTCCTAAATACACTATTTCTTTTTGCAGAAAACGACACTTATCAGGTTGAAGGGTCAGTCCGGCATTCTGTAGCCTAGCTAAGAGCGTCCTCAACTTATGTGCGTGCTCTTCGAGTGAAGCCTCATAGATAACGATATCGTCCATATATACCAGAAGCTCAACACCTTGCAACCCAGATAACACCAGGTCCATGACCCTTTGAAAGGTAGCCGGGGCATTTTTTAAGCCAAACGGCATTCTATTAAATTCATAATGGCCATAAGGAGTAGAAAAGGCCGTTTAGGGTTTGGATGAGGGATCAACAGGGATCTGGTGAAACCCAGAAGCCAAATCCAGTGTGCTAAAATATTTCACTTCTCCTAACTGATCTAATATATCCGTAATATTCGGGAGAGGGTATGCATCTGCCACAGTCTTTTCATTTAACATCCGATAATCAATAACCATTCTCCAACGGGGTTTTCCAGAAGAGTCGAGCTTCTTTGGAACGATCCACAAGGGCGAATTATAAGGAGATACAGATGGTTGAATTGATTTTGTCCCTAAGCAGGGCATTCACCTGCGTATTTATTTCATCCTTATGGACCGGCGGAAATCTGCACTGTTTAGCGTTTATGGGGATATCGTCAGTTGTATTGATTGTATGATGAGGAACATCAGCCGCTTTTAGCCTATCTGATGGAAGGTGGAATTGGTATGGAAATTCATTAATAATTCTCAAGATGCTAATCTTTTCCTCTTCCTGCAGATGATTTAAATTCAGAATTTTAAGCAATTCGCTCAATCTACTAGCCTGATCTAATGACTTATTTACAGCTGGATTCCCTGTCCGAGATGAACGGAATGCGGGAGGTTTAGCATCAAATTCCTCCAATTCAATCTGGGGAATAGTAAGCGTAACATGGTCGCATGTGGTGTTAATAGCGAACAATTTGACTAGACCATTTTGATGGCTTGCTAAAACTTCTCCCAAAAAGACACCGGGACCAGCATTGATTCTCCTGACATAGCCCATCGCATTATTACTGCTCGTCGGGCATGAAATTAACACCTTGCTTCGCGCGGGCAAATCAAATGATGAAAAGATAGGAGTACAAAAACCCTCTTCCCCGAATTCTATAAGGCACGGGAAATTTTCTCTAAATCTAAGCGTGGCTCGTTGTCCCTGCAAAACTTATGTCCCTAATATTCCGGCCTCTTTTACAGGAAAACTATCGTCCACTACCTGGAAACGAACCGGAATTTCGTGGATGACAATAGTAACATCGCCCAAAGTTTGAACTGTTCCCGCGCTAATACCGGTGAGATAATAAACTTTACTTTTATCAATCGATAAATCAGGATCTAATTCCCCTTGTTTGACCAAATTAAGTTGTGAGCCGGTATCCACAAGGAAGTCAGCTGAACCTCCACGGAGGTATTTATGGACAAGTGGAATAACCGGAGACCGTGTTACGTGACCTAATTCGGTTTCGCGGCAGACGCGGTGAATCCGGCGCGTGAAATCAAGGGTTCCCTCTGCGTCGCGCCCGCTGCAGAGACCCGTTTCGAGTTTAAAGGGGCTTCTCGATTTCGGGGGGTTGAAGAAACCGGCGGCTGCGGATTTTTCTTCCAAACACGATGAGTATTCCGAGCGTAACACGTCGATTCGGTATGACCTACCTTGCCGCATTTCCGGCACCTAAGCATTCCGCGATTAAAGCCGGTAAAACGGTGGTCCCGTCGCGTCGGACAATTCGCTCGAATATGATCGGTCCTTCCGCACGAAAAACACTTGCACTCACGCGCTTCCGCGGCCAAAATCTTAGGATTTGCATCCTTTAAGGCAGTGCTCGGAATTAGTTGCTCATTTCGGCTCGATTCCTGAGTAACCGCCTACTGTATCCCCACTCCCGCTCTAGACTCGACGACCGAGCCGCCGATCGCACGCGTGACGTTGTGTGCCAGGGGCGTCCTACGATAGATTTGTCGGGATCCATCCGTGATAAAAAATTTCCTTGCACTGTTAATAATGTTTACTTTTACAGATTATTAAAGTTATTAATACTATGTTTACGTCTATAAACATCTTTCGTATACACATATAATAACAGTAATACATGTTATAATAATTACAATTTTATTAATAGCTTTCTACATCACCCAGGAGGTACTATTGTTGATACCTTGTAATCCGGACAACACAAGATCCATGCCCCTTTGGAAGGTGGCCGGAGCATTTTTCAAGCCAAAGGGCATCCTATTAAATTCATAATGGCCATAGGAAGTGGAGAAGGCCGTTTTGGATTTAGACGCGGGGTCCATAGGAGTCTGATGAAAGCCAGAAGCCAAATCCAGCGTCCTAAAGTACTTAGCTCCTCCTAACTGATCCAATATCTCTGTGATATTCGGAAGGGGGTAAGCATCCGCTACGGTCTTTTCATTTAGTTTTCTGTAATCAATGACCATCCTCCAGCGCGGTTTTCCGGAGGAATCGGGTTTTTTAGGGACGATCCATAAGGGTGAGTTGTAAGGGGATGATGAGGGCTGAGTAATTTCGTCCCTAAGTAAAGAATTCACCTGAGTATTTATTTCGTCTTTATGAATCTGTGGTAATCTATACTGCTTGGTATTTATAGATGTATTGTCTGTTGTGATAATGGTATGATGAGGGACATTGGCCATTTTCAGCTTATCCGACGGAAGATGAAATTGATAAAGGAATTTGTTAATAATTTCCAAAATACTGGTCTTTTCCTCCTCCTGAAGATGACTAAGATTTAAATACTTGAGCAATTCACTCGATCGCTGGGCCTCATCTGCCGATTTGTTCGCCGCGGGGTTCGCGGTTCTAGAAGAGCGAAGTGCGGGAGGTTTAGGAACAAATTCCTCCAACTCAATTTCAGGTATAGTAAGAGTAATATAATCACTCGTAGTGTTAATAGCAAACAACTTAGCTAAACCATTTCGCTGGCTTGTCAGGACTTCTCCCAAGAAAACACCCGGACCAGCATTTATCCGTCTAACATAACCAGAAGGGTTATTACCTTTTGTTGGGACCGAAATTAATACTTTAGTTCGAGGTGGTAAATTATGCGATGAAAAAGAAGAAGTAAGTAAGACTTCCTTCCCGATTTGCATGATACAAGGGAAATTTTCTGCAAATTTAAGTGACTCGTGCTATTTTTGCTGGAATGAACTTGTTAGAGTTTTATCTTCCAGTGTGAATAATTGTTCAAGATAAGCAAACTTTTAGTATTTAATTGCAAATATACTTTTATTAATTATCATACGTGTGCTCCGTATCGAGTCACAAAGGCAAGAGAGAGGGCTGTGCTCCGTTTTTCGTAAGAGCGTGGTCGCAGAGGAAGCGGGAAGGAGGGGAGGAACAAAACACTCTGCAATAGCCACAAATATTGCACGTAGATGGCATAATCTGAATCGGAGTATTTCTGCCTAGTTATTCCCCGCGCGTGATTTAAAAATATAATATGCTATATATATCTCATAAGGTGATTACGTTTTACAGCAGAAACTCCTAAAATTCCAGCTTCTCTAACAGGAAAATTATCATCAACTATTTGGAAATTAATTGAAACATCATAAATTGTAAGTGTGACTTCACCTTGTGTTGGAATAGTTTCTGAGCCAACACCGGTGAGATGATATATTTTACTAGTGTTAATAGGCAGGTCAGATTTTAATTGTTTCCGTTTTATTAAATTTAGCTGTGAACCGGTGTCTACTAAGAAATAAATAGTGTTACCCTGAAAGTTTTCGTGTGTCAATAAAATAACCGGCGATTTTGCAATGCAATCTAGATTTGTTTCGCGACTGACGCGGTAGACCCGGCGCATGAAATCAGGGGTTGTCTCTGTGTTGCGCCCGTTGTTAAAGCCCCGACTGAGTTTAAAGAGATCTCATGTTTATCAAAAGTTGGAATAATTCGAGATTCAGGTTTCTTCCAATTACGTTCGTTGTTTGTTTCGTGATGCAATGCATATGGATGATTTCTTTTTCCATGACTTTGACGCCTAAAATTATCTGTAACTCCCAAGATCGACGATCCCCTCGCATAATACAATTTGCGCGAATATGACCAGATTTCCCACAACTAAAACATTTACGTTCATGTGTCTCGACCGTTAAAATTTTAGAATGATCATTAAAATTATATGTGTTTTTAGAGATCCGTGCAGGTTTCATCTGTACTTCTATTTGTGAGGCTAATTGAATGACGGTTCCTAAATCTTGCAAATCATCCTTTGAAATAATACCCGTGATGACATCATTTTTTAATCCTCTCAAGAATCCCTGGATCGCATTTTCAGTTAAAAGTGATCGCATACCTTCAAATCGTTATAAATCATATTTTTCGCGAGCTGCTTGTACACCTTGTTCTAAAATATACTGTATCCTTATTCCGAACTCACCTATTGTCTCATGTTCATTTCGTCGCAGTGCCCTTAATTCGTCCTGTGCGTCTTCTATATTAAAGCTTCGTGTATACGCGGATTTTAATAAAACAATTATTTCTTCTGTAGTTTTTGGTTATTTACTACCTATTATCGCGCTACAAACGCGAGGTTCTATGCGATTACGTATCATAGCCTGCAAATACTTCTTATCACCGGTCTTGACTAAGGAGTCAACAAAACGACATTGTGAAATAAAATGATTTACCATAGAGGGTTTACCATTAAAGTGAGGGATCAAATTTGCGTTAACATCGAATGGGGTACGCGACATGGATTTAGAGAATGCAGATGATGTTCCGGCGGTATCTTTATCAGAAATAGGTAAGGTAAATTAATAAGTTAAATTCGTTTCAGTTGATTGAAGTGGATTTGAAGTTAAGCCTGTTCCTGCCATCCGAGATTCATTAGTCTGTGAAGAGGAAAGTGACACGTTATAAAGCGTTGGCTCATTAGAATTCCTAGGCGCGTTATTAGAGTTATCCAACGGAGTAGATCCGTTATCAGGCAAGCCCCAGACTAAGGAAGATTCATTAAGAGAAGAGAAAGATCCTACACTAGGAGTTCCTGGTACGACATCCGCAACGACTATAATCCCTGAACCACACAGACCCAGATTACGGCTCTTTTTAGCGCGCACGAATTTCTTCAAGAATAGCGGCATTTTACAAAGTGGTACGTAACGATTATAACTTATAAATCTAAACTTACAAACTTAGTTGGTTTAATCGACGAAATAGTAACGCTTATTAACTTAATAAAATTGTTCAAATGTTCACAGAATCTTTTGTCTGTCCGTCGGTAGTCCGCAATAACTGGAACTGCTGGTCCGCAATAACTGCAACTGCTGGGCTGGAATGACTGGAACTGCTGGGCTGGAATAACTGGAACTGCTGATCCGTCTGCAACCTGCTGATCCGCAACGACTGTAATCTGCTGGGCTGGAAGTTCTTCTAGGTGTCCGCGTTGATTTTGCTTTGATCCTTGACAGGAACTCCAATCCCGTCCGTTGGTGATGTGGAGGTAGTGCGTATGTGATTCCAGTGGATAGCTTGCACGGCAGCCGAAATCACCCGTCTCTGGTATTCACCTTTTCACCTTTGGGGAAACCGTGCCAAAACCTAAAGTAGAGAGGCTGCACTAGTTTAACGTAGTCCACTTCGTTAATAAAGTTCAAATAAAATGTTCAATAATTTATACACTGAATCAATCGCGCACTCCCGAGCTGGCAAAAAATCACTTAGTGTTTATAAATGTCTGTACATATATGTATTAAAATTTTTTTTTTTTAAAATGTGCCTTTTTAAATCAATCCCACCGCTGTCACCAGTAAATGTCGCGTGTGAGCGGTGTAAAACGAAATTTTAGGGATTTAAATGAGCGTAGGTATGTGCCTGTGGAGCGCTAAAGCACTCTGCTCGAGGCGCGATTTATAAAATACTTTAACTTTTAAAACAAATTTATTTGATTCCCAGGAAATTTGAGGAAGGCAAAAAAAACGATGTTGAACTCATAACCCAGAACGTTCTTCTGTTCAACTTTTTCTTTTTTTCAAACGAAATCTTCACGTGGTTCCATTTCCTTACTACCCAAGTCAAATTCAAGCGATAGCGCTACAGTACAATTTGTCACTGTTAATGTGATTATTCTGGAATGCCTCGAAATAAAAAAATCAGCACCGAAAAGATGTAATAAACATAAAAAGTCGTATATCTGTCGTATATAATGCTTGTTATAATTTTAGAGTGTTGAAATAAGACCATTCATTTAGACTTTCGTTTTTTAACATTTTAATGGCCGCTCACACAACATGTGTGTGACGATTAATGAACGTAGGTGAATCATACAAAGAAAAATATTAAATTTGTTGTATTAAATATGTCCTAATTGTTGTTTTCGTTTGTTTTATGTGTATGTTCGCACACGTTGAATTGTTTCGTGAATTTACATAAAGTTTTTTCAAATTAATTCTTCAAAAATATTGCCGGGTCCTGACGACATTTGGCTGCGTAGGTAACCATTAAAGTGTTAAGTGCAATGGTAGATGTTCTTTATTCTTGTATTCTTGTTTATTTTGTGTGTTATTGAAGACACCTTCAGATTCTTCAGTTATTGCGAGTTTTATACGATGAAAGAATGATTGTAAGTGCAATATTAGGAATTTATCGATAATATAGTTGTTTATGTTTCCACTTCAGAGATGTTATAATTGAAGGCAGATCAGCACATATACATACATACTTTGCATATGCTAGAAAACAAGCTCTAGAAATTCAGAGAATCATGTCTATTTTCTTTTTCTTTCAGTCTCATTGATGCGATTGCTATTGACAGTTGTCTCTTCTTGCTGAAAATACTAGTAAAACAAGCAATAGAATTTTCACTTCAACTAATCGCAGTCGCACTTCTCCCGATATTCTGTCGCGCCTAATCTTGTGGCGAGCGTTTAGTAGAGAATATTGTATTTGCAACTAATTATACACTTCAAAAAGGGTACACCTCACCGATTGTAATGACTTAAAAATATATTTAACTCCGTTATACGTCACTCCGAACAACTTTTTCGTATATTTAACTTCGTTGTACGTCACTCCGCACAACTTTTTCGTATATTTCAACCACTCCTCGGCTTTGACCCCATGTAGAATTTTGTTGAATCTGACTCATGACTCACTCACAGTTCAAATGTATAAATTTTACTTGAATTTTTCATACGCTTGAATTTGAAATTTAATTATTCGTATACGGAATAATTGCTGAATATAAAATGGACATAATATTTTAACTATTTTACTTGTTTTAATATTGTAGCTATGAATACTTAGTTCTAACTGCCGCATGTGACAAATAAATCCTATGTCACTGGTTACTGTTAGAGATATTCGCAAAAATGTTTTTAACGCGATAATTATTTACAAAAGTGTATACAATTCGTCAATTTCGATGTTCTTGAAATATGTTTCCAACGTCAGCATTTCCAATAATTTTATTTATGTATATAAAATCTCTCGACTTTAGTTCCGAAGATGTACGCAAAAATTTCAGTTAAATGTATAATATGCAATAGGTATACGCAGTACAGTGTTCCAGAAATGGAGATACAATAGAAAGGAGAGTTAATCTATTTGAGATAATAAGTAAAAAATATAGAGAAACATTATGATACGTACAAAATTTTATTTGATAGATCTTTATTTTCAAGCAAATTAAATTTGAACACGTTTTAAATCTTAGTGAAATACGTTCATTTACACCGTACAAAAGGTAAATCTCAACAAACTGTTTATTAATTCTACAGTCAGTAAACATTATAAATGAGTAAATTTAATTATTAATATTGCTATAGCAGGTTTATAACATTATATCTCTATCTTATGTTTGTTACTTATATGTTCATATCGTCGATTAAAGAAATCTACGTCCGTAATCTGAGAATGATTTATAACAAACTTCAGTGATATTAATTGCAAGATTTGTTTATTTAATGAGATTCATTAACCTGTAAGTAAATGAATAAGTTGTTGCTTTCGTTTTTTTATCACTATCAAATTTTTTTTACAAATATTCAAGATTTTTTTATAAATAAAGTTACATACGAAAGCATTTCATTCCATATTTTGCCTTATTTCTTCATGTAGACTCACCGTCTTTTCGATTTTATCATCATTTTGGAAATACCCAGTACAATATGTTTTACTACTGCACATACAGGGTATTCTGCTATTGGTGGGTATACATTCAGTGGTTAGTAGCTGGAATTATAGTAAACAGCTTTTTCCTTTACCAAAATGTAAAAACACTCACCAATCAGCGCCCGAGATTAATGCGCACCCGGATGAGAGAGCGATGGGTCCGAGCGAAACGGGTTGACCGTGGTCGTGAACAAACAAATCGTCCACGTCAGTAACGTAATACTACATTTGGTCAATTGGGGACGTCTCGAATATTGTATGCATCGGCGGGACCTCGCCATGAACGATGATCTTGGCACGATGCCTTTCGTCGTCTGCAGTTCCTTGCGGTTCGCCACTCTTTTTCTCCTTGGTTTCAGGCGCTTTTTGTCGCGCCACATCGCAGTTCTGTTACGCTGACGTTCGAAACGTGCTTGGGTTCGTTGCTCAACTTCGACCTTTTTATACCAAGACGGGTGAGAATTGGCATCCACCTTACGTTTCTTCAATTCGTACATTCTGCATACATCACGGTTCATCCTTAACATGTTCGCGACTCGATGTACCATCGGTGACACATTTTAATTTGTCCCATGGGACGGGATGAGCCACCAGTTGTATATATAGAATTTGTTGCATCGGCCGGGCTGAACCTCCGATGGTAGATGAACTATTGTCTATAACTTCATTTACATTTTGCAACATCCCTGGAACTAGGCTCAGGAGTTCACAGCACTCATGAGGTAAAGAGCGGCTTTTGCCTATTGAGCGACTCGTTCTTATTATAACTAACTATATAAGAGTGTGGGATTCGTGAGGCGTGTGGTTAAAGAGTGAAATCTACAGGTTAATACCTCTCAATAATTAGGTTTATTCAGTAATCAAAGGTAAAAAAAAAATAGAATTACAATTAACAATTACTTAGCAAAGATATAAAAAATATATATATGTCTAGTAAGAGGACTATTAGTATCACAAACGCAAATCGGTAGCTAACTGCTTCAGTTACGTGGTTTCCAACATGGTACGTATTATTAATTAATTATTTAGTCGACTATTATGACGCAAACGCAAGAAACGCGGTTCCATAATGGATCTAAATCCTAACTGGTGACAGAACAGAGCCGATATATCGGCCCGCACATTGTAGCGCTTTACTATTCGCATTACGGGAGAACTCTATCTCAAAATAAATTTATAATACGTTATAAATGGTCTAATTTAATTACGAGAGAAATAAAAAAAAAAAATAGTTTTTCGTTTTAACTCTGTGAAAAATATATACATATATACTATATCCTTGTCTAGATATAGCGTACTATTTCTACGAGGTCCTAAGCTGGTGTCGCAATACGCGGAATATTCCATACAAAACCTTTATAACTTACTATTTATTTAAATAAGTAAAATAATACATGAATCTGATAATTAATAACTCAACTTAACATTTAACTGATCAGCTCGTATGTTTGCTGGACCTAATAATTATTTAATAACATAATATTTATAAATACATGTTACCGACAGTTCAACTAAATTTCGATGGTAATTGATTTGTCTAATGTCGCGGTCGGTAAAAGAAAAATACAGTCGATAATTGAAATTAAAAGTACCTTTGAAGAAACGAAATAAAATTAGCATTGAGACACTTCTGAGGGAAACAAAAACAAAAAAAATTCTTCGGGGATGTTACACCTTCCCCCTTATGTTGGTCTCCTGTCCTCAGGAGACTGCTGCTTTGCGAAGCGTGCGATGATACATTTACAGCATCGGCACTCCTCTTCTCCATTCCTGGGAGAGAGTGCACCCTGTCCAAATAGCCACTGTGTCTTCCAATAATTTCGCCTCGGATCTTGTGGATTCTTAATTTGTTTATAATCTTCCCATGGGGGATTGGGTACATCAACCGCGACTAATTCCCACTGATTGTTGGAAACCTCCTAATTTAGCAGTTTAATAAATGAATTCCTTTTATCTATATATATATATATATATTTGTATATTTTGTTACCTTTTTTAATCTTTTCCTCATTTTTAACTTTAAATTTCGGAGCATTACTTTCTTCCCAGCGCGTCGTGTCATTTTTATTTATTCAACACGGCGGCGTTGCTTGTTGTAAAATTATTATTGTTACGGCACGAAATTTAAATTTCTATTGTTTCGGACGCTGGCGAAGGGGAATACTCGAAGGAACCAAGGTTATAGATCGCACAAAGTTTGGTAATTCACAATACGTTTAATAAAAAAAAACAAAAGTTAAACGCAAACGATTTGGTTTTTGGCACTTAGAATTGAATTGACACAAGAGATAAGAAAAGAGTTAGCGCTTGGAAACGTATGATCGCACACTGGCGGTTAAACCTCTCTGGAACCGCGGATTAGGATGGGCGTGATTTCGGTTATGACAAAAAAAAAGGGAACTGACGGTTGTATTCGAAGCAGAGAGGTAGGGGACCGGCAAGGTGTTCGGGAAGCGTAGTCAAATGTAATCAAAAGTGAAGAACAAAACAAAATCTTTCAAACAAACGGAAAATTTGAGTTTGAAGACAACCGGCGCGGCGTCTCGAACATCTATGTTCTTCCCTTTTCCTTTTCTTATTATTAAAGTAATGGTGTGGGTAGTAATTGTATTTACTATTATTTCCCACCAACAAAAAGAAAGTTTATTTCATTAAATATTGGAATTAATTATAACAAAAAGAAATAAATTTTTTTTTCATATACAGGGTGGTTCACCACATTTTGCCATCTAGATTTGCGTCATTATTATTACTCATAGCAAACAATGTTTTAGATGAAATTGAATGGTTTTGGGAGGGGCACGTTCTGATGGTATATTTTTTTTATAGGTGGACGTGTAAAGGAGATATGAAGGTTATTAATGCTTTTTTAAATGGAATCATATATTTTTTATTGCATCAGCTGATGCTCCATCATATTCTTTACAAAAAAGTATTAATCTATTTATGTAAAAAAATCATTAGTTTAAGAGATATTTTAATTCTAACTTGTTAGGAAATCGTGACTTTCTGGTCAATATTATGAATTCAATGTGATAATATAGTAAGAGAGCAGGAATTATCAACGTAAATATTTACATTTTCTGTGTTGATAATTCTTGCTCTCCTACTTATTATGAAATTTAGTCTCTGTTTCGTCTCTAATACGGTGAACACGACGATACGGTGAATTATCACTTCATACTGAAGTATTATAAAGAAGAAAAGATAGACATGTTATCAATTTATTTTGAAGCTGGGAAAAGTGCTACACGTGCAGAAAGATTTGTTTAATAAATTTCTTTAACGAAATCATCGATCACGTCGTACTTTTGATTATGTTTTTAAAAATTTCACCAGACGGGGCATTCCTTACGCAAAAAGGCAATTCGTAATAAAACAATAACACATGAAGCAAATGAAATTTCAGTGTTAGCCGCAACTACGTTAAATCCATCCGTCAGCTCTCGTGAAATTGAAAGACAAGCTGGTATTAGTCGCACAAGCATTTAACGCATACTCAAAAGGCACAAATACCATCCGTATCACGTATCAATGGTTCAAGAACTGACCGCAAATTACTGCTATCAACGTTTAGAATTTTGTAATTGGGCTCTCTCTCAAAGAGACTACATTTCCAACAATGTTATGTTCACGGACGAAGCAACTAATGATTTTTTACATAAATAGATTAATACTTTTTTGTAAAGAATATGAAGGAGCATCAGCTGATGCAATAAAAAATATATGATTCCATTTAAAAAAACATTAATGACCTTCATATCTCTTTTACACGTCCACCTATAAAAAAAATATACCATCAGAATGTGCCCCTCTCAAAACCATTCAATTTCATCTGAAACATTGTTTGCTATGAGTTATAATAATGACGTAAATCTAGATGGCAAAATATGGTGAACCACCCTGTATATACATATATTGATACAGAATGAAAATTAGATGTTAATGGTTTTTAATTCAACAATGGGATACGGGTGTTCAGTGGCCATCAGGACTCCACCCTGATACGCCTCGTCGTCCTCACTGTCACTCTCGGCTATTCTATCCCTACACTTGGTGCACGCTATTGCCGACCGTATATGACTTACAAGGGAAGGCACGGAAGTGTCCCCCTCCGATTTTGATGAAACTTCGTACGTTTGTTAAGGAGGCAAAAATAAGAGACATGGATTTTTTTTATCAGCTGAGACGCGGGTTTAAAGGGTGAAACGACCCCTTAAAGTTTCGACCCGCTTAGGCTATCTCGAAAACCATACGAGATACATTAAAACTTCTAATAGGGAAGTTGTATGATTTTTTACGTATAATAACAGGATGTTAACAAATTTGGCAAAATACAATTTATTTATAACAAAAAAATTTGTCATAACCTTATTTTACAATTTATTCAAATTAGCATAATAACAAAAAGTAAAGAGAATTTTATTACAAATCCATTGGTATACAGTCGGTCACGAAAATATTCGGACACCATTATAGTTTTGACTATTATATTCCGTTCTTCAGAAATGTAAACAATAAGAACAAAAAAAGGTTTCGCATATGTTACTATGCAGCGTATAGTTTACAAAAACGTAAGAAATATTTGTTTACAGTACGTGATTATTTAACTAATAAAAGAAAAATGGAAAGAACGCTTATTTTCATGTCACGGAAATATTCGGACACAGCCAAAACTAAGTTTATATTACGATATATAAATCTTGTTTTTATTAATTAGTATTTTGTTGAATATCCCATATGTTTTATGACGTGCCGTAATCGCGTTGGCATATTACAAATTATTTTTTTTAAATAATCTTGCCCAATATGTAGCCATTCTTCTTGCAGACGTCTTTTTAGCTCTTCTTTTGTGTTTATGGGAGTTGTCCGAATTCGGCGATCTAATTCGTCCCATAAATTTTCAATGGGATTCAAGTCTGGCGATTGCGGTGGTGGATGGAGGATATTCTTGCAAGTGTATAATAAGAATTCTTGCACAATTCGCGATTTGTGCTTTGGGTCATTGTCTTGACAAAACTTTATCCCACTTTGAAGTCCCATATTATCAGCACTTTTCTTCAAATTGTTTTGCAAAATCTGTAGATATCTGTTTTTATCAAGGATATCGTCGATGAAAACTAATTCGCCTACTCCATGGGCCTAAATACAGCCCCACACCATCACAGACCCACCACCGTGTTTCACACTCGGCTGCAAATGTCTCGGATTCAGCTCTTCCTTTGTCTTCCGCCATACCCTAATTCTTCCGTCGCTTCCATAAATATTATATTTTGACTCGTCCGCAAAAATTACGTCCTCCCACCACTCACTATCCTTTGCAATGTAGTCCTTTGCAAATTTCAGTCTCTTCATTCTATTCGCCGCGTTAATATACGGCTTCTTTCGAGCTATTCTTCCATTATAGCCCTCTGATCTTAACACTCGTCTTATGTTCTCCGGATGCACTGATATTCCACGGTGTTTATTTAATTCAGCTGCTAACTTTGGAGCACTTATCCGAGGATCACATTTGATTCTCCTAATTATGGAACGTCTATCGCGAATATCTAGGATCGGTTTGCGTCCGCTTTGAGGGATAGATTCAATTCTATCTTCATTCTTGTACCGTCGCACAATATCCCATACCGTGCTCTTACCAATATTTAATAAATCAGAAATTTTACGAATCGATTTCCCTTTCTCATGATGAAAAATTACCAATTGTCGCATATCAAGCGATGTATTCTTCCTTTTGCGACCCATTTTGCACAAATTTTGAACAAGACTGACAAATATTCGATCTATAACATACTTTGTACATAGTATGAATGATATGTGTACAAACATTGTTTCAGTCAGTTCCTGGAACCTGGAAACTTGAGAAGTATAGCAAGTGTCCGAATATTTCTGTGACATGAAAATGAGCGCACTTTCCGTTTTTCTTTTATTAGTTAAATAATCACGTATCCTAAACAAATATTTCTTACGTTTCTGTGAACTACACGCTGCATTGTAACATATGTGAAACCTTTTTTTGTTCTCATTGTTTACATTTCTGAAGAACGGAATATAATAGTCAAAACCATAGTGGTGTCCGAATATTTTCGTGACCGACTGTACATATATACGATATTGCCTCCTATAATTCCTCAGTTTCTTATTATAAACATTACGCGCTCGCGCCCGCTGACCCGCCGCACGATACTGAAGTGGATCATGTCGGACGATATTACACTATCAGACAACGTTATTTATAAGCATAAATGATAAACAATTATATTTGCGTTATACATAGTTGTTAATTTTATTAAATTTATATTACAAAACACATATTGTTAAAGTACATAGGTATCCTATATGCCAAATTTATTAGGTAACGAATAGTTTGAATAAGTTAGACAACATAATCGCGGCAATAATGGTATTCCTCAAAGAAATGTTTCCGACATAACGGTTTTTGATACCAAGCACATGTGTAACGATTCTGGAGCTGTGCACAGAAATCTACAGCGCTCTTGAGGCAAAGAGCGGTATTTACCTACTGAACGACTCGAATCTATAATAACTAAATCCAAAGAATGTGGGATTCGTGTGGTGTGCGGTTAAGGAGTGAAATCCACAGGTCAATACCTTTCAAAAAGCAGGTTTATTTCAGTAAAATAATGATGAGAATGATTAACAAATAACACTTATAACAAAATAGGAAAAGTATATGTAATATAACTAATATAATGAACGACTAGATCAAAGAACTAAAGAAATATTGTCGTATAAAGAACAGAACTCTATAAATTAAATAATACGCGATTTGTAAGTATATGATGAATTTAACGCAATTTCTAGTTATCTATCTCAAAGTCCTATGTTTTGATTTATCGTCAAGGCTAACTCGACTACGCTTTTACAATATTAATAAGACTTGAAATTATAAGTATTTATGATTCGTACTCTTTCTGTTTTAACGCAGTTACAAAATCTAACAAAATTGATACGTTTCTAGCTCTGCGATGAATCCTACCTAAGTCTGATTCTTTCTCGAGGCTAATTACGCTTTTGCAAAGTTAACAATATTAATACTTCCGAAGTCTAGCGGTTTGCGGAATCCTACCTAAGTGTGATTCTCTATCAAGCTTGACTCGATTCGCTTTTACAATATTAATAGATTAATACTTCAAATCGATTTCTCTAACGCGGTGTAGTCGACTACAACAGTGACAGAACAATATTTCTTTTATAGATTCAAATCCTAAGATTCGCTCGATTCAAGATTCTAACTTTATGTAAAAATATGTGATTCGTCGGAACAGTTACTCTTTTTAATTTGACTCGACAACTAATTGTCCATGACCCTTTTAGCCAGAGCGCACGTTGACACCCAAGACCAGATCGCTTAATTGGGGAGCCTGTTGTTCACTGGCTACTAGAACGACCCAACGACCCAGAATCAGATGAACAGCATACGTCCGACAGGGTAGCAAATTAATATGACTCTAATTATAAAATCGTAATTACTTGACTGCCACCCAAAAGATACGGGTTTCAGACACCAAGCTGCTCAATAGGGAGCCTGCTATTAGCTGGCTACGGAACCACCCAGAGCTAACTCCGAGAGTCTGATGGCGCGTATAGTAACTCGACAAAAATTACAATATATGAGTAGCTGAGAGCTCTCGTTCTGATGTCTCAACCTTTCTTGGCGCTGAGTATAGCACTCTCCAGACGGAGTTTCAGATACAAGACCGCTTGAACGGGGAGCCTGTTGTTCACTGGCTACTAGAACGACCCAGCGATCAGGTATCCAAATGGCGTATACCCGCACTTCCAATCAAGAATTAAGAATCTTTTCGGCTCTGACCAGCGAAAACTGTTCCGGATTATATTTATCTACGACGTGTAACTAGCTCGACTTTGAAAATTGTTCTGCACCCTAAGCGGGTTTCGTTCGGCCTTTTATACTCGAAGACCTTTCACTTTTCAAGGTTCTGGAAAACTACCCTCGTGTTCGACGTGTATAATTTTGCGTACAGTTTTACATACAATTTTTATATATTTCTTAATTAAACGTTAATTAATGAATTAAATGATTTTCTAATATCGTCAATACTGTTCTCTGGATAGTAGTTAATGTTTTAAATACGCAAATAATAATTAAATAGTGTATTAAGCGAGAAACGTATTAGCTGTCTTTTTCGCACGCATTTCTATAAGGATCTAAGCTATATGTTGAAGCATACGAAGCTTCGGAATATTCCGTAGATTAATATTACAAATTATTATTTATCTGGATTAACAAAACAATATCCGACTTCGAGTATCGATGATTAAACTTAATATAACATTGGCTAACTATATGTATTAATGGATTTGACGAATTAATAGTTCTAATGACAAATAATAATGTTAATAGAAATGATATACTCTGTCTCTCTCTTTAAAGATTGCTTGCTAAATTCCAAGAAATCCTGGCTAGCTTCGTGTCACGTAGGCACGTAGGCATTTCGGAGTATTGCGTATGAAACATTTACAATATATATTATTTATTTAAATAAACTAATATTTAATTTTGATTATTAATAATTCAACTTTAACATATCATTAAATTAGCTTTTCTATATTTTGATTCAACAAATAATTATTAATAACTTTTATTTCTAACATTATTCACGAAAATAAATATTCTATCCTTTTCTAAATATATAGCGTACTCTTTCTATTTTCCTGAGCTAGAGTCGCAGCGCGTGTAATATTCCATACAAAATCTATATAATATACTATTTGTTTAAATAAGTAAAATAATAAATGAATCTGATGCTTGATAATATAACTTAACAATTAATAAATTCGTTCATATATTTGCTAAATTAAATAACTATATAATATTCATAAATCAAAGTGTATATATATATATATTACCGACAGTCAAAACTAAATTTCTATGGTAATTGACATGTCTAATGTCGCGGTCGGTAAATGAAAATTACGGTCGATAATAGAAATTAGATATACCTCTGGAGAATGAAATAAAAGTAGCTTTTAGGCGCTTAAGGGGACGAAAAAAAATGAAAATTCTTCAGGGATGTTACACATGTATTAATTGCTACATCACAACATATATGGCACAGTGGTTCATTATCTGATGTATAGCACAATTCTACGGGATTTTCAAAATGAGATGGTTTTGAAGATATGTAACCGCTTTTATACAATGAATACTTAATGAAATTTTTAAATCGTGGTAAAGAAAATTGATTATGAACAAGTGATTATAGTTTTAAAATGCTGTCTCGTGTGTGGAGATTAATGTCATAGTGCAATAGAACAACTATATCCGAAAAGCGACGAATATAATTTTTCCATACGCGAAATCCGTACAGCGTAGTTGTCATTATATTTTTTCTCACAATTTCTAAGGCCACCCCACATAATGATGCTCACCATACTTTTGATCATAATCCCCTTCATCCCATCCCGATAGAAGTAGACCACCACTTTTTCGTGGTTTCCATCGAGCAATGACGCTTTTTTTGTAGAACATAAACAATGAATGTAGGAACTAATATCTATACATGAAGTTATGATTAAAAAATTTGTCATTGACCAAGAGTGGTTACTAATATACTTTTCGAGGCATGAGTAGGGTCATTTAGTCGTATACGAATTCTTCCCGATTTGCTTTCAGACCAGTGGTATAAAACAATCGACTATAACAGCGGAGCGCATAACTCGCCTATCTGAAACAGAGGTATACCGCGTCCTTTTCTAGTTTATTTTGACGTCAATTTTCGAGGCTCGATTCTTTTGAAGAGTTCATTTTAAAGGGGAAGCTTTGAGGAATGAGAACATATTTTTTTTTAATTTAAACCATTTAGGCTCTTTATTGAAAAAAACGCAAAAAAAGAATTTGTTTAAAGTTTTCGATATTATAAAACAAATTGACGAAGTAGACAAACATATTTTATAATAACCCAATCCTTTATAAATAAAATAAAAAAAAATGTAGCTAAATCGTACAAGTAGTTTCTGAGAAAAAAATTCGTACTGCAGCCTGTTTTCGCCAAAATGGGCAAAAATTGCAAACTTTGGAGGCTTGCTAATTCTTAACAAACTCGAAACCGGCAAAATGATAACTTAAGCCCCCCTTAATTTCACATGGACTATAATATACTTCGATTAAAACAGAATTACAGATGGCGAGGTCAAAAAGTGATCGATTTGGCGCCGAATGACACGTATATAATAAAAATCTGAGGAATTGTAGGAGGCAATATTGTATATACATATGTACACCAATGAATTTGTAATAAAATTCTCTTCGCTTTTTGTTATTATGCAAATTTGAATAAATTGTAAAATAAGGTTATGACAAATTTTTTTGTTATAAATAAATTGTATTTTGCCAAATTTGTTAACATCCTGTTTTTATACGTAAAAAATCATACAATTTTCCTATTAGAAGTTTTAAGGTATCTCGTATGGTTTTCGAAATAGCCTAAGCGGGTCGAAACTTTAAGGGGTTGTTTCACCCCTTAAACCCGCGTCTCAGCCGATAAAAAAAATACGTATCTCTTATTTTTGCCTGCTTAACAAACGTACGAAGTTTCATCAAAATCGGAGGGGGACACATCCGTGCCTTCCCTTGTTAGAATTCTTCGGCAGCGGACACATCTAATCTTTTGTTGGACTTCCTTTTGCTTAATGAAGTGATGTGTCTGTATATATATATATATTTTTTTTTTAAATTAGTGTGAAATATATACATTATTCGTTAATAAATTTTTAATTCTTGCCTGTGTGCCACCAGTAGTCTTTCGTTTCAGGTATCATTTGCAGACCACAAAAAATACACATTCTACTCATGTTCATGTTGAATTTGAAGGAAGACGCTATTTCCTTATCCCTGACACATATAGCGGACATAATATTTAAAGCTTTTTCGTCGTTATTACTCATTTTTTTATATTATTATTTTTTCTTTTTTTCACAAAAATTCTTCGGATGCTTGCTCGACTACTTTTGCTTGCTAATTTTAACTAATGCACCGCGCATGCGCGGCAATTCGAATATCTTTCTTCCCTCGTTCGAAACCGCGTTGATTTGACTATCGATTCTGGTTCCCCTATTGGTAGATGAGCCTGTTTGATCTGTCGCGTTTGTAAGGATGCCTAAACTTCACACAGAAATGTTTTACAAATAAGTTTATCGTTCGATTTCTCTCTTCACGTTCGTTCCCTAAAATTCGTCAACAAAATGTGTCGTCCTCGGGCTTTCCCGAAGGTTTTTAAGGGGACCGTATCCCTACTTCGCATTCACACGAAAACAAAACTTGCCGTTAAAGCGGGCCTGGAAACCATCAACTCGGTCCCAATCCACGCTGATATATGATGGCCCTAAAACGACTGCGACTATTGTCCGCTCGCTCTTACACGTTTTCTTCTAGTTCTTTAGGGAATTTGGCGTGCTTCGTTCTCAAAAGCGCTAAGGGCGCTTGATTTGTTGTTTCGCGAATAATTTAAATAAAGAATAACTAATTAATACTTAAAAGTGAATTTAATTAACTTGAACAATTTAATTTAACTTTATAACTTCTCTAATTTAATTTAACAAAATAAACTTCAAAAACTAATTAAACTAAACTGAATTTTACAAACTGAATTCTAATATTTTAAACTCTAAGAATACGTGTAACGCTTTTTAGTTCTAAGATTCGAATGACAGATTTTGAACTAAACGTCACAAAGAAAAAATAACTTGTTTTACAATTTGTTCTAACGTTAAATGAGCGTTTTACAAGTAAGCTACGAAATTTCTTTATCATCTGGTAAGCTGATTTCATTAATATTTTGTTGTTGGAGTAGCAAAGCAAGTTTCCTCAAGGTGTGTGGTAATTCCTCTTTTGACATTACTGTTATTCCAAATATCCATTGTTTCCTTAATTTAATTTGTGTTATGTCCTTTTCAGGTTGTGATCTAATTCTTCTCTTCCTGATTAATATTCCTGACTCAGGGTCAAGAGGAGTCCCCTGTGAGTCCCAGAATACTGCTACTGGTCCTTTCCTTGTTTACAGATGGTCTTTTACTTCTAATATGGAGCTTATTATTTCTTCTGTTATTATTTTTGGTCTTCCTTGTTTACTTATAGTGAGTTCTCTATCTTCTCTTTTAATTTTAATAGGAGTTACTGGTCCGGATTTTGTAGAATTGGTATCTGAACTTTTTAATTTTTCAGGTTTATAGGGAGGAGATTCTTCTTTTTGGGATTCTGAGGAGGAGGAGGCGGGGTTAATTTTTGGAGGATCTCTGAACATGTGTTTTGGAATTATGGTTTCCTCAACTAATTCTTCTATTTCGTCCCCAATAACTATTGGATTTTTTTCCTCAGGATTAGCGGTAGCGGAGTCTTTTCTTTGAATTCCGAGGGCGGTTGGTGGACTTATACTGGTATTTTATTTTTGTATTCTTCGTTTCCTCTTGGGTTAACAATTACTTCGTCCGAATCGTCCGTGTCATAATAATTTGACTCATCGGAACTTATTGCTGCTTCGTTCATTCTCTTTCTTCGTTTATTAGGCAAAGTGTCAGAATTTTTATCTTCTAGTGGACGAGTGGGCTACTGATGATGCGTTTTCTTTTTTTTTTGACTTCCCTCGAACTAGTAGTTATTGTTTCCCGTTGTCGAGTAGTAGCTGGTGCCATTCTTTCTTCTTTTTAATTTTCCCTTTAGTGTCAGAACTTGTTGTTGATGATCGAGGTCATTTGGAATTGTTACGTATGCCAATGAATTTCTATTTTGGAGTTGGGTGATCGAGCATAGGTAAAGACCACCGCAAAGAAAGAATTTAGTCTTGCCTAGCTTTCCCAGCTACCAGGGTTTCCTTATTAGGCTTCGCCCAAGAATATCTAACGTCTTCGGACCAACGCGATGAAAGTTCTTTAGACGAAAAGTGTCGCGTTGATCCGTTCCCACCGTTTCCGCCACTACTCATTTTCTACCCATTTTTCGGGTATAAAAAGGGTTGTGGAGAAGACGTGTTGGTCCCAATTAATTCTTGAACGTCGATTAACGCGGAAGCTCTGCAAGAGGACCCAGTTGATTCTTGAACGTAGCCTAACGCGAAAGCTCTGTCCCAGTTCTATTACAGTTATCACGTCAAGTTTAGAGAAGTGTCTTTTAATCGAGATCGGGTTAAAGTCCCTGTTGAGCATTGCTATAACCATGCAGTACGTATAATCGCCGTTAGGCATTTTTATTGACTTACTCTTGGGTCCCCGTTTCACTCGTTTTCCGTTACAACTAGGCAGGATTAGATTCACGCTTTGTCGGAGTCGAAACTAAAATTAAAATCATTAAAGTCAATCAAGTTAACATTTAAACTTTTGTTTAGAGTCACCTTAACCGACAAGTACACTTCAACACTTGTAGAACCCGGTTTTGAGAATAGTATATTGTATTGTTCATTTTTATACTTAAGGGGTAACACCACTCTACGATTTTCAAAAAGTCGATTTTTTTTTTTGTGGCTTAAAGGATACTTTAGGGTCATAGAAACAGAATGCCATTTGATTTATAGTGGAAAACAAATTTTAAAAGAGTCAATTATCAATTTTGCCGCAGCTTGTCAGAGCGCGCACTGAGTATTTACGCGGCGTGCTGCGATTCATGGCTTTTGTATTACTTTTACCATTTAAAATAATAAGTACATCTATTACCTACAAAACAAACGGTTGTAGAGGAAGGTAGAGGAGGAAGCGAACATCGACCTGGTTGGGCAAATGTATGGTGCAGGAATCGCAGATTAGAGGTAAATAAGAAATTGAAGGATTAAAATGTTCATAAAACTTTAAACGCGTTTTTCTCGAAACCACTTTTGTCATACTGGGAGGACGGATTTCTCGGTGATTATTGTATGGATCGAATTGAAATTTTGACAGTAGCTTCACAACAATATCCTCCATGGTAGTACGTAGCCGTTTTTTGATTGAATGTAAACTTTTTTTTTTATAAACAATTCAATGCACATTTTTCATGCAAAACGTCGATTCATTCCTTAAAACATGCATAACTTTTATAAAAATTGATTAAACGAAAAACGCCTACGTACTACCAAGGCCAATTGTATATAGATTATAAATTTTTTTAATTTTTTATTCCAAGTCTCACACATGGCGAGAAATCCGTCCGCCCGTGGCGGTGTTTCTACAAAAGCTGTTTCCACCGATGGGCTCTGCCGCCCCCATTTTGTACGAAAATGACAAACAAAAAATTATTTTTCGTACTTCAATATGTGTTAAATAAACCCTCTGAAAAGAAATTCTTTTCCGCTTGTCATACTTCCAAAATAAATTGTCAAACTTAGGTCTCTTTTTCTGGCTCTAGAGTGGTGTTACCCCTTAACACGATTTTGGAAAAATGGGACGTGAAAAATTTTCTTCTATAAGAAACTTTAGTTTCCAGCTCATAAAATTGTTTTTGACAAAATTGCAAAATCGGGCTCAGTACTGCACTAGACTAGAGTTCTGAGAACAGTATGCAAAGAAATCATGTCGAAATATTACTTTTTCGCAGAGTATTTTTGGCAATTGGAATTCAGTACATCTGAACCGTTTGAATAACAACATGGCCGCTTGGATATCGCGCTGCTTGGTGCTGACAGGCCTGGCTATACATATACAATGGCACCCCGGAGGGTACCGGTAAAACTGCCTACCGTTGAAAAACAGTTTGCATCGAAACTAACAGATGATAGCAATCGTACCATTATATTCTCTTTTTAAATTTATCATGTGTAAACAGAAAATACTAATTTTATAAATAATATATAACAAGAAATTACGTATCTCTCATGTTTTTTTAACTATTTTCCCGATCTTTTCTATGACATATCACTATTACTTTTTAAACGAATAGGAAATTCGAATGAACAATTAATGAAATTAACATACTAATAAATTGACGAAGTGGTACCATAAAAATAATAGTGAAAAATAAAGAGCAATCAAATTTTACCCGTGGGGGCAGTAAAAGTGAAACATCGAAATTCCGGTTTTTAGTCTATTTTTTTCTATTTAATTTCATACAGAAATTATGAAAAAACTTTGAAATATTGAGGTACATTTATTAAGTAATATCAAATAGATTCACATTAATAATTGATACAAATGATATATTAGCCAAAGAAATAAAATTCATTTTATGTCATAATTCGATATATTCTGGAACGTAGAATGTTAACACATCTTTGGCTCAGGGGTTAGGAGTCCTGCTTCGTGATTGCGTGCGTCTCATTTGGACGCAGGTTCGCATTCCGCCGGACTTACATTTTCTAATGTTATGTTTTTCATTTCTTCTTTTTTCTTTTAA
Organism: Megachile willughbiella; assembly: GCA_945859595.2. Taxonomy (NCBI): domain Eukaryota; kingdom Metazoa; phylum Arthropoda; class Insecta; order Hymenoptera; family Megachilidae; genus Megachile; species Megachile willughbiella. The sequence goes on along the minus strand of CAMAOD020000028.1, from coordinate 1,978,746 downwards.
TAATTTTAATATATTTTCAAAGTATTCTTGAACAATTGTAATACATTCCTACAATCACTGGATAAAAGGAAGAGTATTATATATACTATTATATATGCTATTGTAATAGTAAACTTTACTATTATTGACTTTTTTTACTGATAAAAATGAGGCCGAACATGATATAATTTGGACTACATTTACTGGTTTAATTGACGATAACAGTTTCTAACGCAGAGGCGGATAGCGAGTTAAAAAGAAAGAGACGCTGCGATTGTGGCAGTCGGCAACGACCAGAAGTCCCTTCAATTGTTTACAATGTTAATACGATGCAAACTTTTTTATTTTTAATTAATGTTTCATACAACTTTCTCCATCGTATTCGTGACATTTTCCTGATTAAAATAAGACCAAATGTAACGACTCTGGAGTTATTCCCAGAAATTTACAGCGCTTGTGAGGTAAAGAGCGGTAATTACCTACTGAACGACTTGTTTTTACAAAAACTAAACTAACGAATGTGGGATTCGTGTGGTGTGCGGTTAAGGAGTGAAATCCACAGGTCAATACCTTTCAATAAGCAGGTTTATTCAATAAAATAATAATGATGATTAACAATTAACAAAATAAGAAAAGTATATGCAATATAAGATAATATAATGAACAATTACATCAAAAGAACTAAATAGGTATTGTCGTATAATGAACTCTATAAATTAAATACTCCGCTATTTGTAGTATTAGTAGAATCTAATAGAATCGCTACTTTTGGTTATTTAGCTTGAAATCCTATAAATTGAATTTACAGTCAAGGCTAACTCGACTACGCTTGTACAATATTAATAAAATTCAAAATTCTAAGTGTCAATAATTTGCATTCTTTTCGAAGATTAACGCAGTTGCAAAGTTTAACAAAATTTATAAGTTTCTAGCTCTACGCGGAATCCTACCTAAGTGTGATTCTCTTTTAAGCTTGGCTAGATTCGCTTTTACAATATTTACGATATTAATACTTTAAATCGATTTCCCGACGCGGTGTAGTCGACTACGTGTATTACACTGGAGACAGAACAATAATCTTTAATAAATTAATTTAACTTGATTCAAGATCCTAAGATTGATACGAAGTTATTATATCTCTATCGGAACAGTTACTTTTTTAATTTGTGACTCGACAACTAATTGTTCATGGCACTTTTGCTAGATCATACACTGACACCCAAAACCAGATCGCTTAATTGGGGAGCCTGCTGTTCACTGGCTACTAAACGACCCAACGATCCAGAGATAGATAAACAATATACGTCTAACAGTGGCCAAATTAAAATTGACTCTAATTATGAATTTGTAATTTCTTGGCCATTAAATTGCTCAGAGCTAACCCCGAGAATCAAACGACGCGTTTAGTAATTTGACAAAAATTATAATATGTCTTTGAGTAGCTGTGAGCCCCTGTTGGATGTCTCAACCTTTCTTGGCGCTGAGTATAGCACTCTCCTGACGGAGTTTCAGAACAAGACCGTTTGAATCGTGAGCCCGCGTTAGCTGGCTACTGAACGATCTACGATCAAGTATCCGAATGGCGTATACCCGCTCTTCCAATCGAGAGTTAAGAATCGCTTCGGCTCTGTCCAGCGAAAACTGTTCCGCGTTAATTTATCTAATGGTTGCACTTAACTCGACTTCGAAAATTGTTCTGCTCGTCTAGGCCGGTTTCGCTCGGCCTTTTATACTCGAAATCCCTACCCGTTGCAGGATTATGACGTATGCAGTTTTGTGCATAATTTGCATATAATTCTTAATTAAACGTTAATTAATAAAGTAATTGAATTTCTAACATTGCCAATAATGCTTTCTGAAGACTAATTAATGTTTTTAATACAGAAATAATTAGTTAATAGCATATTAACGAAAAATACACTTTCTGTCCTTTTCTACACTTTACGCACGCACGCCAGTAAGGACCTGAACTATATGTCGCAGCATACGATGCTTCGGAATATTCCATAGGTCACGATTACAATTTATTATTCATCTGAGTTAATAAAGTAATATCTGACTTTGAGTATCGAGAATTAAGCTCAATATAATATTTGCTAATTTTGTATATTGATGGATTTTATTAATTAATGATTCTAATGACCAATAATTCTTATTAATTGAAATTATATATTCTATCTCTCTCTAGAGATCGCGAGCCAATTCCTGGAAATCCTACCTATTGTTGTGTCACGTAGGCACGTAGCATTCCGGAATCTTCCGTACGAGATATTTACAATACATTATTTACAATGCACTATTTACAGTGCATTATATATTCAAATAGAAAAATATGCATATTTGGCCGTCAACGGTTCAGTTTACCATATGATCGAATTCGCTTTTCTACATTCTAATTTGACAAATAATTATCTAATAGCTTTCATATTTAATATCATTGTTAATGAAAAATATGTATATATTCTATCCTTTCTAATATAGCGTATTTGTTCGTGAAATATTGTACTTTATTTCAACAAATGCTGATAAGCTGCAATATTATGCTGCTGCTTTCGGCGATGTTACAAAATTAAACTCTTTAATTACTAGACTCGCTGCGGCTTACTTATGCGAGTTCTGCAAAAGAACTGCCACTTTTCGGTGCCTTTGTTCGTGGCCGGCCGCGGCCCATTTTTTGCCGGTCACACGTACTTGTTTCCTCGACTCCGCGTCCACCAATAATTCGGCACAATTCGCTTTACATGACCTTTTAAGGTAATAGTCCAAATAGCGCTTGTTGGTGTGAGCGAATGACTCATCCCAACGGGTGGCCAGGAAGACGCGGGGCCGAGGAATGTTTCCTTATCCTTTCAAAAAAAAAAACTCCACTTGCTTAACAAAGGCGAAAGGTGGAAGTTGGCATTTTCATTTTCCAACAGTATTCCCCCTACGAGTCTTGAGCTGTTATCGCAACGCGTGGGATATTCCCTACTAAATCTTATAATACATTATTTATTTAAACAAACGAAATAATAAATGAATCTGATAATTAATAATTGAAGTTAACATTTAACGAAGCAGCTCATACGTTTGTGCGACCTAATAATTATTTAATAATATAATGTTTGTAAGTGGAGAAATATATATATATATATATGTTACCGACAGTTTAACCCAAATTTGATGGTAATTGATGTATCTAATTGTCGCGGTCGGTAATAGAAACATATCGTCGATAATCGAAATTGAAATACCTCTGAAGAATGAGATGTCTTAGTAGCGAGATAATTCTGGGAGCGAAAGAAAGATAAAAAAACGAAAAAATTCCCCAGGGATGTTACACAAATATGACTTAATTCGGCTCATATTTACTTGCAACAACTTATTCGAGTAAAGTCCTCGATATAAGCGTAACGTTTGAAATTACAAATAAATATGTTCCGAATCATATCGTGTTTCATGTCATTTTAATTAGGAAAATGTGGAAAAACTATTAGTAAAATTTCACAATAGAAAAAATATTCAGATAAAGAATTGTATCCTTGCGTTAGGATTGTTTCATCGATAGTGCACTGTTTGTTTTCGCTGATTGCTTTCAATCATCAGCTGTTTCTTTCCGTGGCAACGTCAGTTTGTTGCAGGCGAAACTGGTGCAAAGATCGAAAGCACAGCCTGTGACGAATTTTTCAATTTTTTTAGTTTGTGTGCTTCATTTGAAGCACAATACGTTTATTTTTTTTAGTTAATTTATTTTTTATCATTCGTTTACCCTATTTTACGTTTATTTTATATTTTTTGAAGTATTTATCTAAGTTCATATAAGTGCCAATAGTTCATAGTGATTATGGATACTTCAAAGTGCAGAAATAAGAGGAGTGTACGGTCAAATAGAAGAATTCGGCTGCTGCATTAAAAATTAAGAGCGGACATCGCATCTCATTCGGAAGGAAGTACGTCACAATCTAATAATGACACAGAAATTGTATCAGGTGCATCAAATAATGATTGCAATGTGCTGTTGGAGTTCTCTGACGACAAATGTATTAATAATAGGAATTTAATAAATAATAATAATAATAATAATAATAATGTAGTAGAAGTCGAAATTGAAAATTCAGCACAAGACACTTGTCCGGTTGAAACAACACCTGGTACATCTAGTCAAGAACATTTAGATGCATCTAAAATGCAAAACGATATTGACGAAGAAGTCGAAAATGTCGTTTTGCAAGTAGATAATAATGTAGATGCATGTCGCTTGAAATCTGCCGAGATCAGTGGACTAAGTATTGCCGACATTGGATATGTTTTTACAGAGCTGCAAAGATTATCAGCTCATTGGCAAAACACATGTCAGTTCACTGATCTCGTTATAACACATACAGTGCGTAGTGATCTTAAAACGCAGTATTTCGTCCAATGTCGAATGTGTCACTTTAAAGGTAACTTTTGGAGTGAACCGACATCTGACAAAGTACTGGATGTCAATCGAGGTGCCGTAATGGGTACAATATTGACGGGGACCGGCTACGCACAATTAGAAGAATCGCTAGCCGCAGTAGACGAAAAATGCATGTCCAAAGTTACGTTTGCCCAATGTCAAGATAAAATGTCCGAAGCTATAGCTGCCGCTGCAGAGAAAGAAATGCGCGAGGCTGCTGAAGCGGAAAGACAATTAGCGATTGAAAGAGGTGATGTCACTGACGGTATCGCGTATATACCTGTGATAACGGACGGTTCCTGGATGAAAAGATCGTACCGCAGTGGCGGTTACGATTCTCCATCCGGAACGACCATTATCATGGGTTATCATACTCGTAAAGTTTTATTTGTAGGCTTGCGAAATTAATATTGTTGTATTTGTGCGCGAGCGAATAAATTAAATACTACAGTCCGCGCGCATAAATGTTTCAAAACCTGGGGAACTAATCAGAGTTCCACCCGTATGGAAAGTGACATCATCCTCGAAGGCTTTCGTTGCAGCTTACAAATGTACAGTTTAATATATTATAAATATATTGGCGATGGCGACTGCAACGTCCTTAAAAAATTAAGAGACTTCCCACCATATCCTAATGTTGTTGTGCAGAAGATTGAATGCATCAATCATCTTCTACGCAACCTTTGTAAAAAAATCGAAGAAATTAGTAAGATTGGTTGTCGAAGACTTTTAAAATTAAGACGGACTATCGCACAAAGTGCTAAAGTCTTTCGCACACACATAACAAAAGCTGCAACGTTTCGCCGTAACAACGATGCAACTTGGGAAAATAAAATTGCTGGTCTAATGAAAGATTTACTAAATATTCCTAGCCATATCTTTGGGGAACATAATGATTGTTCCTCCTTTCCATATTTTTCTAATGAAAAATTGAAATAAGGTGAGGAAAATCTTGTTCCCCAATTACAAATGGCAGGATTATATGAAAAAATAGAAAATGTGATGACACACATCGTGGATAACGCCGAAAGCGTTTTATATCAGTACACTAGCAATTTTGTAGAAAGTTGCAATGATTGGAAAATGATTTCGAAATTGATTGGTGGCAAACGTAGATTTCTCTCAAAGAGGTTCTTACCAAACGCGTGTAAAAGCATCAGTACTCCAATTTAATACTTCAAAAGCAGCATGTGCGCCAAGCGAAAGAATTGCGTCTCCCTGTTTGCAAATCAAAATATGCAGCCACAGCGTTTAGGGCCGATAAAGATTATGGGCCAAACGCGGAACGGCCGGATATTAGTGATATTACATACGAACAGTTGAAATTCAATATATATGAAAAGTTACTAAATCAACAGCGACATAGAGAAGTGTTAGAATATGTAACGCGGGGTCAGCATGCAAACCCGCAGTGGCATGACACACGTCGAACGCTGTTAACTGCATCAAACTTCGGAAAAGTTTGTTGCAGAAGACAAATAACGTCGTGCGGAAATCTCGTTAAGACTATTCTTTACCCTCCTAGCTTAAGAAACTTTGCATTCCAGTGGGGTAAAGAAAGAGAGATTTCAGCACGACGCCAATTGGAGAGCATTTTGGGAATAGAAATCAATAAGTGCGGATTATTCATTGATTCAGAATTCCCATATTTTGGCGCGTCGCCTGATGGCATTGTTGGCGACGATACCATCGTCGAAATTAAATGCCCTTATGCGGAAGAAAAATATCTCCTAGGGATGCAATACAAAATAACGTAGCAGAAATGCATCGAATTTTTAATAAAGACAATGATACCCGTATGAACGAAAAACACGGGTATTATTATCAATTACAAGGGCAGCTCCATATAACGCAAAGGAAATATTGTATCTTTGCGATATGGACGACCCGTGGAATACAGCACGCGATTGTTTAGCGTGATGACATATTTTGGGAAACGAAAATGTTGCCACGGCTCAAACAATTCTATGAGGAGTGCTTGTTGCCCAGAATAATTGATAGTAGAGCGGCAAGAAACATGCCAATTCGAGAGCCGCAATTCGTAGTAAGTGCACAACAAGCGACTAAAAAACGAAAATTGAACGAATAAGCGCGATAGTTTGTATTTCAATTTTATTGCGCTGGTTCGATAAATTTTCGAGTCGCTTGGGAAGAGGTGGTGGGCAAAATTCTGCATATTACTGGAATATTTTTTTAACATTGATTTGTTAATTTTTATATGATGTAACGAGGCACTTTTTTTTGGCCTCGTTACGAGTCACCACACCCGCCGGCCTCCCTCCTCCGCCTAGGCGACATCCTCGCCGCCGGAGTGAATGGAGGGATGCATGAGTTTTCTTTTTTTTTTTATTGTTTTTCTTTTTTTTTACTTTTTTTTTATCGTCGTGTCCCCCCATTCTTCCCGCCCCCCTTCTACGCGCGGCGGTCGCTGGACGACGAGGGACCCGCGTCCCCGGTCGCGAGGAACCTCCACCCGAGCGATGGAAGCGCGGGATGGGTCCACCGGAAGACCGCCAACGGCCCGCTGACCGGTCGTCGGGCCACCCCGTCATCCTCCGCGGGAGCGACCGGCAGCCAAGAAAGAGGGATGCCAGGCCTGGGAACCAGCCACCCCAGCCACCACCCGAAGGGGTCCCAGGACCTGGCCACCAAGGGAGCGCGGTGGCCCATCCTCAACGCCGAAATCCTCGGGGAGGGGGAACCCCGCGCACCGGGAGACCAGCGCCGAAGGAGAAGAGAAGCACGCGGGCTGCGACAGGAGCGAGACGCCGGGACTCCCAGCGATCCTTGCCCACCCCCAGTTTTATTCTTGTATTTTTCTTTTTGTGAGTGTGTTACTGTGTGGCAGTGTGAGGACGCCGCCGCCCCAACATTGGCAGAACGAGGAGGACCGGCATTCGTCCAGGTAGGGCTTAACCTCCTGGCGATCGGCGCCGTTCCCCTTTTTGTGGGTATGCGTGAGAGTGCGTGTGTGCGGGTGGTACCTGGTGGAAGGACCGCCCGCCCGGCGACGAGGACCCGTGAGGCCGCGTACCGTCACCGTTATTTTCGCGCCTCCGCGTCGTGCCGTGTCGCGCCGCGCCGTTCGGTACCGGTTCCATAACTTCTCGTTCTTACTCGTTTTTTTTTCTTTTTATATTTCGAGTTTAGGACCAGCGTCCCCCTTTTGTCCACACCACCGAGAGGGTGTGCTCCCGTGCACGCGTCCGCGTTAGTTTTACTGTTGCGCTTCTTTTCTTTTTTTTTTGTATCGTGAGCCCCCGCGCCGCGAAACCCTCTTCGCGTTTGGCGAGTGCGGACCTTCTTCCCGGCCGTAATTTGTACCGCGAGGGGCTCTTTTCGGTTTCATTGGATTGGCCTATTTTGGCCTCCATTAAAGTTTACTCTTTCTATACTACTCGCGGGTCGTCTAATTATTTCTTGACCTCCCCTGATTTCTGCTCTCGCCTGAGCAGCCGGAAGGGCGAATACCCCGGACGAGTGCCTTTGCACTGGCGCCCGGAAATAAAATCGTCCGTGGTTGTGTACGTGGGTAACAGGAGGGCCACTTTCCCTGGTCGCCCTCCCCCGAAGGGAATTTATTCTCCGTCCCCCGGACCGATACGTCACAATGATTATAGTTTTTCTTGTCATTAATAATAATTACTTATAAAAGTTATTAATACATGAAAGAAATGCATTGTAATAAAGATCGCAATTTGAACTGGGTTAATGATCGCGTTGCAAAGTACTTGTAATATACATACATACATACAAACTGCAATGCATTATTTTCATGTACTTACAGTAATAAGCAGATATAAAAATAGAATATATGACAAAACATACAAGGACGTATAGAAGATATACAGTACAGAACATAGAAGTTCGTATAGACGGTATACGGTACAGAACATACCGGTACGTATAGAAGATATATGTACGAAATAAAACAGAAATATTTACAAAAATTAAAGATACTTCTCGTTGTGTGGTTGAAATGCTTGCGACGGGATCGATTAACTCAGTTTAAATTGCGATCTTTTTCAATTGTATATTTTCATACTGCATGTTATATTTTCGTACTGCATTTTTTATACTGCATGTTATATTTTCAGAAGTAGATCTTACATTTTAATTGCTATAGAAATAAAACATACAACGTTTTAAATTCTGTACATTTAAAATGCAATTTCAAATAATATTGTACAAATGTATCTACGCAATCAGCATAGTAGGTTATATTTTTACAAGTATTCAAGGAAATATTCGGTTCCAACCAACACATCTGGCGGGCCATTGTAAAAGCTGCTTTGAAACGAAGCAAAGAAGTAAGTGGACGAGGAAAGAGCGAGAGAATGAGCCAGGAGGACGCGAATCGGCAGGCAACGGAAGCGCGGTGGGCGGAATAGATTTAAAACGTCGAAACGAACACTGTGTAAATTATCGATAAATTTAAAATCTGTTTATTTTATATAAATTTCCAAACTTTTTCCGTATTAAAATGTATAACATAATTATTATAATTTTAAATTAATTATTGCAAATTTATAATATACTACGGTATTATATTTCATAATTCCGTTCAATAAAATATAGCGAATACTTGATATCGAAATCAAGTGTGACTTTACAAATTTATATTACATACAACAAAATATAATATGATTGTCTATTTTTGTGACTTCTTATTTTCTTGCAAAATATATTTGTAGATATCCGAACATAAAAGACGGATAGTCAGAAAATTTGAAAGAAAATAATATTAACTCGAGCACGTGTACTTTGACAATGTACTTTTTCCTCATTAAAGTTTTTCGTTCAAAGTATAATTTGGTGAAATGAACAAAGTTTAACGTCTATACGGATTTTATTTCTTATACCTCATCTTTTTAATATTTTTCTCTTGCAGGAATAGCAATAAAGTAATTACAGAAATTATTTTCGTAAGTATGTAACACTTTTTTGTCATTAAATCTGTATCTACGTTAAAAAGTATTTAAAGTTATTGCAATTATTACAAATAGCACATTTTATTAAAAAAGGATTTTTATTATTGTTACAATTATATTTATATTAATACAATCAAATTTACTTATATAATATTAATAAAGGAAATGATTACAGATAAGCACGTGTTTGTTCGTTATACGTAGATCGACGACTACTGTCCCGCAAAATCTATCGTTCGCGAATCTCACGCAATCCGCGGTGTCGCTCTCGCATGACGTCACGCGCGTTGTCTTCGCCCGTGAAAATCGGTATCATTATGTATACGCTTTATTTATAAATATTTTCTTTTCTTCTACCTATTTTTCATATAATTTGTAACGCTTCGCCTCGCCGTCGTCCACGTCGTGAGGCGACGTGGCGGTGAGCGCGGCTCGCGGGCCCCCGGATGCTGGACGCTTCAGCACGCCAGGGTCGTCGCGAGGAGGCCGGTCGCGGGAGGAAGGGGACGCGACGCGGGGTGAAAAATAACCAACACGTGGCTTTCGCTGTAATCTATGCTTTATTCGACTATGGCTCCGCTGGTCCGGCCGCGGGGGTCTTGGTGGCGGCGGTGGTGTTCCCATCGGTCGCGGTTTTCTACAAAGAAGCACGCGGTATTACATGGATCTTACACATCTACCTTATATACTACTTCACGGCGCGGTATTCGCGGTACGGTCGGGGAACGTCGGCGCGGCGTTCGCGGTACTTACAACTAACGTCCTTAGAACTATTCGCGCTTAAGAGGAGGAGGAAGAGAAGGAGAGTAAAGAACACGGGTAGTGGCCACCTTTGGCCTAGCCTGTCTCTCTTATTAAATTCACCGAGATGTTCCTGGAGTTGACTGAGCCCGACGGTCTGGCGAGCCCCGCGGCGAGGACTATCCGTCGCCGCGACGCCTGCCCACGGCTTACCTTCCCCGGGGCTATCCACAGGATAGGGAAGCCGGTTGACCGTTCGCTCGTGAGTCCGCCGGCCGCGGAGCGAGGTATATCCTTCGCACCACGGTCGATTTGGAGCCGCCGAGGGTTGGCGCGGCAAGTCCCGATGCGAGGTCTATCCGTCGCACCGACGCCGGCCTCCAGCTCGCCTAGCCCGGGGCTATCCGCAGACTAGAAGAGCCTTAGTGCCTTGGAGGGGACCTCCGGAAAGGTCCTGTCGGGGCCGAAGCCCCGAGCCAACTCATCGATCCGGTGATCGATCGCTATCGAGGTAGTATCGGTTTTCGGTGGGGGATCCCCACCTCGCGGTGCGCGGCTGACGGTGTGCGGCTGACGGTGCGCGACTGACGGTGTTCGGCTGACGGTGTTCGGCGCGGATCGTGACGTATTCGACACAAATTAATTATTTCGTCTCGTAGTAGGAATCGATTCTTCTTCTCTTATATTTGACGCGAGGTGTTATTTCTTCCAAGGAACGCGCAGCGTATACAGTCACGCGCTAAATTATAAACATCTTATATCTAATGAGATACAGCATCTCTTTCGAACCAGTTTAGTATATACGGTTTCAGACTAAATGATGAACAAATTATTCATGAATACGGCGCCGAATGTCAATCGCAGCCAAAGGGTCTAGTCGAATAAGGTGGTCAAATGTGCCCTTGAGTGAAATGAAAAACCCAATACATCAGTCGGTAGCATATCCAAAAAAAACATCTCACACCAATTTTCAACCCCCTATCCCATCCGTGGGGGTAGTAAAAGGGAAAAAACGAAATTCCAGTTTTTGGCCTATTTTGCATATTTAATTTCGTACAAAAAGTCTGAAAAAATTCTGTATTATGCGCTATGTGGACGTCAATGTTTCACAATTTTGGTATTAAACAAAAAATTCCAATCACACGTATCCCCCATTTTGATCCATATTTTACGTATACAAATCTGCATAAAAATCGAACGGCATTTGGGGTAAAAAATTGACAGAAAAATCAAATTTTTTAATATATTATTTAAATAAATAATTTCTTCCGAAATTTTCGTAATAAACCAAATTACTTACTCAAAAATACACATTTTATAAAATAATTCACACTCTTGCACCCTCTAGTTTTCGAGATATTAAAGAAAATGTGTTTTCAACCCCCAACTTTGAGGGCTTTTTTCACTCCCTCAAAATGCATGTCAGTAGATATAAAAAATATTTTCGAAAACTACCACATATGTAAATTTCATTAAAATCCGCGTGAAACACTTAAGTGAGATCCCTTGTCACTGCATCTACGTGTGCCATCCGTGAACCTGGTCGATACACAATCTCAAAAGTGAATTCCTGAACCTCTAACCACCATCGTCCTATGCGTGGCAATAGATCCTTCTTCTAGAAGGTGGTCCTCAACGCATTACAGTCAGTAATTACCTTGAACTCCAATCCTAAAAGATAAACTCAAAAATATCGTAATGCAAAAACTACAGCCATCGTTTTAAGTTCATATGAATGGTAACACCGCTGTCGTTTGCTTACTAAAGTAAGCTACTGCCGCCAAATTTCCATCTTCTTGTTGTTGCAATAACATTGCCCAAACCCTCATGGAACTTGCATCTGTATGCAATTTGGTAGGTAAATTCGGGTCATGATAACGAGTCAGCAAGTCTACAAGTATCTAGAAGCGTCAAGAAAGAAGAAGTGAAGTACAGTAAGAAGAAAGAATTAAAATATAGTGAAGTGTGTGGTGGAAACTTCAGCATTTCTGCAAACACGAAAACGCGAGCATCATATGAATCGCAATAAACAGCGGTACTTCAATCATCGACGCTCATCGACAGTCACCGTAGGAAATATTCGCCTTACAGAACAGCAAAGGAAGCAAAATCAGGCTGGATGTTCCGAACGTGCGACGGAACACAATACGAGGAGGATTTCGTAGGTAGTTTATGATGGGTCCGGGACTAACAGTTATTTTTAAAAGACAGTTTTTGGCCATAGCCGGCAATTTAGTTTTACTAAAGGGGAGCAAGGGAGGGAAATAGCGACGACGACGATAATGACGACGGTGACGGCGACAACAACAACAACCAAAATGGACCACGAAAATGGAGACGGGAATAGGGATGGGCACCAGGAACAAAAAGCAGACTCTGGGATCGACATAATCATAGTTAACTACCCACAGGAAGAAAAAATATATACGCAAGCACTGCTGTGGATCAAGAGTAAGATCGCTAGGCTTGCCAGTCTAGTGGAGGAAATCAAAGAGACTCGGGGGAAAGATATTCTGTTTGTTTTTGGGGGTAAGCGCGGGGGGTGGGGGGTAGAAACGAAGAGTTCGCGGAGATCATCAACAGATGCGGGGGCGGGAAATAGGAAGCTTACGTCAGAACCAACCAGATAGTGTTGGGACATCCAACGTCATATTAGGTTGGGACATCCAACGATAGGGGAAGAGGAAATCACGGAAGCCCTCAGGAACTCGGACGTTGGGGCGGCGGTAGAAAGGTGGGAAATCAGAATCAAAGAGATTAAACAGAGACAGACAGATACAGGGACAGAGACAGAGACAGAGACAGAGACAGAGACAGCAACAGAGGTAGAGACAGAGACAGAGACAGAGACAGAGACAGAGACAGAGACAGAGACAGAGACAGAGACAGAGACAGAGACAGAGACAGAGACAGAGACAGAGACAGAGACAGAGACAGAGACAGAGACAGAGACAGAGACAGAGACAGAGACAGAGACAGAGACAGAGACAGAGACAGAGACAGAGACAGAGACAGAGACAGAGACAGAGACAGAGACAGACACAGAGACAGAGACAGAGACAGACACAGAGACAGAGACAGAGACAGAGACAGAGACAGAGACAGAGACAGAGACAGAGACAGAGACAGAGACAGAGACAGAGACAGAGACAGAGACAGAGACAGAGACAGAGACAGAGACAGAGACAGAGACAGAGACAGAGACAGAGACAGAGACAGAGACAGAGACAGAGACAGAGACAGAGACAGAGACAGAGACAGAGACAGAGACAGAGACAGAGACAGAGACAGAGACAGAGACAGAGACAGAGACAGAGACAGAGACAGAGACTGAGACAGAGGTTGAGACAGAGACAGAGACAGAGACAGAGGCAGTGACAGAGACAGAGACAGGGACAGAGACAGAGACAGAGACAGAGACAGAGAACGAGACAGAGACAGAGACAGAGACAGAGACAGAGACAGAGACAGAGACAGAGACAGAGACAGAGACAGAGGCAGAGACAGAGACAGAGACAGAGACAGGAACGGAGACAGAGACAGAGACAGAGACGGAGACGGAGACCGAGACAGAGGCAGAGAGAGAGACAGAGACAGAGACAGAGACAGAGACAGAGGCAGAGACAGAGACAGAGACACAGGCGGAGGCGGAGACTGAGACAGAGACAGAGACAG
>CAMAOD020000028.1:1920000-1962500 GCA_945859595.2 Megachile willughbiella | reverse complement strand
ACAGAGACAGAGACAGAGACAGAGACAGAGACAGAGACAGAGACAGAGACAGAGACAGAGACAGAGACAGAGACAGAGACAGAGACAGAGACAGAGACAGAGACAGAGACAGAGACAGAGACAGAGACAGAGACAGAGACAGAGACAGAGACAGAGACAGAGACAGAGACAGAGACAGAGACAGAGACAGAGACAGAGACAGAGACAGAGACAGAGACAGAGACAGAGACAGAGACAGAGACAGAGACAGAGACAGAGACAGAGACAGAGACAGAGACAGAGACAGAGACAGAGACAGAGACAGAGACAGAGACAGAGACAGAGACAGAGACAGAGACAGAGACAGAGACAGAGACAGGAACGGAGACAGAGACAGAAACAGAGACAGAGACAGGAACGGAGACAGAGACAGAGACAGAGACAGCGACAGTGACAGAGACAGAGACAGAGACAGAGACAGAGACAGAGACAGAGACTGAGACAGAGACAGAGACAGAGACAGAGACAGAGACAGAGACAGAGACAGAGACAGAGACAGAGACAGAGACAGAGACAGAGACAGAGACAGAGACAGAGACAGAGACAGAGACAGAGACAGAGACAGAGACAGAGACAGAGACAGAGACAGAGACAGAGACAGAGACAGAGACAGAGACAGAGACAGAGACAGAGACAGAGACAGAGACAGAGACAGAGACAGAGACAGAGACAGAGACAGAGACAGAGACAGAGACAGAGACAGAGACAGAGACAGAGACATAGACAGAGACAGAGACAGAGACAGAGACAGAGACAGAGACAGAGACAGAGACAGAGACAGAGACAGAGACAGAGACAGAGACAGAGACAGAGACAGAGACAGAGACTGAGACTGAGACAGAGACTGAGACAGAGACAGAGACAGAGACAGAGACAGAGACAGAGACACAGGCGGAAGCGGAGACTGAGACAGAGACAGTGGCAGAGACAGAGACAATGACAGAGACAGAGACAGAGACAGAGACAGAGACAGAGACAGAGACAGAGACAGAGACAGAGACAGAGACAGAGACAGAGGCAGAGACAGAGGCAGGGACAGAGACAGAGACTGAGACAGCGCCAGAGATAGAGATCGAGACAGAGACAAAGACAGAGACGGAGACAGAGACAGAGACAGAGACAGAGACAGAGACAGCGACAGTGACAGAGGCAGAAACGGAGACAGAGACAGAGTCAGAGACAGAGCCAGAGGGAGATCCAGAGACAGAGACGGAGACAGATACAGAGACAGACGGAGAGACAGCGGCAGAGACAGAGACAGAGACAGAGGCAGAGACAGAGACACCGACAGAGACAGTGGGTCAGGTGACAGCGACGGTGTCAGAGGGGGTGGAACAAAGACGGAGACAAGGACGGAGACAGAGAATGAGACAGAGACAGTGGCAGAGACAGAGACAATGACAGAGACAGAGACAGAGACAGAGACAGAGACAGAGACAGAGACAGAGACGGAGACGGAGACACAGGCGGAGGCGGAGAATGAGACAGAGACAGAGACAGTGGCAGAGACAGAGACAATGACAGAGACAGAGACAGAGACAGAGACAGAGACAGAGACAGAGACAGAGACAGAGACAGAGACAGAGACAGAGACAGAGACAGAGACAGAGACAGAGACAGAGACAGAGACAGAGACAGAGACAGAGACAGAGACAGAGACAGAGACAGAGACAGAGACAGAGACAGAGACAGAGACAGAGACAGAGACAGAGACAGAGACAGAGACAGAGACAGAGACAGAGACAGAGACAGAGACAGAGACAGAGACAGAGACAGAGACAGAGACAGAGACAGAGACAGAGACAGAGACAGAGACAGAGACAGAGACAGAGACAGAGACAGAGACAGAGACAGAGACAGAGACAGAGACAGAGACAGAGACAGAGACAGAGACAGAGACAGAGACAGAGACAGAGACAGAGACAGAGACAGAGACAGAGACAGAGACAGAGACAGAGACAGAGACAGAGACAGAGACAGAGACAGAGACAGAGACAGAGACAGAGACAGAGACAGAGACAGAGACAGAGACAGAGACAGAGACAGAGACAGCGACAGTGACAGAGACAGAAACGGAGACAGAGACAGAGTCAGAGACAGAGCCAGAGGGAGATCCAGAGACAGAGACGGAGACAGATACAGAGACAGAGACAGAGACAGAGACAGAGACAGAGACAGAGACAGAGACAGAGACAGAGACAGGGACAGAGACAATGACAGAGACAGAGACAGAGACAGAGACAGAGACAGAGACAGAGGCAGAGACAGAGACACCGACAGAGACAGTGGGTCAGGTGACAGCGACGGTGTCAGAGGGGGTGGAACAAAGACGGAGACAAGGACGGAGACAGAGAATGAGACAGAGACAGTGGCAGAGACAGAGACAATGACAGAGACAGAGACAGAGACAGGGACAGAGACAGAGACAGAGACGGAGACGGAGACACAGGCGGAGGCGGAGACTGAGACAGAGACAGGGACACAGACAGAGACAGAGACAGAGACAGAGACAGAGACAGAGACAGAGACAGAGATAGAGACAGAGACAGAGACGGAGACGGAGACCGAGACAGAGGCAGAGAGAGAGACAGAGGCAGAGACAGAGACAGAGACAGAGACAGATCCAGAGACAGATCCAGAGACAGGTACAGAGACAGATACAGAGACAGAGGGAGAGACAGCGGCAGAGACAGAGACAGAGCGGCAGGTGACAAAGACGGTGTCAGAGGGGGAGGAACAAAGACGGAGACAAGGACGGAGACAGAGAATGAGACAGAGACAGTGGCAGAGACAGAGACAATGACAGAGACAGAGACAGAGACAGAGACAGAGACAGAGACAGAGACAGAGACAGAGACAGGGACAGAGGCAGAGACCGAGACAGAGACAGAGACAGAGACAGAGACAGAGACAGAGACAGAGACAGAGACAGAGACAGAGACAGAGACAGAGACAGAGACAGAGACAGAGACAGAGACAGAGACAGAGACAGAGACAGAGACAGAGACAGAGACAGAGACAGAGACAGAGACAGAGACAGAGACAGAGACAGAGACAGAGGCAGAGGCAGAGGCAGAGGCAGAGGCAGAGGCAGAGGCAGAGACAGAGACAGAGACAGAGACAGAGACAGAGACAGAGACAGAGACGGAGACAGAGACAGAGTCAGAGACAGAGCCAGAGGGAGATCCAGAGACAGAGACGGAGACAGATACAGAGACAGACGGAGAGACAGCGGCAGAGACAGAGACAGAGACAGAGGCAGAGACAGAGACACCGACAGAGACAGTGGGTCAGGTGACAGCGACGGTGTCAGAGGGGGTGGAACAAAGACGGAGACAAGGACGGAGACAGAGAATGAGACAGAGACAGTGGCAGAGACAGAGACAATGACAGAGACAGAGACAGAGACAGAGACAGAGACAGAGACAGAGACGGAGACGGAGACACAGGCGGAGGCGGAGAATGAGACAGAGACAGAGACAGTGGCAGAGACAGAGACAATGACAGAGACAGAGACAGAGACAGAGACAGAGACAGAGACAGAGACAGAGACAGAGACAGAGACAGAGACAGAGACAGAGACAGAGACAGAGACAGAGACAGAGACAGAGACAGAGACAGAGACAGAGACAGAGACAGAGACAGAGACAGAGACAGAGACAGAGACAGAGACAGAGACAGAGACAGAGACAGAGACAGAGACAGAGACAGAGACAGAGACAGAGACAGAGACAGAGACAGAGACAGAGACAGAGACAGAGACAGAGACAGAGACAGAGACAGAGACAGAGACAGAGACAGAGACAGAGACAGAGACAGAGACAGAGACAGAGACAGAGACAGAGACAGAGACAGAGACAGAGACAGAGACAGAGACAGAGACAGAGACAGAGACAGAGACAGAGACAGAGACAGAGACAGAGACAGAGACAGAGACAGAGACAGAGACAGAGACAGAGACAGAGACAGATACAGAGACAGAGGGAGAGACAGCGGCAGAGACAGAGACAGAGACAGAGACAGAGACTGAGACAGAGACAGAGACAGAGACAGAGACAGAGACACAGGCGGAGGCGGAGACTGAGACAGAGACAGTGGCAGAGACAGAGACAATGACAGAGACAGAGACAGAGACAGAGACAGAGACAGAGACAGAGACAGAGACAGAGACAGAGACAGAGACAGAGACAGAGACAGAGGCAGAGACAGAGGCAGGGACAGAGACAGAGACTGAGACAGCGCCAGAGATAGAGATCGAGACAGAGACAAAGACAGAGACGGAGACAGAGACAGAGACAGAGACAGAGACAGAGACAGAGACAGAGACAGCGACAGTGACAGAGACAGAAACGGAGACAGAGACAGAGTCAGAGACAGAGCCAGAGGGAGATCCAGAGACAGAGACGGAGACAGATACAGAGACAGACGGAGAGACAGCGGCAGAGACAGAGACAGAGACAGAGGCAGAGACAGAGACACCGACAGAGACAGTGGGTCAGGTGACAGCGACGGTGTCAGAGGGGGTGGAACAAAGACGGAGACAAGGACGGAGACAGAGAATGAGACAGAGACAGTGGCAGAGACAGAGACAATGACAGAGACAGAGACAGAGGACAGAGACAGAGACAGAGACAGAGACGGAGACGGAGACACAGGCGGAGGCGGAGAATGAGACAGAGACAGAGACAATGACAGAGACAGAGACAGAGACAGAGACAGAGACAGAAACAGAGACAGAGACAGAGACAGAGACAGAGACAGAGACAGAGACAGAGACAGAGACAGAGACAGAGACAGAGACAGAGACAGAGACAGAGACAGAGACAGAGACAGAGACAGAGACAGAGACAGAGACAGAGACAGAGACAGAGACAGAGACAGAGACAGAGACAGAGACAGAGACAGAGACAGAGACAGAGACAGAGACAGAGACAGAGACAGAGACAGAGACAGAGACAGAGACAGAGACAGAGACAGAGACAGAGACAGAGACAGAGACAGAGACAGAGACAGAGACAGAGACAGAGACAGAGACAGAGACAGAGACAGAGACAGAGACAGAGACAGAGACAGAGACAGAGACAGAGACAGAGACAGAGACAGAGACAGAGACAGAGACAGAGACAGAGACAGAGACAGAGACAGAGACAGAGACAGAGACAGAGACAGAGACAGAGACAGAGACAGAGACAGAGACAGAGCCAGAGACAGAGACAGAGACAGAGACAGATACAGAGACAGAGGGAGAGACAGCGGCAGAGACAGAGACAGAGCGGCAGGTGACAAAGACGGTGTCAGAGGGGGAGGAACAAAGACGGAGACAAGGACGGAGACAGAGAATGAGACAGAGACAGTGGCAGAGACAGAGACAATGACAGAGACAGAGACAGAGACAGAGACAGAGACAGAGACAGAGACAGAGACAGAGACAGAGACAGAGACAGAGACAGAGACAGGGACAGAGGCAGAGACCGAGACAGAGACAGAGACTGAGACAGAGACAGAGACAGAGACAGAGACAGAGACAGAGACAGAGACAGAAACAGAGACAGAGACAGAGACAGAGACAGAGACAGAGACAGAGACAGAGACAGAGACAGAGACAGAGACAGAGACAGAGACAGAGACAGAGACAGAGACAGAGACAGAGACAGAGACAGAGACAGAGACAGAGACAGAGACAGAGACAGAGACAGAGACAGAGACAGAGACAGAGACAGAGACAGAGACAGAGACAGAGACAGAGACAGAGACAGAGACAGAGACAGAGACAGAGACAGAGACAGAGACAGAGACAGAGACAGAGACAGAGACAGAGACAGAGACAGAGACAGAGACAGAGACAGAGACAGAGACAGAGACAGAGACAGAGACAGAGACAGAGACAGAGACAGAGACAGAGACAGAGACAGAGACAGAGACAGAGACAGAGACAGAGACAGAGACAGAGACAGAGACAGAGACAGAGACAGAGACAGAGACAGAGACAGAGACAGAGACAGAGACAGAGACAGAGACAGAGACAGAGACAGAGACAGAGACAGAGACAGAGACAGAGACAGAGACAGAGACAGCGACAGTGACAGAGACAGAAACGGAGACAGAGACAGAGTCAGAGACAGAGCCAGAGGGAGATCCAGAGACAGAGACGGAGACAGATACAGAGACAGAGACAGAGACAGAGACAGAGACAGAGACAGAGACAGAGACAGAGACAGAGACAGGGACAGAGACAATGACAGAGACAGAGACAGAGACAGAGACAGAGACAGAGACAGAGGCAGAGACAGAGACACCGACAGAGACAGTGGGTCAGGTGACAGCGACGGTGTCAGAGGGGGTGGAACAAAGACGGAGACAAGGACGGAGACAGAGAATGAGACAGAGACAGTGGCAGAGACAGAGACAATGACAGAGACAGAGACAGAGACAGGGACAGAGACAGAGACAGAGACGGAGACGGAGACACAGGCGGAGGCGGAGACTGAGACAGAGACAGGGACACAGACAGAGACAGAGACAGAGACAGAGACAGAGACAGAGACAGAGACAGAGATAGAGACAGAGACAGAGACGGAGACGGAGACCGAGACAGAGGCAGAGAGAGAGACAGAGGCAGAGACAGAGACAGAGACAGAGACAGATCCAGAGACAGATCCAGAGACAGGTACAGAGACAGATACAGAGACAGAGGGAGAGACAGCGGCAGAGACAGAGACAGAGCGGCAGGTGACAAAGACGGTGTCAGAGGGGGAGGAACAAAGACGGAGACAAGGACGGAGACAGAGAATGAGACAGAGACAGTGGCAGAGACAGAGACAATGACAGAGACAGAGACAGAGACAGAGACAGAGACAGAGACAGAGACAGAGACAGGGACAGAGGCAGAGACCGAGACAGAGACAGAGACAGAGACAGAGACAGAGACAGAGACAGAGACAGAGACAGAGACAGAGACAGAGACAGAGACAGAGACAGAGACAGAGACAGAGACAGAGACAGAGACAGAGACAGAGACAGAGACAGAGACAGAGACAGAGACAGAGACAGAGGCAGAGGCAGAGGCAGAGGCAGAGGCAGAGGCAGAGGCAGAGACAGAGACAGAGACAGAGACAGAGACAGAGACAGAGACAGAGACGGAGACAGAGACAGAGTCAGAGACAGAGCCAGAGGGAGATCCAGAGACAGAGACGGAGACAGATACAGAGACAGACGGAGAGACAGCGGCAGAGACAGAGACAGAGACAGAGGCAGAGACAGAGACACCGACAGAGACAGTGGGTCAGGTGACAGCGACGGTGTCAGAGGGGGTGGAACAAAGACGGAGACAAGGACGGAGACAGAGAATGAGACAGAGACAGTGGCAGAGACAGAGACAATGACAGAGACAGAGACAGAGACAGAGACAGAGACAGAGACAGAGACGGAGACGGAGACACAGGCGGAGGCGGAGAATGAGACAGAGACAGAGACAGTGGCAGAGACAGAGACAATGACAGAGACAGAGACAGAGACAGAGACAGAGACAGAGACAGAGACAGAGACAGAGACAGAGACAGAGACAGAGACAGAGACAGAGACAGAGACAGAGACAGAGACAGAGACAGAGACAGAGACAGAGACAGAGACAGAGACAGAGACAGAGACAGAGACAGAGACAGAGACAGAGACAGAGACAGAGACAGAGACAGAGACAGAGACAGAGACAGAGACAGAGACAGAGACAGAGACAGAGACAGAGACAGAGACAGAGACAGAGACAGAGACAGAGACAGAGACAGAGACAGAGACAGAGACAGAGACAGAGACAGAGACAGAGACAGAGACAGAGACAGAGACAGAGACAGAGACAGAGACAGAGACAGAGACAGAGACAGAGACAGAGACAGATACAGAGACAGAGGGAGAGACAGCGGCAGAGACAGAGACAGAGACAGAGACAGAGACTGAGACAGAGACAGAGACAGAGACAGAGACAGAGACACAGGCGGAGGCGGAGACTGAGACAGAGACAGTGGCAGAGACAGAGACAATGACAGAGACAGAGACAGAGACAGAGACAGAGACAGAGACAGAGACAGAGACAGAGACAGAGACAGAGACAGAGACAGAGGCAGAGACAGAGGCAGGGACAGAGACAGAGACTGAGACAGCGCCAGAGATAGAGATCGAGACAGAGACAAAGACAGAGACGGAGACAGAGACAGAGACAGAGACAGAGACAGAGACAGAGACAGAGACAGCGACAGTGACAGAGACAGAAACGGAGACAGAGACAGAGTCAGAGACAGAGCCAGAGGGAGATCCAGAGACAGAGACGGAGACAGATACAGAGACAGACGGAGAGACAGCGGCAGAGACAGAGACAGAGACAGAGGCAGAGACAGAGACACCGACAGAGACAGTGGGTCAGGTGACAGCGACGGTGTCAGAGGGGGTGGAACAAAGACGGAGACAAGGACGGAGACAGAGAATGAGACAGAGACAGTGGCAGAGACAGAGACAATGACAGAGACAGAGACAGAGGACAGAGACAGAGACAGAGACAGAGACGGAGACGGAGACACAGGCGGAGGCGGAGAATGAGACAGAGACAGAGACAATGACAGAGACAGAGACAGAGACAGAGACAGAGACAGAAACAGAGACAGAGACAGAGACAGAGATAGAGACAGAGACAGAGACAGAGACAGAGACAGAGACAGAGACAGAGACAGAGACAGAGACAGAGACAGAGACAGAGACAGAGACAGAGACAGAGACAGAGACAGAGACAGAGACAGAGACAGAGACAGAGACAGAGACAGAGACAGAGACAGAGACAGAGACAGAGACAGAGACAGAGACAGAGACAGAGACAGAGACAGAGACAGAGACAGAGACAGAGACAGAGACAGAGACAGAGACAGAGACAGAGACAGAGACAGAGACAGAGACAGAGACAGAGACAGAGACAGAGACAGAGACAGAGACAGAGACAGAGACAGAGACAGAGACAGAGACAGAGACAGAGACAGAGACAGAGACAGAGACAGAGACAGAGACAGAGACAGAGACAGAGACAGAGACAGAGACAGAGACAGAGACAGAGACAGAGACAGAGACAGAGACAGAGACAGAGACAGAGACAGAGACAGAGACAGAGACAGAGACAGAGACAGAGACAGAGACAGAGACAGAGACAGAGACAGATACAGAGACAGAGGGAGAGACAGCGGCAGAGACAGAGACAGAGCGGCAGGTGACAAAGACGGTGTCAGAGGGGGAGGAACAAAGACGGAGACAAGGACGGAGACAGAGAATGAGACAGAGACAGTGGCAGAGACAGAGACAATGACAGAGACAGAGACAGAGACAGAGACAGAGACAGAGACAGAGACAGAGACAGAGACAGAGACAGAGACAGAGACAGAGACAGAGACAGGGACAGAGGCAGAGACCGAGACAGAGACAGAGACTGAGACAGAGACAGAGACAGAGACAGAGACAGAGACAGAGACAGAGACAGAGACAGAAACAGAGACAGAGACAGAGACAGAGACAGAGACAGAGACAGAGACAGAGACAGAGACAGAGACAGAGACAGAGACAGAGACAGAGACAGAGACAGAGACAGAGACAGAGACAGAGACAGAGACAGAGACAGAGACAGAGACAGAGACAGAGACAGAGACAGAGACAGAGACAGAGACAGAGACAGAGACAGAGACAGAGACAGAGACAGAGACAGAGACAGAGACAGAGACAGAGACAGAGACAGAGACAGAGACAGAGACAGAGACAGAGACAGAGACAGAGACAGAGACAGAGACAGAGACAGAGACAGAGACAGAGACAGAGACAGAGACAGAGACAGAGACAGGAACGGAGACAGAGACAGGAACGGAGACAGAGACAGAGACAGGAACGGAGACAGAGACAGGAACGGAGACAGAGACAGAGACAGAGACAGAGACAGCGACAGTGACAGAGACAGAGACAGAGACCGAGACAGAGACAGAGACAGAGACAGAGACAGAGACAGAGACAGAGACAGAGACAGAGACAGAGACAGAGACAGGAACGGAGACAGAGACAGAAACAGAGACAGAGACAGGAACGGAGACAGAGACAGAGACAGAGACAGCGACAGTGACAGAGACAGAGACAGAGACAGAGACAGAGACAGAGACAGAGACAGAGACAGAGACAGAGACAGAGACAGAGACAGAGACAGAGACAGAGACAGAGACAGAGACAGAGACAGAGACAGAGACAGAGACAGAGACAGAGACAGAGACAGAGACAGAGACAGAGACAGAGACAGAGACAGAGACAGAGACAGAGACAGAGACAGAGACAGAGACAGAGACAGAGACAGAGACAGAGACAGAGACAGAGACAGAGACAGAGACAGAGACAGAGACAGAGACAGAGACAGAGACAGAGACAGAGACAGAGACAGAGACAGAGACAGAGACAGAGACAGAGACAGAGACAGAGACAGAGACAGAGACAGAGACAGAGACAGAGACAGAGACAGAGACAGAGACAGAGACAGAGGGAGAGACAGCGGCAGAGACAGAGACAGAGGGGCAGGTGACAAAGACGGTGTCAGAGGGGGAGGAACAAAGACGGAGACAAGGACGGAGACAGAGAATGAGACAGAGACAGTGGCAGAGACAGAGACAATGACAGAGACAGAGACAGAGACAGAGACAGAGACAGAGACAGAGACAGAGACAGAGACAGAGACAGGGACGGAGGCAGAGACAGGGACAGAGGCAGAGACCGAGACAGAGACAGAGACAGAGACAGAGACAGAGACAGAGACAGAGAACGAGACAGTGACAGAGACAGAGACAGAGACAGAGACAGAGACAGAGACAGAGACAGAGACAGAGACAGAGACAGAGACAGAGACAGAGACAGAGACAGAGACAGAGACAGAGACAGAGACAGAGACAGAGACAGAGACAGAGACAGAGACAGAGACAGAGACAGAGACAGAGACAGAGACAGAGACAGAGACAGAGACAGAGACAGAGACAGAGACAGAGACAGAGACAGAGACAGAGACAGAGACAGAGACAGAGACAGAGACAGAGACAGAGACAGAGACAGAGACAGAGACAGAGACAGAGACAGAGACAGAGACAGAGACAGAGACAGAGACAGAGACAGAGACAGAGACAGAGACAGAGACAGAGACAGAGACAGAGACAGAGACAGAGACAGAGACAGAGACAGAGACAGAGACAGAGACAGAGACAGAGACAGAGACAGAGACAGAGACAGAGACAGAGACAGAGACAGAGACAGAGACAGAGACAGAGACAGAGACAGAGACAGAGACAGAGACAGAGACAGAGACAGAGACAGAGACAGAGACAGAGACAGAGACAGAGACAGAGACAGAGACAGAGACAGAGACAGAGACAGAGACAGAGACAGAGACAGAGACAGAGACAGAGACAGAGACAGAGACAGAGACAGAGACAGAGACAGAGACAGAGACAGAGACAGAGACAGAGACAGAGACAGAGACAGAGACAGAGACAGAGACAGAGACAGAGACAGAGACAGAGACAGAGACAGAGACAGCGGCAGAGACAGAGACAGAGGGGCAGGTGACAAAGACGGTGTCAGAGGGGGAGGAACAAAGACGGAGACAAGGACGGAGACAGAGAATGAGACAGAGACAGTGGCAGAGACAGAGACAATGACAGAGACAGAGACAGAGACAGAGACAGAGACAGAGACAGAGACAGAGACAGGGACGGAGGCAGAGACAGGGACAGAGGCAGAGACCGAGACAGAGACAGAGACAGAGACAGAGACAGAGACAGAGACAGAGAACGAGACAGTGACAGAGACAGAGACAGAGACAGAGACAGAGACAGAGACAGAGACAGAGACAGAGACAGAGACAGAGACAGAGACAGAGAGAGAGACAGAGACAGAGACAGAGACAGAGACAGAGGGAGAGACAGCGGCAGAGACAGTGACAGAGGGGCAGGTGACAAAGACGGTGTCAGAGGGGGAGGAACAAAGACGGAGACAAGGACGGAGACAGAGAATGAGACAGAGACAGTGGCAGAGACAGAGACAATGACAGAGACAGAGACAGAGACAGAGACAGAGACAGAGACAGAGACAGAGACAGAGACAGAGACAGAGACAGAGACAGGGACGGAGGCAGAGACAGGGACAGAGGCAGAGACCGAGACAGAGACAGAGACAGAGACAGAGACAGAGAACGAGACAGAGACAGAGACAGAGACAGAGACAGAGGGAGAGACAGCGGCAGAGACAGAGACAGAGGGGCAGGTGACAAAGACGGTGTCAGAGGGGGAGGAACAAAGACGGAGACAAGGACGGAGACAGAGAATGAGACAGAGACAGTGGCAGAGACAGAGACAATGACAGAGACAGAGACAGAGACAGAGACAGAGGCAGAGACAGAGACAGAGACAGAGACAGAGACAGAGACAGGGACGGAGGCAGAGACAGGGACAGAGGCAGAGACCGAGACAGAGACAGAGACAGAGACAGAGACAGAGACAGAGACAGAGAACGAGACAGAGACAGAGACAGAGACAGAGACAGAGACAGAGACAGAGACAGAGACAGAGACAGAGAGAGAGACAGAGACAGAGAGAGAGACAGAGACAGAGAGAGAGACAGAGACAGAGACAGAGACAGAGACAGAGACAGAGACAGAGACAGAGACAGAGACAGAGACAGAGACAGAGACAGAGACAGAGACAGAGACAGAGACAGAGACAGAGACAGAGACAGAGACAGAGACAGAGACAGAGACAGAGACAGAGACAGAGACAGAGACAGAGACAGAGACAGAGACAGAGACAGAGACAGAGACAGAGACAGAGACAGAGACAGAGACAGAGACAGAGACAGAGACAGAGACAGAGACAGAGACAGAGACAGAGACAGAGACAGAGACAGAGACAGAGACAGAGACAGAGACAGAGACAGAGACAGAGACAGAGACAGAGACAGAGACAGAGACAGAGACAGAGACAGAGACAGAGACAGAGACAGACACAGAGACAGAGACAGAGACAGAGACAGAGACAGAGACAGAGACAGAGACAGAGACAGAGACAGAGACAGAGACAGAGACAGAGACAGAGACAGAGACAGAGACAGAGACAGAGACAGAGACAGAGACAGAGACAGAGACAGAGACAGAGACAGAGACAGAGACAGAGACAGAGACAGAGACAGAGACAGAGACAGAGACAGAGACAGAGACAGAGACAGAGACAGAGACAGAGACAGAGACAGAGACAGAGACAGAGACAGAGACAGAGACAGAGACAGAGACAGAGACAGAGACAGAGACAGAGACAGAGACAGAGACAGAGACAGAGACAGAGACAGAGACAGAGACAGAGACAGAGACAGAGACAGAGACAGAGACAGAGACAGAGACAGAGACAGAGACAGGAACGGAGACAGAGACAGGAACGGAGACAGAGACAGAGACAGGAACGGAGACAGAGACAGGAACGGAGACAGAGACAGAGACAGAGACAGAGACAGCGACAGTGACAGAGACAGAGACAGAGACCGAGACAGAGACAGAGACAGAGACAGAGACAGAGACAGAGACAGAGACAGAGACAGAGACAGAGACAGGAACGGAGACAGAGACAGAAACAGAGACAGAGACAGGAACGGAGACAGAGACAGAGACAGAGACAGCGACAGTGACAGAGACAGAGACAGAGACAGAGACAGAGACAGAGACAGAGACAGAGACAGAGACAGAGACAGAGACAGAGACAGAGACAGAGACAGAGACAGAGACAGAGACAGAGACAGAGACAGAGACAGAGACAGAGACAGAGACAGAGACAGAGACAGAGACAGAGACAGAGACAGAGACAGAGACAGAGACAGAGACAGAGACAGAGACAGAGACAGAGACAGAGACAGAGACAGAGACAGAGACAGAGACAGAGACAGAGACAGAGACAGAGACAGAGACAGAGACAGAGACAGAGACAGAGACAGAGACAGAGACAGAGACAGAGACAGAGACAGAGACAGAGACAGAGACAGAGACAGAGACAGAGACAGAGACAGAGACAGAGACAGAGGGAGAGACAGCGGCAGAGACAGAGACAGAGGGGCAGGTGACAAAGACGGTGTCAGAGGGGGAGGAACAAAGACGGAGACAAGGACGGAGACAGAGAATGAGACAGAGACAGTGGCAGAGACAGAGACAATGACAGAGACAGAGACAGAGACAGAGACAGAGACAGAGACAGAGACAGAGACAGAGACAGAGACAGAGACAGGGACGGAGGCAGAGACAGGGACAGAGGCAGAGACCGAGACAGAGACAGAGACAGAGACAGAGACAGAGACAGAGACAGAGAACGAGACAGTGACAGAGACAGAGACAGAGACAGAGACAGAGACAGAGACAGAGACAGAGACAGAGACAGAGACAGAGACAGAGACAGAGACAGAGACAGAGACAGAGACAGAGACAGAGACAGAGACAGAGACAGAGACAGAGACAGAGACAGAGACAGAGACAGAGACAGAGACAGAGACAGAGACAGAGACAGAGACAGAGACAGAGACAGAGACAGAGACAGAGACAGAGACAGAGACAGAGACAGAGACAGAGACAGAGACAGAGACAGAGACAGAGACAGAGACAGAGACAGAGACAGAGACAGAGACAGAGACAGAGACAGAGACAGAGACAGAGACAGAGACAGAGACAGAGACAGAGACAGAGACAGAGACAGAGACAGAGACAGAGACAGAGACAGAGACAGAGACAGAGACAGAGACAGAGACAGAGACAGAGACAGAGACAGAGACAGAGACAGAGACAGAGACAGAGACAGAGACAGAGACAGAGACAGAGACAGAGACAGAGACAGAGACAGAGACAGAGACAGAGACAGAGACAGAGACAGAGACAGAGACAGAGACAGAGACAGAGACAGAGACAGAGACAGAGACAGAGACAGAGACAGAGACAGAGACAGAGACAGAGACAGAGACAGAGACAGAGACAGAGACAGAGACAGAGACAGAGACAGAGACAGAGACAGAGACAGAGACAGAGACAGAGACAGCGGCAGAGACAGAGACAGAGGGGCAGGTGACAAAGACGGTGTCAGAGGGGGAGGAACAAAGACGGAGACAAGGACGGAGACAGAGAATGAGACAGAGACAGTGGCAGAGACAGAGACAATGACAGAGACAGAGACAGAGACAGAGACAGAGACAGAGACAGAGACAGAGACAGGGACGGAGGCAGAGACAGGGACAGAGGCAGAGACCGAGACAGAGACAGAGACAGAGACAGAGACAGAGACAGAGACAGAGAACGAGACAGTGACAGAGACAGAGACAGAGACAGAGACAGAGACAGAGACAGAGACAGAGACAGAGACAGAGACAGAGACAGAGAGAGAGACAGAGACAGAGACAGAGACAGAGACAGAGGGAGAGACAGCGGCAGAGACAGTGACAGAGGGGCAGGTGACAAAGACGGTGTCAGAGGGGGAGGAACAAAGACGGAGACAAGGACGGAGACAGAGAATGAGACAGAGACAGTGGCAGAGACAGAGACAATGACAGAGACAGAGACAGAGACAGAGACAGAGACAGAGACAGAGACAGAGACAGAGACAGAGACAGAGACAGAGACAGGGACGGAGGCAGAGACAGGGACAGAGGCAGAGACCGAGACAGAGACAGAGACAGAGACAGAGACAGAGAACGAGACAGAGACAGAGACAGAGACAGAGACAGAGGGAGAGACAGCGGCAGAGACAGAGACAGAGGGGCAGGTGACAAAGACGGTGTCAGAGGGGGAGGAACAAAGACGGAGACAAGGACGGAGACAGAGAATGAGACAGAGACAGTGGCAGAGACAGAGACAATGACAGAGACAGAGACAGAGACAGAGACAGAGGCAGAGACAGAGACAGAGACAGAGACAGAGACAGAGACAGGGACGGAGGCAGAGACAGGGACAGAGGCAGAGACCGAGACAGAGACAGAGACAGAGACAGAGACAGAGACAGAGACAGAGACAGAGAACGAGACAGAGACAGAGACAGAGACAGAGACAGAGACAGAGACAGAGACAGAGACAGAGACAGAGACAGAGACAGAGACAGAGACAGAGAGAGAGACAGAGACAGAGAGAGAGACAGAGACAGAGACAGAGACAGAGACAGAGACAGAGACAGAGACAGAGACAGAGACAGAGACAGAGACAGAGACAGAGACAGAGACAGAGACAGAGACAGAGACAGAGACAGAGACAGAGACAGAGACAGAGACAGAGACAGAGACAGAGACAGAGACAGAGACAGAGACAGAGACAGAGACAGAGACAGAGACAGAGACAGAGACAGAGACAGAGACAGAGACAGAGACAGAGACAGAGACAGAGACAGAGACAGAGACAGAGACAGAGACAGAGACAGAGACAGAGACAGAGACAGAGACAGAGACAGAGACAGAGACAGAGACAGAGACAGAGACAGAGACAGAGACAGAGACAGAGACAGAGACAGAGACAGAGACAGAGACAGAGACAGACACAGAGACAGAGACAGAGACAGAGACAGAGACAGAGACAGAGACAGAGACAGAGACAGAGACAGAGACAGAGACAGAGACAGAGACAGAGACAGAGACAGAGACAGAGACAGAGACAGAGACAGAGACAGAGACAGAGACAGAGACAGAGACAGAGACAGAGACAGAGACAGAGACAGAGACAGAGACAGAGACAGAGACAGAGACAGAGACAGCGGCAGAGACAGAGACAGAGGGGCAGGTGACAAAGACGGTGTCAGAGGGGGAGGAACAAAGACGGAGACAAGGACGGAGACAGAGAATGAGACAGAGACAGTGGCAGAGACAGAGACAATGACAGAGACAGAGACAGAGACAGAGACAGAGACAGAGACAGAGACAGAGACAGAGACAGAGACAGGGACGGAGGCAGAGACAGGGACAGAGGCAGAGACCGAGACAGAGACAGAGACAGAGACAGAGACAGAGAACGAGACAGTGACAGAGACAGAGACAAAGACAGAGACAGAGACAGAGACAGAGACAGGGACGGAGGCAGAGACAGGGACAGAGGCAGAGACCGAGACAGAGACAGAGACAGAGACAGAGACAGAGACAGAGAACGAGACAGAGACAGAGACAGAGACAGAGACAGAGACAGAGACAGAGACAGAGACAGAGACAGAGACAGAGACAGAGACAGAGACAGAGAGAGAGACAGAGACAGAGACAGAGACAGAGACAGAGACAGAGACAGAGACAGAGACAGAGACAGAGACAGAGACAGAGACAGAGACAGAGACAGAGACAGAGACAGAGACAGAGACAGAGACAGAGACAGCGGCAGAGACAGAGACAGAGGGGCAGGTGACAAAGACGGTGTCAGAGGGGGAGGAACAAAGACGGAGACAAGGACGGAGACAGAGAATGAGACAGAGACAGTGGCAGAGACAGAGACAATGACAGAGACAGAGACAGAGACAGAGACAGAGACAGAGACAGAGACAGAGACAGAGACAGAGACAGAGACAGAGACAGAGACAGAGACAGAGACAGAGACAGAGACAGAGACAGAGACTGAGACAGAGACAGAGACAGAGACACAGGCGGAGGCGGAGACTGAGCCAGAGACAGTGGCAGAGACAGAGACAATGACAGAGACAGAGACAGAGACAGAGACAGAGACAGAGACAGAGACAGAGACAGAGACAGAGACAGAGACAGAGACAGAGACAGAGACAGAGACAGAGACAGAGACAGAGACAGAGACAGAGGCAGAGACAGAGGCAGGGACAGAGACAGAGACTCAGACAGCGCCAGAGATAGAGATCGAGACAGAGACAAAGACAGAGACGGAGACAGAGACAGAGACAGAGACAGAGACAGAGACAGAGACAGAGACAGCGACAGTGACAGAGACAGAAACGGAGACAGAGACAGAGTCAGAGACAGAGCCAGAGGGAGATCCAGAGACAGAGACGGAGACAGATACAGAGACAGACGGAGAGACAGCGGCAGAGACAGAGACAGAGACAGAGGCAGAGACAGAGACACCGACAGAGACAGTGGGTCAGGTGACAGCGACGGTGTCAGAGGGGGTGGAACAAAGACGGAGACAAGGACGGAGACAGAGAATGAGACAGAGACAGTGGCAGAGACAGAGACAATGACAGAGACAGAGACAGAGGACAGAGACAGAGACAGAGACAGAGACGGAGACGGAGACACAGGCGGAGGCGGAGAATGAGACAGAGACAGAGACAATGACAGAGACAGAGACAGAGACAGAGACAGAAACAGAGACAGAGACAGAGACAGAGACAGAGACAGAGACAGAGACAGAGACAGAGACAGAGACAGAGACAGAGACAGAGACAGAGACAGAGACAGAGACAGAGACAGAGACAGAGACAGAGACAGAGACAGAGACAGAGACAGAGACAGAGACAGAGACAGAGACAGAGACAGAGACAGAGACAGAGACAGAGACAGAGACAGAGACAGAGACAGAGACAGAGACAGAGACAGAGACAGAGACAGAGACAGAGACAGAGACAGAGACAGAGACAGAGACAGAGACAGAGACAGAGACAGATACAGAGACAGAGGGAGAGACAGCGGCAGAGACAGAGACAGAGCGGCAGGTGACAAAGACGGTGTCAGAGGGGGAGGAACAAAGACGGAGACAAGGACGGAGACAGAGAATGAGACAGAGACAGTGGCAGAGACAGAGACAATGACAGAGACAGAGACAGAGACAGAGACAGAGACAGAGACAGAGACAGAGACAGAGACAGAGACAGAGACAGAGACAGGGACAGAGGCAGAGACCGAGACAGAGACAGAGACTGAGACAGAGACAGAGACAGAGACAGAGACAGAGACAGAGACAGAGACAGAAACAGAGACAGAGACAGAGACAGAGACAGAGACAGAGACAGAGACAGAGACAGAGACAGAGACAGAGACAGAGACAGAGACAGAGACAGAGACAGAGACAGAGACAGAGACAGAGACAGAGACAGAGACAGAGACAGAGACAGAGACAGAGACAGAGACAGAGACAGAGACAGAGACAGAGACGGAGACAGAGACAGAGACAGAGACAGAGACAGAGACAGAGACAGAGACAGAGACAGAGACAGAGACAGAGACAGAGACAGAGACAGAGACAGAGACAGGAACGGAGACAGAGACAGGAACGGAGACAGAGACAGAGACAGAGACAGAGACAGCGACAGTGACAGAGACAGAGACAGAGACCGAGACAGAGACAGAGACAGAGACAGAGACAGAGACAGAGACAGAGACAGAGACAGAGACAGAGACAGAGACAGAGACAGAGACAGGAACGGAGACAGAGACAGAAACAGAGACAGAGACAGGAACGGAGACAGAGACAGAGACAGAGACAGCGACAGTGACAGAGACAGAGACAGAGACAGAGACAGAGACAGAGACAGAGACAGAGACAGAGACAGAGACAGAGACAGAGACAGAGACAGAGACAGAGACAGAGACAGAGACAGAGACAGAGACAGAGACAGAGACGGAGACAGAGACAGAGACAGAGACAGAGACAGAGACAGAGACAGAGACAGAGACAGAGACAGAGACAGAGACAGCGGCAGAGACAGAGACAGAGGGGCAGGTGACAAAGACGGTGTCAGAGGGGGAGGAACAAAGACGGAGACAAGGACGGAGACAGAGAATGAGACAGAGACAGTGGCAGAGACAGAGACAATGACAGAGACAGAGACAGAGACAGAGACAGAGACAGAGACAGAGACAGAGACAGAGACAGGGACGGAGGCAGAGACAGGGACAGAGGCAGAGACCGAGACAGAGACAGAGACAGAGACAGAGACAGAGAACGAGACAGTGACAGAGACAGAGACAGAGACAGAGACAGAGACAGAGACAGAGACAGAGACAGAGAGAGAGACAGAGACAGAGACAGAGACAGAGACAGAGGGAGAGACAGCGGCAGAGACAGAGACAGAGGGGCAGGTGACAAAGACGGTGTCAGAGGGGGAGGAACAAAGACGGAGACAAGGACGGAGACAGAGAATGAGACAGAGACAGTGGCAGAGACAGAGACAATGACAGAGACAGAGACAGAGACAGAGACAGAGACAGAGACAGAGACAGAGACAGAGACAGAGACAGAGACAGAGACAGGGACGGAGGCAGAGACAGGGACAGAGGCAGAGACCGAGACAGAGACAGAGACAGAGACAGAGACAGAGAACGAGACAGAGACAGAGACAGAGACAGAGACAGAGACAGAGACAGAGACAGAGACAGAGACAGAGACAGAGACAGAGACAGAGACAGAGAGAGAGACAGAGACAGAGACAGAGACAGAGACAGAGACAGAGACAGAGACAGAGACAGAGACAGAGACAGAGACAGAGGGAGAGACAGCGGCAGAGACAGAGACAGAGGGGCAGGTGACAAAGACGGTGTCAGAGGGGGAGGAACAAAGACGGAGACAAGGACGGAGACAGAGAATGAGACAGAGACAGTGGCAGAGACAGAGACAATGACAGAGACAGAGACAGAGACAGAGACAGAGGCAGAGACAGAGACAGAGACAGAGACAGAGACAGAGACAGGGACGGAGGCAGAGACAGGGACAGAGGCAGAGACCGAGACAGAGACAGAGACAGAGACAGAGACAGAGAACGAGACAGAGACAGAGACAGAGACAGAGACAGAGACAGAGACAGAGACAGAGACAGAGACAGAGACAGAGACAGAGACAGAGACAGAGAGAGAGACAGAGACAGAGACAGAGACAGAGACAGAGGGAGAGACAGCGGCAGAGACAGAGACAGAGGGGCAGGTGACAAAGACGGTGTCAGAGGGGGAGGAACAAAGACGGAGACAAGGACGGAGACAGAGAATGAGACAGAGACAGTGGCAGAGACAGAGACAATGACAGAGACAGAGACAGAGACAGAGACAGAGACAGAGACAGAGACAGAGACAGAGACAGAGACAGGGACGGAGGCAGAGACAGGGACAGAGGCAGAGACCGAGACAGAGACAGAGACAGAGACAGAGACAGAGACAGAGACAGAGAACGAGACAGTGACAGAGACAGAGACAGAGACAGAGACAGAGACAGAGACAGAGACAGAGACAGAGACAGAGACAGAGACAGAGACAGAGACAGAGACAGAGACAGAGACAGAGACAGAGACAGAGACAGAGACAGAGACAGAGACAGAGACAGAGACAGAGACAGAGACAGAGACAGAGACAGAGACAGAGACAGAGACAGAGACAGAGACAGAGACAGAGACAGAGACAGAGACAGAGACAGAGACAGAGACAGAGACAGAGACAGAGACAGAGACAGAGACAGAGACAGAGACAGAGACAGAGACAGAGAACGAGACAGAGACAGAGACAGAGACAGAGACAGAGACAGAGACAGAGACAGAGACAGAGACAGAGACAGAGACAGAGACAGAGAGAGAGACAGAGACAGAGAGAGAGACAGAGACAGAGACAGAGACAGAGACAGAGACAGAGACAGAGACAGAGACAGAGACAGAGACAGAGACAGAGACAGAGACAGAGACAGAGACAGAGACAGAGACAGAGACAGAGACAGAGACAGAGACAGAGACAGAGACAGAGACAGAGACAGAGACAGAGACAGAGACAGAGACAGAGACAGAGACAGAGACAGAGACAGAGACAGAGACAGAGACAGAGACAGAGACAGAGACAGAGACAGAGACAGAGACAGAGACAGAGACAGAGACAGAGACAGAGACAGAGACAGAGACAGAGACAGAGACAGAGACAGAGACAGAGACAGAGACAGAGACAGAGACAGAGACAGAGACAGAGACAGAGACAGAGACAGAGACAGAGACAGAGACAGAGACAGAGACAGACACAGAGACAGAGACAGAGACAGAGACAGAGACAGAGACAGAGACAGAGACAGAGACAGAGACAGAGACAGAGACAGAGACAGAGACAGAGACAGAGACAGAGACAGAGACAGAGACAGAGACAGAGACAGAGACAGAGACAGAGACAGAGACAGAGACAGAGACAGAGACAGAGACAGAGACAGAGACAGAGACAGCGGCAGAGACAGAGACAGAGGGGCAGGTGACAAAGACGGTGTCAGAGGGGGAGGAACAAAGACGGAGACAAGGACGGAGACAGAGAATGAGACAGAGACAGTGGCAGAGACAGAGACAATGACAGAGACAGAGACAGAGACAGAGACAGAGACAGAGACAGAGACAGAGACAGAGACAGAGACAGGGACGGAGGCAGAGACAGGGACAGAGGCAGAGACCGAGACAGAGACAGAGACAGAGACAGAGACAGAGAACGAGACAGTGACAGAGACAGAGACAAAGACAGAGACAGAGACAGAGACAGAGACAGGGACGGAGGCAGAGACAGGGACAGAGGCAGAGACCGAGACAGAGACAGAGACAGAGACAGAGACAGAGACAGAGAACGAGACAGAGACAGAGACAGAGACAGAGACAGAGACAGAGACAGAGACAGAGACAGAGACAGAGACAGAGACAGAGACAGAGACAGAGAGAGAGACAGAGACAGAGACAGAGACAGAGACAGAGACAGAGACAGAGACAGAGACAGAGACAGAGACAGAGACAGAGACAGAGACAGAGACAGAGACAGAGACAGAGACAGAGACAGAGACAGCGGCAGAGACAGAGACAGAGGGGCAGGTGACAAAGACGGTGTCAGAGGGGGAGGAACAAAGACGGAGACAAGGACGGAGACAGAGAATGAGACAGAGACAGTGGCAGAGACAGAGACAATGACAGAGACAGAGACAGAGACAGAGACAGAGACAGAGACAGAGACAGAGACAGAGTCAGAGACAGAGACAGAGACAGAGACAGAGACAGAGACAGAGACAGAGACAGAGACAGAGACTGAGACAGAGACAGAGACAGAGACAGAGACAGAGACACAGGCGGAGGCGGAGACTGAGCCAGAGACAGTGGCAGAGACAGAGACAATGACAGAGACAGAGACAGAGACAGAGACAGAGACAGAGACAGAGACAGAGACAGAGACAGAGACAGAGACAGAGACAGAGACAGAGACAGAGACAGAGACAGAGACAGAGACAGAGACAGAGACAGAGGCAGAGACAGAGGCAGGGACAGAGACAGAGACTCAGACAGCGCCAGAGATAGAGATCGAGACAGAGACAAAGACAGAGACGGAGACAGAGACAGAGACAGAGACAGAGACAGAGACAGAGACAGAGACAGCGACAGTGACAGAGACAGAAACGGAGACAGAGACAGAGTCAGAGACAGAGCCAGAGGGAGATCCAGAGACAGAGACGGAGACAGATACAGAGACAGACGGAGAGACAGCGGCAGAGACAGAGACAGAGACAGAGGCAGAGACAGAGACACCGACAGAGACAGTGGGTCAGGTGACAGCGACGGTGTCAGAGGGGGTGGAACAAAGACGGAGACAAGGACGGAGACAGAGAATGAGACAGAGACAGTGGCAGAGACAGAGACAATGACAGAGACAGAGACAGAGGACAGAGACAGAGACAGAGACAGAGACGGAGACGGAGACACAGGCGGAGGCGGAGAATGAGACAGAGACAGAGACAATGACAGAGACAGAGACAGAGACAGAGACAGAAACAGAGACAGAGACAGAGACAGAGACAGAGACAGAGACAGAGACAGAGACAGAGACAGAGACAGAGACAGAGACAGAGACAGAGACAGAGACAGAGACAGAGACAGAGGCAGAGACAGAGACAGAGACAGAGACAGAGACAGAGACAGAGACAGAGACAGAGACAGAGACAGAGACAGAGACAGAGACAGAGACAGAGACAGAGACAGAGACAGAGACAGAGACAGAGACAGAGACAGAGACAGAGACAGAGACAGAGACAGAGACAGAGACAGATACAGAGACAGAGGGAGAGACAGCGGCAGAGACAGAGACAGAGCGGCAGGTGACAAAGACGGTGTCAGAGGGGGAGGAACAAAGACGGAGACAAGGACGGAGACAGAGAATGAGACAGAGACAGTGGCAGAGACAGAGACAATGACAGAGACAGAGACAGAGACAGAGACAGAGACAGAGACAGAGACAGAGACAGAGACAGAGACAGAGACAGGGACAGAGGCAGAGACCGAGACAGAGACAGAGACTGAGACAGAGACAGAGACAGAGACAGAGACAGAGACAGAGACAGAGACAGAAACAGAGACAGAGACAGAGACAGAGACAGAGACAGAGACAGAGACAGAGACAGAGACAGAGACAGAGACAGAGACAGAGACAGAGACAGAGACAGAGACAGAGACAGAGACAGAGACAGAGACAGAGACAGAGACAGAGACAGAGACAGAGACAGAGACAGAGACAGAGACAGAGACAGAGACAGAGACAGAGACAGAGACAGAGACAGAGACAGAGACAGAGACAGAGACAGAGACAGAGACAGAGACAGAGACAGAGACAGAGACAGAGACAGAGACAGAGACAGAGACAGAGACAGGAACGGAGACAGAGACAGGAACGGAGACAGAGACAGAGACAGAGACAGAGACAGCGACAGTGACAGAGACAGAGACAGAGACCGAGACAGAGACAGAGACAGAGACAGAGACAGAGACAGAGACAGAGACAGAGACAGAGACAGAGACAGAGACAGAGACAGAGACAGAGACAGGAACGGAGACAGAGACAGAAACAGAGACAGAGACAGGAACGGAGACAGAGACAGAGACAGAGACAGCGACAGTGACAGAGACAGAGACAGAGACAGAGACAGAGACAGAGACAGAGACAGAGACAGAGACAGAGACAGAGACAGAGACAGAGACAGAGACAGAGACAGAGACAGAGACAGAGACAGAGACAGAGACAGAGACGGAGACAGAGACAGAGACAGAGACAGAGACAGAGACAGAGACAGAGACAGAGACAGAGACAGAGACAGCGGCAGAGACAGAGACAGAGGGGCAGGTGACAAAGACGGTGTCAGAGGGGGAGGAACAAAGACGGAGACAAGGACGGAGACAGAGAATGAGACAGAGACAGTGGCAGAGACAGAGACAATGACAGAGACAGAGACAGAGACAGAGACAGAGACAGAGACAGAGACAGAGACAGAGACAGGGACGGAGGCAGAGACAGGGACAGAGGCAGAGACCGAGACAGAGACAGAGACAGAGACAGAGACAGAGAACGAGACAGTGACAGAGACAGAGACAGAGACAGAGACAGAGACAGAGACAGAGACAGAGACAGAGACAGAGACAGAGACAGAGAGAGAGACAGAGACAGAGACAGAGACAGAGACAGAGGGAGAGACAGCGGCAGA
Organism: Megachile willughbiella; assembly: GCA_945859595.2. Lineage (NCBI taxonomy): Eukaryota > Metazoa > Arthropoda > Insecta > Hymenoptera > Megachilidae > Megachile > Megachile willughbiella. Next base: position 1,937,011 of record CAMAOD020000028.1, on the reverse strand, counting down.
GACAGAGACAGAGGGGCAGGTGACAAAGACGGTGTCAGAGGGGGAGGAACAAAGACGGAGACAAGGACGGAGACAGAGAATGAGACAGAGACAGTGGCAGAGACAGAGACAATGACAGAGACAGAGACAGAGACAGAGACAGAGACAGAGACAGAGACAGAGACAGAGACAGAGACAGAGACAGAGACAGGGACGGAGGCAGAGACAGGGACAGAGGCAGAGACCGAGACAGAGACAGAGACAGAGACAGAGACAGAGAACGAGACAGAGACAGAGACAGAGACAGAGACAGAGACAGAGACAGAGACAGAGACAGAGACAGAGACAGAGACAGAGACAGAGACAGAGAGAGAGACAGAGACAGAGACAGAGACAGAGACAGAGACAGAGACAGAGACAGAGACAGAGACAGAGACAGAGACAGAGGGAGAGACAGCGGCAGAGACAGAGACAGAGGGGCAGGTGACAAAGACGGTGTCAGAGGGGGAGGAACAAAGACGGAGACAAGGACGGAGACAGAGAATGAGACAGAGACAGTGGCAGAGACAGAGACAATGACAGAGACAGAGACAGAGACAGAGACAGAGGCAGAGACAGAGACAGAGACAGAGACAGAGACAGAGACAGGGACGGAGGCAGAGACAGGGACAGAGGCAGAGACCGAGACAGAGACAGAGACAGAGACAGAGACAGAGAACGAGACAGAGACAGAGACAGAGACAGAGACAGAGACAGAGACAGAGACAGAGACAGAGACAGAGACAGAGACAGAGACAGAGACAGAGAGAGAGACAGAGACAGAGACAGAGACAGAGACAGAGGGAGAGACAGCGGCAGAGACAGAGACAGAGGGGCAGGTGACAAAGACGGTGTCAGAGGGGGAGGAACAAAGACGGAGACAAGGACGGAGACAGAGAATGAGACAGAGACAGTGGCAGAGACAGAGACAATGACAGAGACAGAGACAGAGACAGAGACAGAGACAGAGACAGAGACAGAGACAGAGACAGAGACAGGGACGGAGGCAGAGACAGGGACAGAGGCAGAGACCGAGACAGAGACAGAGACAGAGACAGAGACAGAGACAGAGACAGAGAACGAGACAGTGACAGAGACAGAGACAGAGACAGAGACAGAGACAGAGACAGAGACAGAGACAGAGACAGAGACAGAGACAGAGACAGAGACAGAGACAGAGACAGAGACAGAGACAGAGACAGAGACAGAGACAGAGACAGAGACAGAGACAGAGACAGAGACAGAGACAGAGACAGAGACAGAGACAGAGACAGAGACAGAGACAGAGACAGAGACAGAGACAGAGACAGAGACAGAGACAGAGACAGAGACAGAGACAGAGACAGAGACAGAGACAGAGACAGAGACAGAGACAGAGACAGAGACAGAGACAGAGACAGAGACAGAGACAGAGACAGAGACAGAGACAGAGACAGAGACAGAGACAGAGACAGAGACAGAGACAGAGACAGAGACAGAGACAGAGACAGAGACAGAGACAGAGACAGAGACAGAGACAGAGACAGAGACAGAGACAGAGACAGAGACAGAGACAGAGACAGAGACAGAGACAGAGACAGAGACAGAGACAGAGACAGAGACAGAGACAGAGACAGCGGCAGAGACAGAGACAGAGGGGCAGGTGACAAAGACGGTGTCAGAGGGGGAGGAACAAAGACGGAGACAAGGACGGAGACAGAGAATGAGACAGAGACAGTGGCAGAGACAGAGACAATGACAGAGACAGAGACAGAGACAGAGACAGAGACAGAGACAGAGACAGAGACAGGGACGGAGGCAGAGACAGGGACAGAGGCAGAGACCGAGACAGAGACAGAGACAGAGACAGAGACAGAGACAGAGACAGAGAACGAGACAGTGACAGAGACAGAGACAGAGACAGAGACAGAGACAGAGACAGAGACAGAGACAGAGACAGAGACAGAGACAGAGAGAGAGACAGAGACAGAGACAGAGACAGAGACAGAGGGAGAGACAGCGGCAGAGACAGTGACAGAGGGGCAGGTGACAAAGACGGTGTCAGAGGGGGAGGAACAAAGACGGAGACAAGGACGGAGACAGAGAATGAGACAGAGACAGTGGCAGAGACAGAGACAATGACAGAGACAGAGACAGAGACAGAGACAGAGACAGAGACAGAGACAGAGACAGAGACAGAGACAGAGACAGGGACGGAGGCAGAGACAGGGACAGAGGCAGAGACCGAGACAGAGACAGAGACAGAGACAGAGACAGAGAACGAGACAGAGACAGAGACAGAGACAGAGACAGAGACAGAGACAGAGACAGAGACAGAGACAGAGACAGAGACAGAGACAGAGACAGAGAGAGAGACAGAGACAGAGACAGAGACAGAGACAGAGACAGAGACAGAGACAGAGACAGAGACAGAGACAGAGACAGAGGGAGAGACAGCGGCAGAGACAGAGACAGAGGGGCAGGTGACAAAGACGGTGTCAGAGGGGGAGGAACAAAGACGGAGACAAGGACGGAGACAGAGAATGAGACAGAGACAGTGGCAGAGACAGAGACAATGACAGAGACAGAGACAGAGACAGAGACAGAGGCAGAGACAGAGACAGAGACAGAGACAGAGACAGAGACAGGGACGGAGGCAGAGACAGGGACAGAGGCAGAGACCGAGACAGAGACAGAGACAGAGACAGAGACAGAGAACGAGACAGAGACAGAGACAGAGACAGAGACAGAGACAGAGACAGAGACAGAGACAGAGACAGAGACAGAGACAGAGACAGAGACAGAGACAGAGACAGAGACAGAGACAGAGACAGAGACAGAGACAGAGACAGAGACAGAGACAGAGACAGAGACAGAGACAGAGACAGAGACAGAGACAGAGACAGAGACAGAGACAGAGACAGAGACAGAGACAGAGACAGAGACAGAGACAGAGACAGAGACAGAGACAGAGACAGAGACAGAGACAGAGACAGAGACAGAGACAGAGACAGAGACAGAGACAGAGGCAGAGACAGAGACAGAGACAGAGACAGAGACAGAGACAGAGACAGAGATAGAGACAGAGACAGAGACGGAGACGGAGACCGAGACAGAGGCAGAGAGAGAGACAGGGGCAGAGACAGAGACAGAGACAGAGACAGAGACAGAGACAGAGACAGAGACAGAGACAGAGACGGAGACGGAGACACAGGCGGAGGCGGAGACTGAGACAGAGACAGAGACAGAGACAGAGACAGAGACAGAGACAGCGGCAGAGACAGAGACAGAGGGGCAGGTGACAAAGACGGTGTCAGAGGGGGAGGAACAAAGACGGAGACAAGGACGGAGACAGAGAATGAGACAGAGACAGTGGCAGAGACAGAGACAATGACAGAGACAGAGACAGAGACAGAGACAGAGACAGAGACAGAGACAGAGACAGAGACAGAGACAGAGACAGAGACAGGGACGGAGGCAGAGACAGGGACAGAGGCAGAGACCGAGACAGAGACAGAGACAGAGACAGAGACAGAGAACGAGACAGTGACAGAGACAGAGACAGAGACAGAGACAGAGACAGAGACAGAGACAGAGACAGAGACAGAGAGAGAGACAGAGACAGAGACAGAGACAGAGACAGAGACAGAGACAGAGACAGAGACAGAGACAGAGACAGAGGGAGAGACAGCGGCAGAGACAGAGACAGAGGGGCAGGTGACAAAGACGGTGTCAGAGGGGGAGGAACAAAGACGGAGACAGAGAATGAGACAGAGACAGTGGCAGAGACAGAGACAATGACAGAGACAGAGACAGAGACTGAGACAGAGACAGAGACAGAGACAGAGACAGAGACAGAGACAGGGACGGAGGCAGAGACAGGGACAGAGGCAAAGACCGAGACAGAGACAGAGACAGAGACAGAGACAGAGAACGAGACAGAGACAGAGACAGAGACAGAGACAGAGACAGAGACAGAGACAGAGACAGAGACAGAGACAGAGACAGAGACAGAGACAGAGACAGAGACAGAGACAGAGACAGAGACAGAGACAGAGACAGAGACAGAGACAGAGACAGAGACAGAGACAGAGACAGAGACAGAGACAGAGACAGAGACAGAGACAGAGACAGAGACAGAGACAGAGACAGAGACAGAGACAGAGACAGAGACAGAGACAGAGACAGAGACAGAGACAGAGACAGAGACAGAGACAGAGACAGAGACAGAGACAGAGACACAGACAGAGACAGAGACAGAGACAGAGACAGAGACAGAGACAGAGACAGAGACAGAGACAGAGACAGAGGCAGAGACAGAGACAGAGACAGAGACAGAGACAGAGACAGAGACAGAGATAGAGACAGAGACAGAGACGGAGACGGAGACCGAGACAGAGGCAGAGAGAGAGACAGGGGCAGAGACAGAGACAGAGACAGAGACAGAGACAGAGACAGAGACAGAGACGGAGACGGAGACACAGGCGGAGGCGGAGACTGAGACAGAGACAGAGACAGTGGCAAAGACAGAGACAATGACAGAGACAGAGACAGAGACAGAGACAGAGAGAGAGACAGAGAGAGAGATAGAGACAGAGACAGAGAGAGAGACAGAGACAGAGACAGAGACAGAGACAGAGACAGAGACAGAGACAGAGACAGTGGCAGAGACAGAGACAATGACAGAGACAGAGACAGAGACAGAGACAGGGACAGAGGCAGAGACCGAGACAGAGACAGAGACTGAGACTGAGACAGAGACAGAGACAGAGACAGAGACAGAGACAGAGACAGAGACAGAGACAGAGACAGAGACAGAGACAGAGACAGAGACAGAGACAGAGACAGAGACAGAGACAGAGACAGAGACAGAGACAGAGACAGAGACAGAGACAGAGACAGAGACAGAGACAGAGACAGAGACAGAGACAGAGACAGAGACAGAGACAGAGACAGAGACAGAGACAGAGACAGAGACAGAGACAGAGACAGAGACAGAGACAGAGACAGAGACAGAGACAGAGACGGAGACAGAGACGGAGACGGAGACAGATACAGAGACAGACGGAGAGACAGCGGCAGAGACAGAGACAGAGACAGAGGCAGAGACAGAGGCACAGACAGAGACAGTGTGTCAGGTGACAGCGACGGTGTCAGAGGGGGTGGAACAAAGACGGAGACAAGGACGGAGACAGAGAATGAGACAGAGACAGTGGCAGAGACAGAGACAATGACAGAGACAGAGACAGAGACAGAGACAGAGACAGAGACAGAGACAGAGACAGAGACAGAGACAGAGACAGAGACAGAGACAGAGACAGAGACAGAGACAGAGACAGAGACAGAGACAGAGACAGAGACAGAGACAGAGACAGAGACAGAGACAGAGACAGAGACAGAGACAGAGACAGAGACAGAGACAGAGACAGAGACAGAGACAGAGACAGAGACAGAGACAGAGACAGAGACAGAGACAGAGACAGAGACAGAGACAGAGACAGAGACAGAGACTGAGACAGAGACAGAGACAGAGACAGAGACAGAGACAGAGACAGGAACGGAGACAGAGACAGAGACAGAGACAGAGATAGAGACAGAGACAGAGACGGAGACGGAGACCGAGACAGAGGCAGAGAGCGAGACAGAGGCAGAGACAGAGGCAGAGACAGAGACAGAGACAGAGACAGAGACAGAGACTGAGACAGAGACAGAGACAGAGACAGAGACAGAGACACAGGCGGAGGCGGAGACTGAGACAGAGACAGTGGCAGAGACAGAGACAATGACAGAGACAGAGACAGAGACACAGACAGAGGCAGGGACAGATCCAGAGACAGATCCAGAGACAGGTACAGAGACAGATACAGAGACAGAGGGAGAGACAGCGGCAGAGACAGAGACAGAGGGGCAGGTGACAAAGACGGTGTCAGAGGGGGAGGAACAAAGACGGAGACAAGGACGGAGACAGTGGCAGAGATAGAGACAATGACAGAGACAGAGACAGAGACAGAGACAGAGACAGAGACTGAGGCAGGGACAGAGGCAGAGACCGAGACAGAGACAGAGACTGAGACAGAGACTGAGACAGAGACAGAGACAGAGACAGAGACAGAGACAGAGACAGAGACAGAGACAGAGACAGAGACAGAGACAGAGACAGAGGCAGAGACAGAGACAGGAACGGAGACAGAGACAGAGACAGAGACAGCGACAGTGACAGAGACAGAGACAGAGACAGAGATAGAGACAGAGACAGAGACGGAGACGGAGACCGAGACAGAGGCAGAGAGAGAGACAGAGGCAGAGACAGAGACAGAGACGGAGACAGAGACAGAGACAGAGACAGAGACAGAGACAGGAACGGAGACAGAGACAGAGACAGAGACAGCGACAGTGACAGAGACAGAGACAGGGACAGAGATAGAGACAGAGACAGAGGCGGAGACGGAGACCGAGACAGAGACAGAGACAGAGACAGAGACAGAGACAGAGACAGCGACAGTGACAGAGACAGAAACGGAGACAGAGACAGAGTCAGAGACAGAGCCAAAGGGAGATCCAGAGACAGAGACGGAGACGGAGACCGAGACAGAGGCAGAGAGAGAGACAGAGGCAGAGACAGAGACAGAGACAGAGACAGAGACAGAGACAGAGACAGAGACAGAGACAGAGACAGAGACAGAGACAGAGACAGGAACGGAGACAGAGACAGAGACAGAGACAGCGACAGTGACAGAGACAGAGACAGAGACAGAGATAGAGACAGAGACAGAGACGGAGACGGAGACCGAGACAGAGGCAGAGAGAGAGACAGAGGCAGAGACAGAGACAGAGACAGAGACAGAGACAGAGACAGATCCAGAGACAGATACAGAGACAGAGGGAGAGACAGCGGCAGAGACAGAGACAGAGGGGCAGGTGACAAAGACGGTGTCAGAGGGGGAGGAACAAAGACGGAGACAAGGAGGGAGACAGAGAATGAGACAGAGACAGTGGCAGAGACAGAGACAATGACAGAGACAGAGACAGAGACAGAGACAGAGACAGAGACAGGGACAGAGGCAGAGACCGAGACAGAGACAGAGACTGAGACAGAGACTGAGACAGAGACAGAGACAGAGACAGAGACAGAGACAGAGACAGCGACAGTGACAGAGACAGAGACAGAGACAGAGACAGAGGCAGAGGCAGGGACAGAGACAGAGACTGAGACAGCGACAGAGATAGAGATCGAGACAGAGACAAAGACAGAGACGGAGACAGAGACAGAGACAGGGACAGAGGCAGAGACCGAGACAGAGACAGAGACTGAGACAGAGACTGAGACAGAGACAGAGACAGAGACAGAGACAGAGACAGAGACAGAGACAGAGACAGAGACAGAGACAGAGACAGAGACAGAGACAGAGACAGAGACGGAGACGGAGACACAGGCGGAGGCGGAGACTGAGACAGAGACAGAGACAGTGGCAGAGACAGAGACAATGACAGAGACAGAGACAGAGACAGAGACAGAGAGAGAGACAGAGAGAGAGATAGAGACAGAGACAGAGAGAGAGACAGAGACAGAGACAGAGAGAGAGACAGAGAGAGAGGCAGAGACAGAGACAGAGACAGAGACAGAGACAGAGACAGAGACAGAGACAGAGACAGAGACAGAGACAGAGACAGAGACAGAGACAGAGACAGGAACGGAGACAGAGACAGAGACAGAGACAGCGACAGTGACAGAGACAGAGACAGAGACAGAGATAGAGACAGAGACAGAGACGGAGACGGAGACCGAGACAGAGGCAGAGAGAGAGACAGAGGCAGACACAGAGGCAGAGACAGAGACAGAGACAGAGACAGATCCAGAGACAGATACAGAGACAGAGGGAGAGACAGCGGCAGAGACAGAGACAGAGGGGCAGGTGACAAAGACGGTGTCAGAGGGGGAGGAACAAAGACGGAGACAAGGACGGGGACAGAGAATGAGACAGAGACAGTGGCAGAGACAGAGACAGAGACAGAGACAGAGACAGAGACAGAGACAGAGACAGAGACAGAGACAGAGACAGAGACAGAGACAGAGACAGAGACAGAGACAGAGACAGAGACAGAGACAGAGACAGAGACAGAGGCAGAGACAGAGACAGGAACGGAGACAGAGACAGAGACAGAGACAGCGACAGTGACAGAGACAGAGACAGAGACAGAGATAGAGACAGAGACAGACGCGGAGACGGAGACCGAGACAGAGGCAGAGGGAGAGACAGAGGCAGAGACAGAGACAGAGACAGAGACAGAGACAGAGACAGAGACAGAGACAGAGACAGAGACAGAGACAGGAACGGAGACAGAGACAGAGACAGAGACAGCGACAGTGACAGAGACAGAGACAGGGACAGAGATAGAGACAGAGACAGAGACGGAGACGGAGACCGAGACAGAGACAGAGACAGAGACAGAGACAGAGACAGAGACAGCGACAGTGACAGAGACAGAAACGGAGACAGAGACAGAGTCAGAGACAGAGCCAAAGGGAGATCCAGAGACAGAGACGGAGACGGAGACCGAGACAGAGGCAGAGAGAGAGACAGAGGCAGAGACAGAGACAGAGACAGAGACAGAGACAGAGACAGAGACAGAGACAGAGACAGGAACGGAGACAGAGACAGAGACAGAGACAGCGACAGTGACAGAGACAGAGACAGAGACAGAGATAGAGACAGAGACAGAGACGGAGACGGAGACCGAGACAGAGGCAGAGAGAGAGACAGAGGCAGAGACAGAGACAGAGACAGAGACAGAGACAGAGACAGATCCAGAGACAGATACAGAGACAGAGGGAGAGACAGCGGCAGAGACAGAGACAGAGGGGCAGGTGACAAAGACGGTGTCAGAGGGGGAGGAACAAAGACGGAGACAAGGAGGGAGACAGAGAATGAGACAGAGACAGTGGCAGAGACAGAGACAATGACAGAGACAGAGACAGAGACAGAGACAGAGACAGGGACAGAGGCAGAGACCGAGACAGAGACAGAGACTGAGACAGAGACTGAGACAGAGACAGAGACAGAGACAGAGACGGAGACAGCGACAGTGACAGAGACAGAGACAGAGACAGAGACAGAGGCAGGGACAGAGACAGAGACTGAGACAGCGACAGAGATAGAGATCGAGACAGAGACAAAGACAGAGACGGAGACAGAGACAGAGACAGAGACAGAGACAGAGACAGAGACAGCGACAGTGACAGAGACAGAAACGGAGACAGAGACAGAGTCAGAGACAGAGCCAAAGGGAGATCCAGAGACAGAGACGGAGACAGATACAGAGACAGACGGAGAGACAGCGGCAGAGACAGAGACAGAGACAGAGGCAGAGACAGAGACACAGACAGAGACAGTGGGTCAGGTGACAGCGACGGTGTCAGAGGGGGTGGAACAAAGACGGAGACAAGGACGGAGACAGAGAATGAGACAGAGACAGTGGCAGAGACAGAGACAATGACAGAGACAGAGACAGAGACAGAGACAGAGACAGAGACAGAGACAGAGACAGAGACAGAGACAGAGACAGAGACAGAGACAGAGACAGAGACAGAGACAGAGACAGAGACAGAGACAGAGACAGAGACAGAGACAGAGACAGAGACAGAGACAGAGACAGAGACAGAGACAGAGACAGAGACAGAGACAGAGACAGAGACAGAGACAGAGACAGGGACAGAGACAGAGACAGAGACAGAGACAGAGACAGAGACAGAGACAGAGACAGAGACAGAGACAGAGACAGAGACAGAGACAGTGACAGAGACAGAGACAGAGACAGAGACACAGACAGAGACAGAGACAGGAACGGAGACAGAGACAGAGACAGAGACAGCGACAGTGACAGAGACAGAGACAGAGACCGAGACAGAGACAGAGACAGAGACAGAGACAGAGACAGAGACAGAGACAGAGACAGGAACGGAGACAGAGACAGAGACAGAGACAGAGACAGAGACAGGAACGGAGACAGAGACAGAGACAGAGACAGCGACAGTGACAGAGACAGAGACAGAGACAGAGACAGAGACAGAGACAGAGACAGAGACAGAGACAGAGACAGAGACAGAGACAGAGACAGAGACAGAGACAGAGACAGAGACAGAGACAGAGACAGAGACAGAGACAGAGACAGAGACAGAGACAGAGACAGAGACAGAGACAGAGACAGAGACAGAGACAGAGACAGAGACAGAGACAGAGACAGAGACAGAGACAGAGACAGAGACAGAGACAGAGACAGAGACAGAGACAGAGACAGAGACAGAGACAGAGACAGAGACAGCGGCAGAGACAGAGACAGAGGGGCAGGTGACAAAGACGGTGTCAGAGGGGGAGGAACAAAGACGGAGACAAGGACGGAGACAGAGAATGAGACAGAGACAGTGGCAGAGACAGAGACAATGACAGAGACAGAGACAGAGACAGAGACAGAGACAGAGACAGAGACAGAGACAGAGACAGAGACAGGGACGGAGGCAGAGACAGGGACAGAGGCAGAGACCGAGACAGAGACAGAGACAGAGACAGAGACAGAGAACGAGACAGAGACAGAGACAGAGACAGAGACAGAGACAGAGACAGAGACAGAGACAGAGACAGAGACAGAGACAGAGACAGAGACAGAGACAGAGACAGAGACAGAGACAGAGACAGAGACAGAGACAGAGACAGAGACAGAGACAGAGACAGAGACAGAGACAGAGACAGAGACAGAGACAGAGACAGAGACAGAGACAGAGACAGAGACAGAGACAGAGACAGAGACAGAGACAGAGACAGAGACAGAGACAGAGACAGAGACAGAGACAGAGACAGAGACAGAGACAGAGACAGAGACAGAGACAGAGACAGAGACAGAGACAGAGACAGAGACAGAGACAGAGACAGAGACAGAGACAGAGACAGAGACAGAGACAGAGACAGAGACAGAGACAGAGACAGAGACAGAGACAGAGACAGAGACAGAGACAGAGACAGAGACAGAGACAGAGACAGAGACAGAGATAGAGACAGAGACAGAGACGGAGACGGAGATCGAGACAGAGGCAGAGAGAGAGACAGGGGCAGAGACAGACACAGAGACAGAGACAGAGACAGAGACAGAGACAGAGACAGGGACAGAGACGGAGACGGAGACACAGGCGGAGGCGGAGACTGAGACAGAGACAGAGACAGTGGCAGAGACAGAGACAATGACAGAGACAGAGACAGAGACAGAGACAGAGACAGAGAGAGAGACAGAGAGAGAGATAGAGACAGAGACAGAGACAGGGACAGAGACAGAGACAGAGACAGAGACAGAGACAGAGACAGAGACAGAGACAGAGACAGAGACAGAGACAGAGACAGAGACAGAGACAGAGACAGAGACAGAGACGGAGACAGAGACGGAGACAGAGACAGAGACAGAGACAGAGACAGAGACAGAGACAGAGACAGAGACAGAGACAGAGACAGAGACAGAGACAGAGACAGAGACAGAGACAGAGACAGAGACAGAGGCGGAGGCGGAGACTGAGACAGAGACAGTGGCAGAGACAGAGACAATGACAGAGACAGAGACAGAGACAGAGACAGAGACACAGGCGGAGGCGGAGACTGAGACAGAGACAGTGGCAGAGACAGAGACAATGACAGAGACAGAGACAGAGACACAGACAGAGGCAGGGACAGATCCAGAGACAGATCCAGAGACAGGTACAGAGACAGATACAGAGACAGAGGGAGAGACAGCGGCAGAGACAGAGACAGAGGGGCAGGTGACAAAGACGGTGTCAGAGGGGGAGGAACAAAGACGGAGACAAGGACGGAGACAGTGGCAGAGACAGAGACAATGACAGAGACAGAGACAGAGACAGAGACAGAGACAGAGACTGAGGCAGGGACAGAGGCAGAGACCGAGACAGAGACAGAGACTGAGACAGAGACTGAGACAGAGACAGAGACAGAGACATAGACAGAGACACAGGCGGAGGCGGAGACTGAGACAGAGACAGTGGCAGAGACAGAGACAATGACAGAGACAGAGACAGAGACAGAGACAGAGACAGAGACAGAGACAGAGACAGAGACAGAGACAGAGACAGAGACAGAGACAGAGACAGAGACAGAGGCAGAGACAGAGACAGGAACGGAGACAGAGACAGAGACAGAGACAGCGACAGTGACAGAGACAGAGACAGAGACAGAGATAGAGACAGAGACAGAGACGGAGACGGAGACCGAGACAGAGGCAGAGAGAGAGACAGAGGCAGAGACAGAGACAGAGACAGAGACAGAGACAGAGACAGAGACAGAGACAGAGACAGGAACGGAGACAGAGACAGAGACAGAGACAGCGACAGTGACAGAGACAGAGACAGGGACAGAGATAGAGACAGAGACAGAGACGGAGACGGAGACCGAGACAGAGACAGTGACAGAGACAGAGACAGAGACAGAGACAGCGACAGTGACAGAGACAGAAACGGAGACAGAGACAGAGTCAGAGACAGGAACGGAGACAGAGACAGAGACAGAGACAGCGACAGTGACAGAGAGAGAGACAGAGACAGAGATAGAGACAGAGACAGAGACGGAGACGGAGACCGAGACAGAGGCAGAGAGAGAGACAGAGGCAGAGACAGAGACAGAGACAGAGACAGAGACAGAGACAGATCCAGAGACAGATACAGAGACAGAGGGAGAGACAGCGGCAGAGACAGAGACAGAGGGGCAGGTGACAAAGACGGTGTCAGAGGGGGAGGAACAAAGACGGAGACAAGGACGGAGACAGAGAATGAGACAGAGACAGTGGCAGAGACAGAGACAATGACAGAGACAGAGACAGAGACAGAGACAGAGACAGAGACAGAGACAGAGACAGAGACAGAGACAGAGACAGGGACAGAGACGGAGACACAGACGGAGGCGGAGACTGAGACAGAGACAGAGACAGTGGCAGAGACAGAGACAATGACAGAGACAGAGACAGAGACAGAGACAGAGAGAGAGACAGAGAGAGAGATAGAGACAGAGACAGAGAGAGAGACAGAGACAGAGACAGAGACAGAGACAGAGAGAGAGACAGAGACAGAGACAGAGACAGAGACAGAGACAGAGACAGAGACAGAGACAGAGACAGAGACAGAGACAGAGATAGAGACAGAGACAGAGACAGAGACAGAGATAGAGACAGAGACAGAGACAGGAACGGAGACAGAGACAGAGACAGAGACAGCGACAGTGACAGAGACAGAGACAGAGACAGAGATAGAGACAGAGACAGAGACGGAGACGGAGACCGAGACAGAGGCAGAGAGAGAGACAGAGGCAGACACAGAGGCAGAGACAGAGACAGAGACAGAGACAGATCCAGAGACAGATACAGAGACAGAGGGAGAGACAGCGGCAGAGACAGAGACAGAGGGGCAGGTGACAAAGACGGTGTCAGAGGGGGAGGAACAAAGACGGGGACAAGGACGGGGACAGAGAATGAGACAGAGACAGTGGCAGAGACAGAGACAGGGACAGAGACAGAGACAGAGACAGAGACAGAGACAGAGACAGAGACAGAGACAGAGACAGAGACAGAGACAGAGACAGAGACAGAGACAGAGACAGGGACAGAGACAGAGACAGAGACAGAGGCAGAGACAGAGGCAGAGACAGAGACAGGAACGGAGACAGAGACAGAGACAGAGACAGCGACAGTGACAGAGACAGAGACAGAGACAGAGATAGAGACAGAGACAGAGACGGAGACGGAGACCGAGACAGAGGCAGAGAGAGAGACAGAGGCAGAGACAGAGACAGAGACAGAGACAGAGACAGAGACAGAGACAGAGACAGAGACAGAGACAGGAACGGAGACAGAGACAGAGACAGAGACAGCGACAGTGACAGAGACAGAGACAGGGACAGAGATAGAGACAGAGACAGAGACGGAGACGGAGACCGAGACAGAGACAGAGACAGAGACAGAGACAGAGACAGAGACAGAGACAGCGACAGTGACAGAGACAGAAACGGAGACAGAGACAGAGTCAGAGACAGAGCCAAAGGGAGATCCAGAGACAGAGACGGAGACGGAGACCGAGACAGAGGCAGAGAGAGAGACAGAGGCAGAGACAGAGACAGAGACAGAGACAGAGACAGAGACAGAGACAGAGACAGAGACAGGAACGGAGACAGAGACAGAGACAGAGACAGCGACAGTGACAGAGACAGAGACAGCGACAGAGATAGAGACAGAGACAGAGACGGAGACGGAGACCGAGACAGAGGCAGAGAGAGAGACAGAGGCAGAGACAGAGACAGAGACTGAGACAGAGACAGAGACAGATCCAGAGACAGATACAGAGACAGAGGGCGAGACAGCGGCAGAGACAGAGACAGAGGGGCAGGTGACAAAGACGGTGTCAGAGGGGGAGGAACAAAGACGGAGACAAGGAGGGAGACAGAGAATGAGACAGAGACAGTGGCAGAGACAGAGACAATGACAGAGACAGAGACAGAGACAGAGACAGAGACAGAGACAGAGACAGAGACAGGGACAGAGGCAGAGACCGAGACAGAGACAGAGACTGAGACAGAGACTGAGACAGAGACAGAGACAGAGACAGAGGCAGAGACAGCGACAGTGACAGAGACAGAGACAGAGACAGAGACAGAGGCAGGGACAGAGACAGAGACTGAGACAGCGACAGAGATAGAGATCGAGACAGAGACAAAGACAGAGACGGAGACAGAGACAGAGACAGAGACAGAGACAGAGACAGAGACAGCGACAGTGACAGAGACAGAAACGGAGACAGAGACAGAGTCAGAGACAGAGCCAAAGGGAGATCCAGAGACAGAGACGGAGACAGATACAGAGACAGACGGAGAGACAGCGGCAGAGACAGAGACAGAGACAGAGGCAGAGACAGAGACACAGACAGAGACAGTGGGTCAGGTGACAGCGACGGTGTCAGAGGGGGTGGAACAAAGACGGAGACAAGGACGGAGACAGAGAATGAGACAGAGACAGTGGCAGAGACAGAGACAATGACAGAGACAGAGACAGAGAGAGAGACAGAGACAGAGACAGGAACGGAGACAGAGACAGAGACAGAGACAGCGACAGTGACAGAGACAGAGACAGAGACAGAGACAGAGGCAGAGACAGAGACAGAGACAGAGACAGAGACAGAGACAGAGACAGAGACAGAGACAGAGACAGAGACAGAGACAGAGACAGAGACAGAGACAGAGACAGAGACAGAGACAGAGACAGAGACAGAGACAGAGACAGTGACAGAGACAGAGACAGAGACAGAGATAGAGACAGAGACAGAGACGGAGACGGAGACCGAGACAGAGGCAGAGAGAGAGACAGAGGCAGAGACAGAGACAGAGACAGAGACAGAGACAGAGACAGAGACAGAGACAGAGACAGGAACGGAGACAGAGACAGAGACAGAGACAGCGACAGTGACAGAGACAGAGACAGGGACAGAGATAGAGACAGAGACAGAGACGGAGACGGAGACCGAGACAGGGACAGTGACAGAGACAGAGACAGAGACAGAGACAGCGACAGTGACAGAGACAGAAACGGAGACAGAGACAGAGTCAGAGACAGAGACAGCGACAGTGACAGAGACAGAAACGGAGACAGAGACAGAGTCAGAGACAGGAACGGAGACAGAGACAGAGACAGAGACAGCGACAGTGACAGAGACAGAGACAGAGACAGAGATAGAGACAGAGACAGAGACGGAGACGGAGACCGAGACAGAGGCAGAGAGAGAGACAGAGGCAGAGACAGAGACAGAGACAGAGACAGAGACAGAGACAGATCCAGAGACAGATACAGAGACAGAGGGAGAGACAGCGGCAGAGACAGAGACAGAGGGGCAGGTGACAAAGACGGTGTCAGAGGGGGAGGAACAAAGACGGAGACAAGGACGGAGACAGAGAATGAGACAGAGACAGTGGCAGAGACAGAGACAATGACAGAGACAGAGACAGAGACAGAGACAGAGACAGAGACAGAGACAGAGACAGAGACAGAGACAGAGACAGAGACAGAGACGGAGACGGAGACACAGGCGGAGGCGGAGACTGAGACAGAGACAGAGACAGTGGCAGAGACAGAGACAATGACAGAGACAGAGACAGAGACAGAGACAGAGAGAGAGACAGAGAGAGAGATAGAGACAGAGACAGAGAGAGAGACAGAGACAGAGACAGAGACAGAGACAGAGAGAGAGACAGAGACAGAGACAGAGACAGAGACAGAGACAGAGACAGAGACAGAGACAGAGACAGAGACAGAGATAGAGACAGAGACAGAGACAGAGACAGAGACAGAGACAGAGACAGAGACAGGAACGGAGACAGAGACAGGAACGGAGACAGAGACAGAGACAGAGACAGCGACAGTGACAGAGACAGAGACAGAGACAGAGATAGAGACAGAGACAGAGACGGAGACGGAGACCGAGACAGAGGCAGAGAGAGAGACAGAGGCAGACACAGAGGCAGAGACAGAGACAGAGACAGAGACAGATCCAGAGACAGATACAGAGACAGAGGGAGAGACAGCGGCAGAGACAGAGACAGAGGGGCAGGTGACAAAGACGGTGTCAGAGGGGGAGGAACAAAGACGGGGACAAGGACGGGGACAGAGAATGAGACAGAGACAGTGGCAGAGACAGAGACAGAGACAGAGACAGAGACAGAGACAGAGACAGAGACAGAGACAGAGACAGAGACAGAGACAGAGACAGAGACAGAGACAGAGACAGAGACAGAGACAGAGACAGAGACAGAGACAGAGGCAGAGACAGAGGCAGAGACGGAGACAGGAACGGAGACAGAGACAGAGACAGAGACAGCGACAGTGACAGAGACAGAGACAGAGACAGAGATAGAGACAGAGACAGAGACGGAGACGGAGACCGAGACAGAGGCAGAGAGAGAGACAGAGGCAGAGACAGAGACAGAGACAG
>CAMAOD020000028.1:1910000-1915000 GCA_945859595.2 Megachile willughbiella | reverse complement strand
TCCAGAGACAGGTACAGAGACAGATACAGAGACAGAGGGAGAGACAGCGGCAGAGACAGAGACAGAGGGGCAGGTGACAAAGACGGTGTCAGAGGGGGAGGAACAAAGACGGAGACAAGGACGGAGACAGTGGCAGAGACAGAGACAATGACAGAGACAGAGACAGAGACAGAGACAGAGACAGAGACTGAGGCAGGGACAGAGGCAGAGACCGAGACAGAGACAGAGACTGAGACAGAGACTGAGACAGAGACAGAGACAGAGACATAGACAGAGACACAGGCGGAGGCGGAGACTGAGACAGAGACAGTGGCAGAGACAGAGACAATGACAGAGACAGAGACAGAGACAGAGACAGAGACAGAGACAGAGACAGAGACAGAGACAGAGACAGAGACAGAGACAGAGACAGAGACAGAGACAGAGGCAGAGACAGAGACAGGAACGGAGACAGAGACAGAGACAGAGACAGCGACAGTGACAGAGACAGAGACAGAGACAGAGATAGAGACAGAGACAGAGACGGAGACGGAGACCGAGACAGAGGCAGAGAGAGAGACAGAGGCAGAGACAGAGACAGAGACAGAGACAGAGACAGAGACAGAGACAGAGACAGAGACAGGAACGGAGACAGAGACAGAGACAGAGACAGCGACAGTGACAGAGACAGAGACAGGGACAGAGATAGAGACAGAGACAGAGACGGAGACGGAGACCGAGACAGAGACAGTGACAGAGACAGAGACAGAGACAGAGACAGCGACAGTGACAGAGACAGAAACGGAGACAGAGACAGAGTCAGAGACAGGAACGGAGACAGAGACAGAGACAGAGACAGCGACAGTGACAGAGACAGAGACAGAGACAGAGATAGAGACAGAGACAGAGACGGAGACGGAGACCGAGACAGAGGCAGAGAGAGAGACAGAGGCAGAGACAGAGACAGAGACAGAGACAGAGACAGAGACAGATCCAGAGACAGATACAGAGACAGAGGGAGAGACAGCGGCAGAGACAGAGACAGAGGGGCAGGTGACAAAGACGGTGTCAGAGGGGGAGGAACAAAGACGGAGACAAGGACGGAGACAGAGAATGAGACAGAGACAGTGGCAGAGACAGAGACAATGACAGAGACAGAGACAGAGACAGAGACAGAGACAGAGACAGAGACAGAGACAGAGACAGAGACAGAGACAGGGACAGAGACGGAGACACAGACGGAGGCGGAGACTGAGACAGAGACAGAGACAGTGGCAGAGGCAGAGACAATGACAGAGACAGAGACAGAGACAGAGACAGAGAGAGAGACAGAGAGAGAGATAGAGACAGAGACAGAGAGAGAGACAGAGACAGAGACAGAGACAGAGACAGAGAGAGAGACAGAGACAGAGACAGAGACAGAGACAGAGACAGAGACAGAGACAGAGACAGAGACAGAGACAGAGACAGAGATAGAGACAGAGACAGAGACAGAGACAGAGATAGAGACAGAGACAGAGACAGGAACGGAGACAGAGACAGAGACAGAGACAGCGACAGTGACAGAGACAGAGACAGAGACAGAGATAGAGACAGAGACAGAGACGGAGACGGAGACCGAGACAGAGGCAGAGAGAGAGACAGAGGCAGACACAGAGGCAGAGACAGAGACAGAGACAGAGACAGATCCAGAGACAGATACAGAGACAGAGGGAGAGACAGCGGCAGAGACAGAGACAGAGGGGCAGGTGACAAAGACGGTGTCAGAGGGGGAGGAACAAAGACGGGGACAAGGACGGGGACAGAGAATGAGACAGAGACAGTGGCAGAGACAGAGACAGGGACAGAGACAGAGACAGAGACAGAGACAGAGACAGAGACAGAGACAGAGACAGAGACAGAGACAGAGACAGAGACAGAGACAGAGACAGAGACAGGGACAGAGACAGAGACAGAGACAGAGGCAGAGACAGAGGCAGAGACAGAGACAGGAACGGAGACAGAGACAGAGACAGAGACAGCGACAGTGACAGAGACAGAGACAGAGACAGAGATAGAGACAGAGACAGAGACGGAGACGGAGACCGAGACAGAGGCAGAGAGAGAGACAGAGGCAGAGACAGAGACAGAGACAGAGACAGAGACAGAGACAGAGACAGAGACAGAGACAGAGACAGGAACGGAGACAGAGACAGAGACAGAGACAGCGACAGTGACAGAGACAGAGACAGGGACAGAGATAGAGACAGAGACAGAGACGGAGACGGAGACCGAGACAGAGACAGAGACAGAGACAGAGACAGAGACAGAGACAGAGACAGCGACAGTGACAGAGACAGAAACGGAGACAGAGACAGAGTCAGAGACAGAGCCAAAGGGAGATCCAGAGACAGAGACGGAGACGGAGACCGAGACAGAGGCAGAGAGAGAGACAGAGGCAGAGACAGAGACAGAGACAGAGACAGAGACAGAGACAGAGACAGAGACAGAGACAGGAACGGAGACAGAGACAGAGACAGAGACAGCGACAGTGACAGAGACAGAGACAGCGACAGAGATAGAGACAGAGACAGAGACGGAGACGGAGACCGAGACAGAGGCAGAGAGAGAGACAGAGGCAGAGACAGAGACAGAGACTGAGACAGAGACAGAGACAGATCCAGAGACAGATACAGAGACAGAGGGCGAGACAGCGGCAGAGACAGAGACAGAGGGGCAGGTGACAAAGACGGTGTCAGAGGGGGAGGAACAAAGACGGAGACAAGGAGGGAGACAGAGAATGAGACAGAGACAGTGGCAGAGACAGAGACAATGACAGAGACAGAGACAGAGACAGAGACAGAGACAGAGACAGAGACAGAGACAGGGACAGAGGCAGAGACCGAGACAGAGACAGAGACTGAGACAGAGACTGAGACAGAGACAGAGACAGAGACAGAGGCAGAGACAGCGACAGTGACAGAGACAGAGACAGAGACAGAGACAGAGGCAGGGACAGAGACAGAGACTGAGACAGCGACAGAGATAGAGATCGAGACAGAGACAAAGACAGAGACGGAGACAGAGACAGAGACAGAGACAGAGACAGAGACAGAGACAGCGACAGTGACAGAGACAGAAACGGAGACAGAGACAGAGTCAGAGACAGAGCCAAAGGGAGATCCAGAGACAGAGACGGAGACAGATACAGAGACAGACGGAGAGACAGCGGCAGAGACAGAGACAGAGACAGAGGCAGAGACAGAGACACAGACAGAGACAGTGGGTCAGGTGACAGCGACGGTGTCAGAGGGGGTGGAACAAAGACGGAGACAAGGACGGAGACAGAGAATGAGACAGAGACAGTGGCAGAGACAGAGACAATGACAGAGACAGAGACAGAGAGAGAGACAGAGACAGAGACAGGAACGGAGACAGAGACAGAGACAGAGACAGCGACAGTGACAGAGACAGAGACAGAGACAGAGACAGAGGCAGAGACAGAGACAGAGACAGAGACAGAGACAGAGACAGAGACAGAGACAGAGACAGAGACAGAGACAGAGACAGAGACAGAGACAGAGACAGAGACAGAGACAGAGACAGAGACAGAGACAGAGACAGAGACAGTGACAGAGACAGAGACAGAGACAGAGATAGAGACAGAGACAGAGACGGAGACGGAGACCGAGACAGAGGCAGAGAGAGAGACAGAGGCAGAGACAGAGACAGAGACAGAGACAGAGACAGAGACAGAGACAGAGACAGAGACAGGAACGGAGACAGAGACAGAGACAGAGACAGCGACAGTGACAGAGACAGAGACAGGGACAGAGATAGAGACAGAGACAGAGACGGAGACGGAGACCGAGACAGGGACAGTGACAGAGACAGAGACAGAGACAGAGACAGCGACAGTGACAGAGACAGAAACGGAGACAGAGACAGAGTCAGAGACAGAGACAGCGACAGTGACAGAGACAGAAACGGAGACAGAGACAGAGTCAGAGACAGGAACGGAGACAGAGACAGAGACAGAGACAGCGACAGTGACAGAGACAGAGACAGAGACAGAGATAGAGACAGAGACAGAGACGGAGACGGAGACCGAGACAGAGGCAGAGAGAGAGACAGAGGCAGAGACAGAGACAGAGACAGAGACAGAGACAGAGACAGATCCAGAGACAGATACAGAGACAGAGGGAGAGACAGCGGCAGAGACAGAGACAGAGGGGCAGGTGACAAAGACGGTGTCAGAGGGGGAGGAACAAAGACGGAGACAAGGACGGAGACAGAGAATGAGACAGAGACAGTGGCAGAGACAGAGACAATGACAGAGACAGAGACAGAGACAGAGACAGAGACAGAGACAGAGACAGAGACAGAGACAGAGACAGAGACAGAGACAGAGACAGAGACGGAGACGGAGACACAGGCGGAGGCGGAGACTGAGACAGAGACAGAGACAGTGGCAGAGACAGAGACAATGACAGAGACAGAGACAGAGACAGAGACAGAGAGAGAGACAGAGAGAGAGATAGAGACAGAGACAGAGAGAGAGACAGAGACAGAGACAGAGACAGAGACAGAGAGAGAGACAGAGACAGAGACAGAGACAGAGACAGAGACAGAGACAGAGACAGAGACAGAGACAGAGACAGAGATAGAGACAGAGACAGAGACAGAGACAGAGACAGAGACAGAGACAGAGACAGGAACGGAGACAGAGACAGGAACGGAGACAGAGACAGAGACAGAGACAGCGACAGTGACAGAGACAGAGACAGAGACAGAGATAGAGACAGAGACAGAGACGGAGACGGAGACCGAGACAGAGGCAGAGAGAGAGACAGAGGCAGACACAGAGGCAGAGACAGAGACAGAGACAGAGACAGATCCAGAGACAGATACAGAGACAGAGGGAGAGACAGCGGCAGAGACAGAGACAGAGGGGCAGGTGACAAAGACGGTGTCAGAGGGGGAGGAACAAAGACGGGGACAAGGACGGGGACAGAGAATGAGACAGAGACAGTGGCAGAGAC
>CAMAOD020000028.1:1877500-1902500 GCA_945859595.2 Megachile willughbiella | reverse complement strand
GTGTCAGAGGGGGAGGAACAAAGACGGAGACAAGGAGGGAGACAGAGAATGAGACCGAGACAGTGGCAGAGACAGAGACAATGACAGAGACAGAGACAGAGACAGAGACAGAGACAGGGACAGAGGCAGAGACCGAGACAGAGACAGAGACTGAGACAGAGACTGAGACAGAGACAGAGACAGAGACAGAGACAGAGACAGCGACAGTGACAGAGACAGAGACAGAGACAGAGACAGAGGCAGGGACAGAGACAGAGACTGAGACAGCGACAGAGATAGAGATCGAGACAGAGACAAAGACAGAGACGGAGACAGAGACAGAGACAGAGACAGAGACAGAGACAGAGACAGAGACAGCGACAGTGACAGAGACAGAAACGGAGACAGAGACAGAGTCAGAGACAGAGCCAAAGGGAGATCCAGAGACAGAGACGGAGACAGATACAGAGACAGACGGAGAGACAGCGGCAGAGACAGAGACAGAGACAGAGGCAGAGACAGAGACACAGACAGAGACAGTGGGTCAGGTGACAGCGACGGTGTCAGAGGGGGTGGAACAAAGACGGAGACAAGGACGGAGACAGAGAATGAGACAGAGACAGTGGCAGAGACAGAGACAATGACAGAGACAGAGACAGAGACAGGGACAGAGACAGAGACAGAGACGGAGACGGAGACACAGGCGGAGGCGGAGACTGAGACAGAGACAGGGACACAGACAGAGACAGAGACAGAGACAGAGACAGAGACAGAGACAGAGACAGAGATAGAGACAGAGACAGAGACGGAGACGGAGACCGAGACAGAGGCAGAGAGAGAGACAGAGGCAGAGACAGAGACAGAGACAGAGACAGATCCAGAGACAGATCCAGAGACAGGTACAGAGACAGATACAGAGACAGAGGGAGAGACAGCGGCAGAGACAGAGACAGAGCGGCAGGTGACAAAGACGGTGTCAGAGGGGGAGGAACAAAGACGGAGACAAGGACGGAGACAGAGAATGAGACAGAGACAGTGGCAGAGACAGAGACAATGACAGAGACAGAGACAGAGACAGAGACAGAGACAGAGACAGAGACAGAGACAGGGACAGAGGCAGAGACCGAGACAGAGACAGAGACAGAGACAGAGACAGAGACAGAGACAGAGACAGAGACAGAGACAGAGACAGAGACAGAGACAGAGACAGAGACAGAGACAGAGACAGAGACAGAGACAGAGACAGAGACAGAGACAGAGACAGAGACAGAGACAGAGACAGAGACAGAGACAGAGGCAGAGGCAGAGGCAGAGGCAGAGGCAGAGGCAGAGGCAGAGACAGAGACAGAGACAGAGACAGAGACAGAGACAGAGACAGAGACGGAGACAGAGACAGAGTCAGAGACAGAGCCAGAGGGAGATCCAGAGACAGAGACGGAGACAGATACAGAGACAGACGGAGAGACAGCGGCAGAGACAGAGACAGAGACAGAGGCAGAGACAGAGACACCGACAGAGACAGTGGGTCAGGTGACAGCGACGGTGTCAGAGGGGGTGGAACAAAGACGGAGACAAGGACGGAGACAGAGAATGAGACAGAGACAGAGACAGAGACAGAGGCAGAGACAGAGGCAGGGACAGAGACAGAGACTGAGACAGCGCCAGAGATAGAGATCGAGACAGAGACAAAGACAGAGACGGAGACAGAGACAGAGACAGAGACAGAGACAGAGACAGAGACAGAGACAGCGACAGTGACAGAGACAGAAACGGAGACAGAGACAGAGTCAGAGACAGAGCCAGAGGGAGATCCAGAGACAGAGACGGAGACAGATACAGAGACAGACGGAGAGACAGCGGCAGAGACAGAGACAGAGACAGAGGCAGAGACAGAGACACCGACAGAGACAGTGGGTCAGGTGACAGCGACGGTGTCAGAGGGGGTGGAACAAAGACGGAGACAAGGACGGAGACAGAGAATGAGACAGAGACAGTGGCAGAGACAGAGACAATGACAGAGACAGAGACAGAGGACAGAGACAGAGACAGAGACAGAGACGGAGACGGAGACACAGGCGGAGGCGGAGAATGAGACAGAGACAGAGACAATGACAGAGACAGAGACAGAGACAGAGACAGAGACAGAAACAGAGACAGAGACAGAGACAGAGATAGAGACAGAGACAGAGACAGAGACAGAGACAGAGACAGAGACAGAGACAGAGACAGAGACAGAGACAGAGACAGAGACAGAGACAGAGACAGAGACAGAGACAGAGACAGAGACAGAGACAGAGACAGAGACAGAGACAGAGACAGAGACAGAGACAGAGACAGAGACAGAGACAGAGACAGAGACAGAGACAGAGACAGAGACAGAGACAGAGACAGAGACAGAGACAGAGACAGAGACAGAGACAGAGACAGAGACAGAGACAGAGACAGAGACAGAGACAGAGACAGAGACAGAGACAGAGACAGAGACAGAGACAGAGACAGAGACAGAGACAGAGACAGAGACAGAGACAGAGACAGAGACAGAGACAGAGACAGAGACAGAGACAGAGACAGAGACAGAGACAGAGACAGAGACAGAGACAGAGACAGAGACAGAGACAGAGACAGAGACAGATACAGAGACAGAGGGAGAGACAGCGGCAGAGACAGAGACAGAGCGGCAGGTGACAAAGACGGTGTCAGAGGGGGAGGAACAAAGACGGAGACAAGGACGGAGACAGAGAATGAGACAGAGACAGTGGCAGAGACAGAGACAATGACAGAGACAGAGACAGAGACAGAGACAGAGACAGAGACAGAGACAGAGACAGAGACAGAGACAGAGACAGAGACAGAGACAGAGACAGGGACAGAGGCAGAGACCGAGACAGAGACAGAGACTGAGACAGAGACAGAGACAGAGACAGAGACAGAGACAGAGACAGAAACAGAGACAGAGACAGAGACAGAGACAGAGACAGAGACAGAGACAGAGACAGAGACAGAGACAGAGACAGAGACAGAGACAGAGACAGAGACAGAGACAGAGACAGAGACAGAGACAGAGACAGAGACAGAGACAGAGACAGAGACAGAGACAGAGACAGAGACAGAGACAGAGACAGAGACAGAGACAGAGACAGAGACAGAGACAGAGACAGAGACAGAGACAGAGACAGAGACAGAGACAGAGACAGAGACAGAGACAGAGACAGAGACAGAGACAGAGACAGAGACAGAGACAGAGACAGAGACAGAGACAGAGACAGAGACAGAGACAGAGACAGGAACGGAGACAGAGACAGGAACGGAGACAGAGACAGAGACAGGAACGGAGACAGAGACAGGAACGGAGACAGAGACAGAGACAGAGACAGAGACAGCGACAGTGACAGAGACAGAGACAGAGACCGAGACAGAGACAGAGACAGAGACAGAGACAGAGACAGAGACAGAGACAGAGACAGAGACAGAGACAGGAACGGAGACAGAGACAGAAACAGAGACAGAGACAGGAACGGAGACAGAGACAGAGACAGAGACAGCGACAGTGACAGAGACAGAGACAGAGACAGAGACAGAGACAGAGACAGAGACAGAGACAGAGACAGAGACAGAGACAGAGACAGAGACAGAGACAGAGACAGAGACAGAGACAGAGACAGAGACAGAGACAGAGACAGAGACAGAGACAGAGACAGAGACAGAGACAGAGACAGAGACAGAGACAGAGACAGAGACAGAGACAGAGACAGAGACAGAGACAGAGACAGAGACAGAGACAGAGACAGAGACAGAGACAGAGACAGAGACAGAGACAGAGACAGAGACAGAGACAGAGACAGAGACAGAGACAGAGACAGAGACAGAGACAGAGACAGAGACAGAGACAGAGACAGAGACAGAGACAGAGACAGAGGGAGAGACAGCGGCAGAGACAGAGACAGAGGGGCAGGTGACAAAGACGGTGTCAGAGGGGGAGGAACAAAGACGGAGACAAGGACGGAGACAGAGAATGAGACAGAGACAGTGGCAGAGACAGAGACAATGACAGAGACAGAGACAGAGACAGAGACAGAGACAGAGACAGAGACAGAGACAGAGACAGAGACAGGGACGGAGGCAGAGACAGGGACAGAGGCAGAGACCGAGACAGAGACAGAGACAGAGACAGAGACAGAGACAGAGACAGAGAACGAGACAGTGACAGAGACAGAGACAGAGACAGAGACAGAGACAGAGACAGAGACAGAGACAGAGACAGAGACAGAGACAGAGAACGAGACAGTGACAGAGACAGAGACAGAGACAGAGACAGAGACAGAGACAGAGACAGAGACAGAGACAGAGACAGAGACAGAGACAGAGACAGAGACAGAGACAGAGACAGAGACAGAGACAGAGACAGAGACAGAGACAGAGACAGAGACAGAGACAGAGACAGAGACAGAGACAGAGACAGAGACAGAGACAGAGACAGAGACAGAGACAGAGACAGAGACAGAGACAGAGACAGAGACAGAGACAGAGACAGAGACAGAGACAGAGACAGAGACAGAGACAGAGACAGAGACAGAGACAGAGACAGAGACAGAGACAGAGACAGAGACAGAGACAGAGACAGAGACAGAGACAGAGACAGAGACAGAGACAGAGACAGAGACAGAGACAGAGACAGAGACAGAGACAGAGACAGAGACAGAGACAGAGACAGAGACAGAGACAGAGACAGAGACAGAGACAGAGACAGAGACAGAGACAGAGACAGAGACAGAGACAGAGACAGAGACAGAGACAGAGACAGAGACAGAGACAGAGACAGAGACAGAGACAGAGACAGAGACAGAGACAGAGACAGAGACAGAGACAGAGACAGAGACAGAGACAGAGACAGAGACAGAGACAGAGACAGAGACAGAGACAGAGACAGAGACAGAGACAGAGACAGAGACAGAGACAGAGACAGAGACAGAGACAGAGACAGAGACAGAGACAGCGGCAGAGACAGAGACAGAGGGGCAGGTGACAAAGACGGTGTCAGAGGGGGAGGAACAAAGACGGAGACAAGGACGGAGACAGAGAATGAGACAGAGACAGTGGCAGAGACAGAGACAATGACAGAGACAGAGACAGAGACAGAGACAGAGACAGAGACAGAGACAGAGACAGGGACGGAGGCAGAGACAGGGACAGAGGCAGAGACCGAGACAGAGACAGAGACAGAGACAGAGACAGAGACAGAGACAGAGAACGAGACAGTGACAGAGACAGAGACAGAGACAGAGACAGAGACAGAGACAGAGACAGAGACAGAGACAGAGACAGAGACAGAGAGAGAGACAGAGACAGAGACAGAGACAGAGACAGAGGGAGAGACAGCGGCAGAGACAGAGACAGAGGGGCAGGTGACAAAGACGGTGTCAGAGGGGGAGGAACAAAGACGGAGACAAGGACGGAGACAGAGAATGAGACAGAGACAGTGGCAGAGACAGAGACAATGACAGAGACAGAGACAGAGACAGAGACAGAGGCAGAGACAGAGACAGAGACAGAGACAGAGACAGAGACAGGGACGGAGGCAGAGACAGGGACAGAGGCAGAGACCGAGACAGAGACAGAGACAGAGACAGAGACAGAGACAGAGACAGAGAACGAGACAGAGACAGAGACAGAGACAGAGACAGAGACAGAGACAGAGACAGAGAGAGAGACAGAGACAGAGAGAGAGACAGAGACAGAGACAGAGACAGAGACAGAGACAGAGACAGAGACAGAGACAGAGACAGAGACAGAGACAGAGACAGAGACAGAGACAGAGACAGAGACAGAGACAGAGACAGAGACAGAGACAGAGACAGAGACAGAGACAGAGACAGAGACAGAGACAGAGACAGAGACAGAGACAGAGACAGAGACAGAGACAGAGACAGAGACAGAGACAGAGACAGAGACAGAGACAGAGACAGAGACAGAGACAGAGACAGAGACAGAGACAGAGACAGAGACAGAGACAGAGACAGAGACAGAGACAGAGACAGAGACAGAGACAGAGACAGAGACAGAGACAGAGACAGAGACAGAGACAGAGACAGAGACAGAGACAGAGACAGAGACAGAGACAGAGACAGACACAGAGACAGAGACAGAGACAGAGACAGAGACAGAGACAGAGACAGAGACAGAGACAGAGACAGAGACAGAGACAGAGACAGAGACAGAGACAGAGACAGAGACAGAGACAGAGACAGAGACAGAGACAGAGACAGAGACAGAGACAGAGACAGAGACAGAGACAGAGACAGAGACAGAGACAGAGACAGAGACAGAGACAGAGACAGAGACAGAGACAGAGACAGAGACAGAGACAGCGGCAGAGACAGAGACAGAGGGGCAGGTGACAAAGACGGTGTCAGAGGGGGAGGAACAAAGACGGAGACAAGGACGGAGACAGAGAATGAGACAGAGACAGTGGCAGAGACAGAGACAATGACAGAGACAGAGACAGAGACAGAGACAGAGACAGAGACAGAGACAGAGACAGAGACAGAGACAGGGACGGAGGCAGAGACAGGGACAGAGGCAGAGACCGAGACAGAGACAGAGACAGAGACAGAGACAGAGAACGAGACAGTGACAGAGACAGAGACAAAGACAGAGACAGAGACAGAGACAGAGACAGGGACGGAGGCAGAGACAGGGACAGAGGCAGAGACCGAGACAGAGACAGAGACAGAGACAGAGACAGAGACAGAGAACGAGACAGAGACAGAGACAGAGACAGAGACAGAGACAGAGACAGAGACAGAGACAGAGACAGAGACAGAGACAGAGACAGAGACAGAGAGAGAGACAGAGACAGAGACAGAGACAGAGACAGAGACAGAGACAGAGACAGAGACAGAGACAGAGACAGAGACAGAGACAGAGACAGAGACAGAGACAGAGACAGAGACAGAGACAGAGACAGAGACAGAGACAGAGACAGCGGCAGAGACAGAGACAGAGGGGCAGGTGACAAAGACGGTGTCAGAGGGGGAGGAACAAAGACGGAGACAAGGACGGAGACAGAGAATGAGACAGAGACAGTGGCAGAGACAGAGACAATGACAGAGACAGAGACAGAGACAGAGACAGAGACAGAGACAGAGACAGAGACAGAGACAGAGACAGAGACAGAGACAGAGACAGAGACAGAGACAGAGACAGAGACAGAGACAGAGACTGAGACAGAGACAGAGACAGAGACAGAGACAGAGACACAGGCGGAGGCGGAGACTGAGCCAGAGACAGTGGCAGAGACAGAGACAATGACAGAGACAGAGACAGAGACAGAGACAGAGACAGAGACAGAGACAGAGACAGAGACAGAGACAGAGACAGAGACAGAGACAGAGACAGAGACAGAGACAGAGACAGAGACAGAGACAGAGACAGAGGCAGAGACAGAGGCAGGGACAGAGACAGAGACTCAGACAGCGCCAGAGATAGAGATCGAGACAGAGACAAAGACAGAGACGGAGACAGAGACAGAGACAGAGACAGAGACAGAGACAGCGACAGTGACAGAGACAGAAACGGAGACAGAGACAGAGTCAGAGACAGAGCCAGAGGGAGATCCAGAGACAGAGACGGAGACAGATACAGAGACAGACGGAGAGACAGCGGCAGAGACAGAGACAGAGACAGAGGCAGAGACAGAGACACCGACAGAGACAGTGGGTCAGGTGACAGCGACGGTGTCAGAGGGGGTGGAACAAAGACGGAGACAAGGACGGAGACAGAGAATGAGACAGAGACAGTGGCAGAGACAGAGACAATGACAGAGACAGAGACAGAGGACAGAGACAGAGACAGAGACAGAGACGGAGACGGAGACACAGGCGGAGGCGGAGAATGAGACAGAGACAGAGACAATGACAGAGACAGAGACAGAGACAGAGACAGAAACAGAGACAGAGACAGAGACAGAGACAGAGACAGAGACAGAGACAGAGACAGAGACAGAGACAGAGACAGAGACAGAGACAGAGACAGAGACAGAGACAGAGACAGAGACAGAGACAGAGACAGAGACAGAGACAGAGACAGAGACAGAGACAGAGACAGAGACAGAGACAGAGACAGAGACAGAGACAGAGACAGAGACAGAGACAGAGACAGAGACAGAGACAGAGACAGAGACAGAGACAGAGACAGAGACAGAGACAGAGACAGAGACAGATACAGAGACAGAGGGAGAGACAGCGGCAGAGACAGAGACAGAGCGGCAGGTGACAAAGACGGTGTCAGAGGGGGAGGAACAAAGACGGAGACAAGGACGGAGACAGAGAATGAGACAGAGACAGTGGCAGAGACAGAGACAATGACAGAGACAGAGACAGAGACAGAGACAGAGACAGAGACAGAGACAGAGACAGAGACAGAGACAGAGACAGAGACAGGGACAGAGGCAGAGACCGAGACAGAGACAGAGACTGAGACAGAGACAGAGACAGAGACAGAGACAGAGACAGAGACAGAGACAGAAACAGAGACAGAGACAGAGACAGAGACAGAGACAGAGACAGAGACAGAGACAGAGACAGAGACAGAGACAGAGACAGAGACAGAGACAGAGACAGAGACAGAGACAGAGACAGAGACAGAGACAGAGACAGAGACAGAGACAGAGACAGAGACAGAGACAGAGACAGAGACAGAGACAGAGACAGAGACAGAGACAGAGACAGAGACAGAGACAGAGACAGAGACAGAGACAGAGACAGAGACAGAGACAGAGACAGAGACAGGAACGGAGACAGAGACAGGAACGGAGACAGAGACAGAGACAGAGACAGAGACAGCGACAGTGACAGAGACAGAGACAGAGACCGAGACAGAGACAGAGACAGAGACAGAGACAGAGACAGAGACAGAGACAGAGACAGAGACAGAGGCAGAGACAGAGACAGAGACAGAGACAGGAACGGAGACAGAGACAGAAACAGAGACAGAGACAGGAACGGAGACAGAGACAGAGACAGAGACAGCGACAGTGACAGAGACAGAGACAGAGACAGAGACAGAGACAGAGACAGAGACAGAGACAGAGACAGAGACAGAGACAGAGACAGAGACAGAGACAGAGACAGAGACAGAGACAGAGACAGAGACAGAGACAGAGACGGAGACAGAGACAGAGACAGAGACAGAGACAGAGACAGAGACAGAGACAGAGACAGAGACAGAGACAGCGGCAGAGACAGAGACAGAGGGGCAGGTGACAAAGACGGTGTCAGAGGGGGAGGAACAAAGACGGAGACAAGGACGGAGACAGAGAATGAGACAGAGACAGTGGCAGAGACAGAGACAATGACAGAGACAGAGACAGAGACAGAGACAGAGACAGAGACAGAGACAGAGACAGAGACAGGGACGGAGGCAGAGACAGGGACAGAGGCAGAGACCGAGACAGAGACAGAGACAGAGACAGAGACAGAGAACGAGACAGTGACAGAGACAGAGACAGAGACAGAGACAGAGACAGAGACAGAGACAGAGACAGAGACAGAGACAGAGACAGAGAGAGAGACAGAGACAGAGACAGAGACAGAGACAGAGGGAGAGACAGCGGCAGAGACAGAGACAGAGGGGCAGGTGACAAAGACGGTGTCAGAGGGGGAGGAACAAAGACGGAGACAAGGACGGAGACAGAGAATGAGACAGAGACAGTGGCAGAGACAGAGACAATGACAGAGACAGAGACAGAGACAGAGACAGAGACAGAGACAGAGACAGAGACAGAGACAGAGACAGAGACAGAGACAGGGACGGAGGCAGAGACAGGGACAGAGGCAGAGACCGAGACAGAGACAGAGACAGAGACAGAGACAGAGAACGAGACAGAGACAGAGACAGAGACAGAGACAGAGACAGAGACAGAGACAGAGACAGAGACAGAGACAGAGACAGAGACAGAGACAGAGAGAGAGACAGAGACAGAGACAGAGACAGAGACAGAGACAGAGACAGAGACAGAGACAGAGACAGAGACAGAGACAGAGGGAGAGACAGCGGCAGAGACAGAGACAGAGGGGCAGGTGACAAAGACGGTGTCAGAGGGGGAGGAACAAAGACGGAGACAAGGACGGAGACAGAGAATGAGACAGAGACAGTGGCAGAGACAGAGACAATGACAGAGACAGAGACAGAGACAGAGACAGAGGCAGAGACAGAGACAGAGACAGAGACAGAGACAGAGACAGGGACGGAGGCAGAGACAGGGACAGAGGCAGAGACCGAGACAGAGACAGAGACAGAGACAGAGACAGAGAACGAGACAGAGACAGAGACAGAGACAGAGACAGAGACAGAGACAGAGACAGAGACAGAGACAGAGACAGAGACAGAGACAGAGACAGAGAGAGAGACAGAGACAGAGACAGAGACAGAGACAGAGGGAGAGACAGCGGCAGAGACAGAGACAGAGGGGCAGGTGACAAAGACGGTGTCAGAGGGGGAGGAACAAAGACGGAGACAAGGACGGAGACAGAGAATGAGACAGAGACAGTGGCAGAGACAGAGACAATGACAGAGACAGAGACAGAGACAGAGACAGAGACAGAGACAGAGACAGAGACAGAGACAGAGACAGGGACGGAGGCAGAGACAGGGACAGAGGCAGAGACCGAGACAGAGACAGAGACGGAGACAGAGACAGAGACAGAGACAGAGAACGAGACAGTGACAGAGACAGAGACAGAGACAGAGACAGAGACAGAGACAG
This sequence comes from Megachile willughbiella, assembly GCA_945859595.2. Lineage (NCBI taxonomy): Eukaryota > Metazoa > Arthropoda > Insecta > Hymenoptera > Megachilidae > Megachile > Megachile willughbiella. The sequence continues at coordinate 1,891,759 of CAMAOD020000028.1, read as the reverse complement.
AGACAGAGACAGAGACAGAGACAGAGACAGAGACAGAGACAGAGACAGAGACAGAGACAGAGACAGAGACAGAGACAGAGACAGAGACAGAGACAGAGACAGAGACAGAGACAGAGACAGAGACAGAGACAGAGACAGAGACAGAGACAGAGACAGAGACAGAGACAGAGACAGAGACAGAGACAGAGACAGAGACAGAGACAGAGACAGAGACAGAGACAGAGACAGAGACAGAGACAGAGACAGAGACAGAGACAGAGACAGAGACAGAGACAGAGACAGAGACAGAGACAGAGACAGAGACAGAGACAGAGACAGAGACAGAGACAGAGACAGAGACAGAGACAGAGACAGAGACAGAGACAGAGACAGAGACAGAGACAGAGACAGAGACAGAGACAGAGACAGAGACAGAGACAGAGACAGAGACAGAGACAGAGACAGAGACAGAGACAGAGACAGAGACAGAGACAGAGACAGAGACAGAGACAGAGACAGCGGCAGAGACAGAGACAGAGGGGCAGGTGACAAAGACGGTGTCAGAGGGGGAGGAACAAAGACGGAGACAAGGACGGAGACAGAGAATGAGACAGAGACAGTGGCAGAGACAGAGACAATGACAGAGACAGAGACAGAGACAGAGACAGAGACAGAGACAGAGACAGAGACAGAGACAGAGACAGGGACGGAGGCAGAGACAGGGACAGAGGCAGAGACCGAGACAGAGACAGAGACAGAGACAGAGACAGAGACAGAGACAGAGAACGAGACAGTGACAGAGACAGAGACAGAGACAGAGACAGAGACAGAGACAGAGACAGAGACAGAGACAGAGACAGAGACAGAGACAGAGAGAGAGACAGAGACAGAGACAGAGACAGAGACAGAGGGAGAGACAGCGGCAGAGACAGTGACAGAGGGGCAGGTGACAAAGACGGTGTCAGAGGGGGAGGAACAAAGACGGAGACAAGGACGGAGACAGAGAATGAGACAGAGACAGTGGCAGAGACAGAGACAATGACAGAGACAGAGACAGAGACAGAGACAGAGACAGAGACAGAGACAGAGACAGAGACAGAGACAGAGACAGAGACAGGGACGGAGGCAGAGACAGGGACAGAGGCAGAGACCGAGACAGAGACAGAGACAGAGACAGAGACAGAGAACGAGACAGAGACAGAGACAGAGACAGAGACAGAGACAGAGACAGAGACAGAGACAGAGACAGAGACAGAGACAGAGACAGAGACAGAGAGAGAGACAGAGACAGAGACAGAGACAGAGACAGAGACAGAGACAGAGACAGAGACAGAGACAGAGACAGAGACAGAGGGAGAGACAGCGGCAGAGACAGAGACAGAGGGGCAGGTGACAAAGACGGTGTCAGAGGGGGAGGAACAAAGACGGAGACAAGGACGGAGACAGAGAATGAGACAGAGACAGTGGCAGAGACAGAGACAATGACAGAGACAGAGACAGAGACAGAGACAGAGGCAGAGACAGAGACAGAGACAGAGACAGAGACAGAGACAGGGACGGAGGCAGAGACAGGGACAGAGGCAGAGACCGAGACAGAGACAGAGACAGAGACAGAGACAGAGAACGAGACAGAGACAGAGACAGAGACAGAGACAGAGACAGAGACAGAGACAGAGACAGAGACAGAGACAGAGACAGAGACAGAGACAGAGACAGAGACAGAGACAGAGACAGAGACAGAGACAGAGACAGAGACAGAGACAGAGACAGAGACAGAGACAGAGACAGAGACAGAGACAGAGACAGAGACAGAGACAGAGACAGAGACAGAGACAGAGACAGAGACAGAGACAGAGACAGAGACAGAGACAGAGACAGAGACAGAGACAGAGACAGAGACAGAGACAGAGACAGAGACAGAGACAGAGACAGAGACAGAGGCAGAGACAGAGACAGAGACAGAGACAGAGACAGAGACAGAGACAGAGATAGAGACAGAGACAGAGACGGAGACGGAGACCGAGACAGAGGCAGAGAGAGAGACAGGGGCAGAGACAGAGACAGAGACAGAGACAGAGACAGAGACAGAGACAGAGACAGAGACAGAGACGGAGACGGAGACACAGGCGGAGGCGGAGACTGAGACAGAGACAGAGACAGAGACAGAGACAGAGACAGAGACAGCGGCAGAGACAGAGACAGAGGGGCAGGTGACAAAGACGGTGTCAGAGGGGGAGGAACAAAGACGGAGACAAGGACGGAGACAGAGAATGAGACAGAGACAGTGGCAGAGACAGAGACAATGACAGAGACAGAGACAGAGACAGAGACAGAGACAGAGACAGAGACAGAGACAGAGACAGAGACAGAGACAGAGACAGGGACGGAGGCAGAGACAGGGACAGAGGCAGAGACCGAGACAGAGACAGAGACAGAGACAGAGACAGAGAACGAGACAGTGACAGAGACAGAGACAGAGACAGAGACAGAGACAGAGACAGAGACAGAGACAGAGACAGAGAGAGAGACAGAGACAGAGACAGAGACAGAGACAGAGACAGAGACAGAGACAGAGACAGAGACAGAGACAGAGGGAGAGACAGCGGCAGAGACAGAGACAGAGGGGCAGGTGACAAAGACGGTGTCAGAGGGGGAGGAACAAAGACGGAGACAGAGAATGAGACAGAGACAGTGGCAGAGACAGAGACAATGACAGAGACAGAGACAGAGACTGAGACAGAGACAGAGACAGAGACAGAGACAGAGACAGAGACAGGGACGGAGGCAGAGACAGGGACAGAGGCAAAGACCGAGACAGAGACAGAGACAGAGACAGAGACAGAGAACGAGACAGAGACAGAGACAGAGACAGAGACAGAGACAGAGACAGAGACAGAGACAGAGACAGAGACAGAGACAGAGACAGAGACAGAGACAGAGACAGAGACAGAGACAGAGACAGAGACAGAGACAGAGACAGAGACAGAGACAGAGACAGAGACAGAGACAGAGACAGAGACAGAGACAGAGACAGAGACAGAGACAGAGACAGAGACAGAGACAGAGACAGAGACAGAGACAGAGACAGAGACAGAGACAGAGACAGAGACAGAGACAGAGACAGAGACAGAGACAGAGACAGAGACAGAGACAGAGACAGAGACAGAGACAGAGACAGAGACAGAGACAGAGACAGAGACAGAGACAGAGACAGAGACAGAGACAGAGACAGAGACAGAGACAGAGGCAGAGACAGAGACAGAGACAGAGACAGAGACAGAGACAGAGACAGAGATAGAGACAGAGACAGAGACGGAGACGGAGACCGAGACAGAGGCAGAGAGAGAGACAGGGGCAGAGACAGAGACAGAGACAGAGACAGAGACAGAGACAGAGACAGAGACGGAGACGGAGACACAGGCGGAGGCGGAGACTGAGACAGAGACAGAGACAGTGGCAAAGACAGAGACAATGACAGAGACAGAGACAGAGACAGAGACAGAGAGAGAGACAGAGAGAGAGATAGAGACAGAGACAGAGAGAGAGACAGAGACAGAGACAGAGACAGAGACAGAGACAGAGACAGAGACAGAGACAGAGACAGTGGCAGAGACAGAGACAATGACAGAGACAGAGACAGAGACAGAGACAGGGACAGAGGCAGAGACCGAGACAGAGACAGAGACTGAGACTGAGACAGAGACAGAGACAGAGACAGAGACAGAGACAGAGACAGAGACAGAGACAGAGACAGAGACAGAGACAGAGACAGAGACAGAGACAGAGACAGAGACAGAGACAGAGACAGAGACAGAGACAGAGACAGAGACAGAGACAGAGACAGAGACAGAGACAGAGACAGAGACAGAGACAGAGACAGAGACAGAGACAGAGACAGAGACAGAGACAGAGACAGAGACAGAGACAGAGACAGAGACAGAGACAGAGACAGAGACAGAGACAGAGACAGAGACGGAGACAGAGACGGAGACGGAGACAGATACAGAGACAGACGGAGAGACAGCGGCAGAGACAGAGACAGAGACAGAGGCAGAGACAGAGGCACAGACAGAGACAGTGTGTCAGGTGACAGCGACGGTGTCAGAGGGGGTGGAACAAAGACGGAGACAAGGACGGAGACAGAGAATGAGACAGAGACAGTGGCAGAGACAGAGACAATGACAGAGACAGAGACAGAGACAGAGACAGAGACAGAGACAGAGACAGAGACAGAGACAGAGACAGAGACAGAGACAGAGACAGAGACAGAGACAGAGACAGAGACAGAGACAGAGACAGAGACAGAGACAGAGACAGAGACAGAGACAGAGACAGAGACAGAGACAGAGACAGAGACAGAGACAGAGACAGAGACAGAGACAGAGACAGAGACAGAGACAGAGACAGAGACAGAGACAGAGACAGAGACAGAGACAGAGACAGAGACAGAGACAGAGACAGAGACAGAGACTGAGACAGAGACAGAGACAGAGACAGAGACAGAGACAGAGACAGGAACGGAGACAGAGACAGAGACAGAGACAGAGATAGAGACAGAGACAGAGACGGAGACGGAGACCGAGACAGAGGCAGAGAGCGAGACAGAGGCAGAGACAGAGGCAGAGACAGAGACAGAGACAGAGACAGAGACAGAGACTGAGACAGAGACAGAGACAGAGACAGAGACAGAGACACAGGCGGAGGCGGAGACTGAGACAGAGACAGTGGCAGAGACAGAGACAATGACAGAGACAGAGACAGAGACACAGACAGAGGCAGGGACAGATCCAGAGACAGATCCAGAGACAGGTACAGAGACAGATACAGAGACAGAGGGAGAGACAGCGGCAGAGACAGAGACAGAGGGGCAGGTGACAAAGACGGTGTCAGAGGGGGAGGAACAAAGACGGAGACAAGGACGGAGACAGTGGCAGAGATAGAGACAATGACAGAGACAGAGACAGAGACAGAGACAGAGACAGAGACTGAGGCAGGGACAGAGGCAGAGACCGAGACAGAGACAGAGACTGAGACAGAGACTGAGACAGAGACAGAGACAGAGACAGAGACAGAGACAGAGACAGAGACAGAGACAGAGACAGAGACAGAGACAGAGGCAGAGACAGAGACAGGAACGGAGACAGAGACAGAGACAGAGACAGCGACAGTGACAGAGACAGAGACAGAGACAGAGATAGAGACAGAGACAGAGACGGAGACGGAGACCGAGACAGAGGCAGAGAGAGAGACAGAGGCAGAGACAGAGACAGAGACGGAGACAGAGACAGAGACAGAGACAGAGACAGAGACAGGAACGGAGACAGAGACAGAGACAGAGACAGCGACAGTGACAGAGACAGAGACAGGGACAGAGATAGAGACAGAGACAGAGGCGGAGACGGAGACCGAGACAGAGACAGAGACAGAGACAGAGACAGAGACAGAGACAGCGACAGTGACAGAGACAGAAACGGAGACAGAGACAGAGTCAGAGACAGAGCCAAAGGGAGATCCAGAGACAGAGACGGAGACGGAGACCGAGACAGAGGCAGAGAGAGAGACAGAGGCAGAGACAGAGACAGAGACAGAGACAGAGACAGAGACAGAGACAGAGACAGAGACAGAGACAGAGACAGAGACAGAGACAGGAACGGAGACAGAGACAGAGACAGAGACAGCGACAGTGACAGAGACAGAGACAGAGACAGAGATAGAGACAGAGACAGAGACGGAGACGGAGACCGAGACAGAGGCAGAGAGAGAGACAGAGGCAGAGACAGAGACAGAGACAGAGACAGAGACAGAGACAGATCCAGAGACAGATACAGAGACAGAGGGAGAGACAGCGGCAGAGACAGAGACAGAGGGGCAGGTGACAAAGACGGTGTCAGAGGGGGAGGAACAAAGACGGAGACAAGGAGGGAGACAGAGAATGAGACAGAGACAGTGGCAGAGACAGAGACAATGACAGAGACAGAGACAGAGACAGAGACAGAGACAGAGACAGGGACAGAGGCAGAGACCGAGACAGAGACAGAGACTGAGACAGAGACTGAGACAGAGACAGAGACAGAGACAGAGACAGAGACAGAGACAGCGACAGTGACAGAGACAGAGACAGAGACAGAGACAGAGGCAGAGGCAGGGACAGAGACAGAGACTGAGACAGCGACAGAGATAGAGATCGAGACAGAGACAAAGACAGAGACGGAGACAGAGACAGAGACAGGGACAGAGGCAGAGACCGAGACAGAGACAGAGACTGAGACAGAGACTGAGACAGAGACAGAGACAGAGACAGAGACAGAGACAGAGACAGAGACAGAGACAGAGACAGAGACAGAGACAGAGACAGAGACAGAGACAGAGACGGAGACGGAGACACAGGCGGAGGCGGAGACTGAGACAGAGACAGAGACAGTGGCAGAGACAGAGACAATGACAGAGACAGAGACAGAGACAGAGACAGAGAGAGAGACAGAGAGAGAGATAGAGACAGAGACAGAGAGAGAGACAGAGACAGAGACAGAGAGAGAGACAGAGAGAGAGGCAGAGACAGAGACAGAGACAGAGACAGAGACAGAGACAGAGACAGAGACAGAGACAGAGACAGAGACAGAGACAGAGACAGAGACAGAGACAGAGACAGGAACGGAGACAGAGACAGAGACAGAGACAGCGACAGTGACAGAGACAGAGACAGAGACAGAGATAGAGACAGAGACAGAGACGGAGACGGAGACCGAGACAGAGGCAGAGAGAGAGACAGAGGCAGACACAGAGGCAGAGACAGAGACAGAGACAGAGACAGATCCAGAGACAGATACAGAGACAGAGGGAGAGACAGCGGCAGAGACAGAGACAGAGGGGCAGGTGACAAAGACGGTGTCAGAGGGGGAGGAACAAAGACGGAGACAAGGACGGGGACAGAGAATGAGACAGAGACAGTGGCAGAGACAGAGACAGAGACAGAGACAGAGACAGAGACAGAGACAGAGACAGAGACAGAGACAGAGACAGAGACAGAGACAGAGACAGAGACAGAGACAGAGACAGAGACAGAGACAGAGACAGAGACAGAGACAGAGGCAGAGACAGAGACAGGAACGGAGACAGAGACAGAGACAGAGACAGCGACAGTGACAGAGACAGAGACAGAGACAGAGATAGAGACAGAGACAGACGCGGAGACGGAGACCGAGACAGAGGCAGAGGGAGAGACAGAGGCAGAGACAGAGACAGAGACAGAGACAGAGACAGAGACAGAGACAGAGACAGAGACAGAGACAGAGACAGAGACAGGAACGGAGACAGAGACAGAGACAGAGACAGCGACAGTGACAGAGACAGAGACAGGGACAGAGATAGAGACAGAGACAGAGACGGAGACGGAGACCGAGACAGAGACAGAGACAGAGACAGAGACAGAGACAGAGACAGCGACAGTGACAGAGACAGAAACGGAGACAGAGACAGAGTCAGAGACAGAGCCAAAGGGAGATCCAGAGACAGAGACGGAGACGGAGACCGAGACAGAGGCAGAGAGAGAGACAGAGGCAGAGACAGAGACAGAGACAGAGACAGAGACAGAGACAGAGACAGAGACAGAGACAGGAACGGAGACAGAGACAGAGACAGAGACAGCGACAGTGACAGAGACAGAGACAGAGACAGAGACAGAGATAGAGACAGAGACAGAGACGGAGACGGAGACCGAGACAGAGGCAGAGAGAGAGACAGAGGCAGAGACAGAGACAGAGACAGAGACAGAGACAGAGACAGATCCAGAGACAGATACAGAGACAGAGGGAGAGACAGCGGCAGAGACAGAGACAGAGGGGCAGGTGACAAAGACGGTGTCAGAGGGGGAGGAACAAAGACGGAGACAAGGAGGGAGACAGAGAATGAGACAGAGACAGTGGCAGAGACAGAGACAATGACAGAGACAGAGACAGAGACAGAGACAGAGACAGAGACAGAGACAGAGACAGAGACAGAGACAGAGACAGAGACAGAGACAGAGACAGAGACAGAGACAGAGACAGAGACAGAGACAGAGACAGAGACAGAGACAGAGACAGAGACAGAGACAGAGACAGAGACAGAGACAGAGACAGAGACAGAGACAGAGACAGAGACAGAGACAGAGACAGAGACAGAGACAGAGACAGAGACAGAGACAGAGACAGAGACAGAGACAGAGACAGGGACAGAGACAGAGACAGAGACAGAGACAGAGACAGAGACAGAGACAGAGACAGAGACAGAGACAGAGACAGAGACAGAGACAGTGACAGAGACAGAGACAGAGACAGAGACAGAGACAGAGACAGAGACAGAGACAGAGACAGAGACAGAGACAGAGACAGAGACAGAGACAGAGACAGAGACAGAGACAGAGACAGAGACAGAGACAGAGACAGAGACAGAGACAGAGACAGAGACAGAGACAGAGACAGAGACAGAGACAGAGACAGAGACAGAGACAGAGACAGAGACAGAGACAGAGACAGAGACAGAGACAGAGACAGAGACAGAGACAGAGACAGAGATAGAGACAGAGACAGAGACGGAGACGGAGATCGAGACAGAGGCAGAGAGAGAGACAGGGGCAGAGACAGACACAGAGACAGAGACAGAGACAGAGACAGAGACAGAGACAGGGACAGAGACGGAGACGGAGACACAGGCGGAGGCGGAGACTGAGACAGAGACAGAGACAGTGGCAGAGACAGAGACAATGACAGAGACAGAGACAGAGACAGAGACAGAGACAGAGAGAGAGACAGAGAGAGAGATAGAGACAGAGACAGAGACAGGGACAGAGACAGAGACAGAGACAGAGACAGAGACAGAGACAGAGACAGAGACAGAGACAGAGACAGAGACAGAGACAGAGACAGAGACAGAGACAGAGACAGAGACGGAGACAGAGACGGAGACAGAGACAGAGACAGAGACAGAGACAGAGACAGAGACAGAGACAGAGACAGAGACAGAGACAGAGACAGAGACAGAGACAGAGACAGAGACAGAGACAGAGACAGAGGCGGAGGCGGAGACTGAGACAGAGACAGTGGCAGAGACAGAGACAATGACAGAGACAGAGACAGAGACAGAGACAGAGACACAGGCGGAGGCGGAGACTGAGACAGAGACAGTGGCAGAGACAGAGACAATGACAGAGACAGAGACAGAGACACAGACAGAGGCAGGGACAGATCCAGAGACAGATCCAGAGACAGGTACAGAGACAGATACAGAGACAGAGGGAGAGACAGCGGCAGAGACAGAGACAGAGGGGCAGGTGACAAAGACGGTGTCAGAGGGGGAGGAACAAAGACGGAGACAAGGACGGAGACAGTGGCAGAGACAGAGACAATGACAGAGACAGAGACAGAGACAGAGACAGAGACAGAGACTGAGGCAGGGACAGAGGCAGAGACCGAGACAGAGACAGAGACTGAGACAGAGACTGAGACAGAGACAGAGACAGAGACATAGACAGAGACACAGGCGGAGGCGGAGACTGAGACAGAGACAGTGGCAGAGACAGAGACAATGACAGAGACAGAGACAGAGACAGAGACAGAGACAGAGACAGAGACAGAGACAGAGACAGAGACAGAGACAGAGACAGAGACAGAGACAGAGACAGAGGCAGAGACAGAGACAGGAACGGAGACAGAGACAGAGACAGAGACAGCGACAGTGACAGAGACAGAGACAGAGACAGAGATAGAGACAGAGACAGAGACGGAGACGGAGACCGAGACAGAGGCAGAGAGAGAGACAGAGGCAGAGACAGAGACAGAGACAGAGACAGAGACAGAGACAGAGACAGAGACAGAGACAGGAACGGAGACAGAGACAGAGACAGAGACAGCGACAGTGACAGAGACAGAGACAGGGACAGAGATAGAGACAGAGACAGAGACGGAGACGGAGACCGAGACAGAGACAGTGACAGAGACAGAGACAGAGACAGAGACAGCGACAGTGACAGAGACAGAAACGGAGACAGAGACAGAGTCAGAGACAGGAACGGAGACAGAGACAGAGACAGAGACAGCGACAGTGACAGAGACAGAGACAGAGACAGAGATAGAGACAGAGACAGAGACGGAGACGGAGACCGAGACAGAGGCAGAGAGAGAGACAGAGGCAGAGACAGAGACAGAGACAGAGACAGAGACAGAGACAGATCCAGAGACAGATACAGAGACAGAGGGAGAGACAGCGGCAGAGACAGAGACAGAGGGGCAGGTGACAAAGACGGTGTCAGAGGGGGAGGAACAAAGACGGAGACAAGGACGGAGACAGAGAATGAGACAGAGACAGTGGCAGAGACAGAGACAATGACAGAGACAGAGACAGAGACAGAGACAGAGACAGAGACAGAGACAGAGACAGAGACAGAGACAGAGACAGGGACAGAGACGGAGACACAGACGGAGGCGGAGACTGAGACAGAGACAGAGACAGTGGCAGAGACAGAGACAATGACAGAGACAGAGACAGAGACAGAGACAGAGAGAGAGACAGAGAGAGAGATAGAGACAGAGACAGAGAGAGAGACAGAGACAGAGACAGAGACAGAGACAGAGAGAGAGACAGAGACAGAGACAGAGACAGAGACAGAGACAGAGACAGAGACAGAGACAGAGACAGAGACAGAGACAGAGATAGAGACAGAGACAGAGACAGAGACAGAGATAGAGACAGAGACAGAGACAGGAACGGAGACAGAGACAGAGACAGAGACAGCGACAGTGACAGAGACAGAGACAGAGACAGAGATAGAGACAGAGACAGAGACGGAGACGGAGACCGAGACAGAGGCAGAGAGAGAGACAGAGGCAGACACAGAGGCAGAGACAGAGACAGAGACAGAGACAGATCCAGAGACAGATACAGAGACAGAGGGAGAGACAGCGGCAGAGACAGAGACAGAGGGGCAGGTGACAAAGACGGTGTCAGAGGGGGAGGAACAAAGACGGGGACAAGGACGGGGACAGAGAATGAGACAGAGACAGTGGCAGAGACAGAGACAGGGACAGAGACAGAGACAGAGACAGAGACAGAGACAGAGACAGAGACAGAGACAGAGACAGAGACAGAGACAGAGACAGAGACAGAGACAGAGACAGGGACAGAGACAGAGACAGAGACAGAGGCAGAGACAGAGGCAGAGACAGAGACAGGAACGGAGACAGAGACAGAGACAGAGACAGCGACAGTGACAGAGACAGAGACAGAGACAGAGATAGAGACAGAGACAGAGACGGAGACGGAGACCGAGACAGAGGCAGAGAGAGAGACAGAGGCAGAGACAGAGACAGAGACAGAGACAGAGACAGAGACAGAGACAGAGACAGAGACAGAGACAGGAACGGAGACAGAGACAGAGACAGAGACAGCGACAGTGACAGAGACAGAGACAGGGACAGAGATAGAGACAGAGACAGAGACGGAGACGGAGACCGAGACAGAGACAGAGACAGAGACAGAGACAGAGACAGAGACAGAGACAGCGACAGTGACAGAGACAGAAACGGAGACAGAGACAGAGTCAGAGACAGAGCCAAAGGGAGATCCAGAGACAGAGACGGAGACGGAGACCGAGACAGAGGCAGAGAGAGAGACAGAGGCAGAGACAGAGACAGAGACAGAGACAGAGACAGAGACAGAGACAGAGACAGAGACAGGAACGGAGACAGAGACAGAGACAGAGACAGCGACAGTGACAGAGACAGAGACAGCGACAGAGATAGAGACAGAGACAGAGACGGAGACGGAGACCGAGACAGAGGCAGAGAGAGAGACAGAGGCAGAGACAGAGACAGAGACTGAGACAGAGACAGAGACAGATCCAGAGACAGATACAGAGACAGAGGGCGAGACAGCGGCAGAGACAGAGACAGAGGGGCAGGTGACAAAGACGGTGTCAGAGGGGGAGGAACAAAGACGGAGACAAGGAGGGAGACAGAGAATGAGACAGAGACAGTGGCAGAGACAGAGACAATGACAGAGACAGAGACAGAGACAGAGACAGAGACAGAGACAGAGACAGAGACAGGGACAGAGGCAGAGACCGAGACAGAGACAGAGACTGAGACAGAGACTGAGACAGAGACAGAGACAGAGACAGAGGCAGAGACAGCGACAGTGACAGAGACAGAGACAGAGACAGAGACAGAGGCAGGGACAGAGACAGAGACTGAGACAGCGACAGAGATAGAGATCGAGACAGAGACAAAGACAGAGACGGAGACAGAGACAGAGACAGAGACAGAGACAGAGACAGAGACAGCGACAGTGACAGAGACAGAAACGGAGACAGAGACAGAGTCAGAGACAGAGCCAAAGGGAGATCCAGAGACAGAGACGGAGACAGATACAGAGACAGACGGAGAGACAGCGGCAGAGACAGAGACAGAGACAGAGGCAGAGACAGAGACACAGACAGAGACAGTGGGTCAGGTGACAGCGACGGTGTCAGAGGGGGTGGAACAAAGACGGAGACAAGGACGGAGACAGAGAATGAGACAGAGACAGTGGCAGAGACAGAGACAATGACAGAGACAGAGACAGAGAGAGAGACAGAGACAGAGACAGGAACGGAGACAGAGACAGAGACAGAGACAGCGACAGTGACAGAGACAGAGACAGAGACAGAGACAGAGGCAGAGACAGAGACAGAGACAGAGACAGAGACAGAGACAGAGACAGAGACAGAGACAGAGACAGAGACAGAGACAGAGACAGAGACAGAGACAGAGACAGAGACAGAGACAGAGACAGAGACAGTGACAGAGACAGAGACAGAGACAGAGATAGAGACAGAGACAGAGACGGAGACGGAGACCGAGACAGAGGCAGAGAGAGAGACAGAGGCAGAGACAGAGACAGAGACAGAGACAGAGACAGAGACAGAGACAGAGACAGAGACAGGAACGGAGACAGAGACAGAGACAGAGACAGCGACAGTGACAGAGACAGAGACAGGGACAGAGATAGAGACAGAGACAGAGACGGAGACGGAGACCGAGACAGGGACAGTGACAGAGACAGAGACAGAGACAGAGACAGCGACAGTGACAGAGACAGAAACGGAGACAGAGACAGAGTCAGAGACAGAGACAGCGACAGTGACAGAGACAGAAACGGAGACAGAGACAGAGTCAGAGACAGGAACGGAGACAGAGACAGAGACAGAGACAGCGACAGTGACAGAGACAGAGACAGAGACAGAGATAGAGACAGAGACAGAGACGGAGACGGAGACCGAGACAGAGGCAGAGAGAGAGACAGAGGCAGAGACAGAGACAGAGACAGAGACAGAGACAGAGACAGATCCAGAGACAGATACAGAGACAGAGGGAGAGACAGCGGCAGAGACAGAGACAGAGGGGCAGGTGACAAAGACGGTGTCAGAGGGGGAGGAACAAAGACGGAGACAAGGACGGAGACAGAGAATGAGACAGAGACAGTGGCAGAGACAGAGACAATGACAGAGACAGAGACAGAGACAGAGACAGAGACAGAGACAGAGACAGAGACAGAGACAGAGACAGAGACAGAGACAGAGACGGAGACGGAGACACAGGCGGAGGCGGAGACTGAGACAGAGACAGAGACAGTGGCAGAGACAGAGACAATGACAGAGACAGAGACAGAGACAGAGACAGAGAGAGAGACAGAGAGAGAGATAGAGACAGAGACAGAGAGAGAGACAGAGACAGAGACAGAGACAGAGACAGAGAGAGAGACAGAGACAGAGACAGAGACAGAGACAGAGACAGAGACAGAGACAGAGACAGAGACAGAGACAGAGATAGAGACAGAGACAGAGACAGAGACAGAGACAGAGACAGAGACAGAGACAGGAACGGAGACAGAGACAGGAACGGAGACAGAGACAGAGACAGAGACAGCGACAGTGACAGAGACAGAGACAGAGACAGAGATAGAGACAGAGACAGAGACGGAGACGGAGACCGAGACAGAGGCAGAGAGAGAGACAGAGGCAGACACAGAGGCAGAGACAGAGACAGAGACAGAGACAGATCCAGAGACAGATACAGAGACAGAGGGAGAGACAGCGGCAGAGACAGAGACAGAGGGGCAGGTGACAAAGACGGTGTCAGAGGGGGAGGAACAAAGACGGGGACAAGGACGGGGACAGAGAATGAGACAGAGACAGTGGCAGAGACAGAGACAGAGACAGAGACAGAGACAGAGACAGAGACAGAGACAGAGACAGAGACAGAGACAGAG
>CAMAOD020000028.1:1865000-1867500 GCA_945859595.2 Megachile willughbiella | reverse complement strand
ACAGGGACAGAGGCAGAGACCGAGACAGAGACAGAGACTGAGACAGAGACTGAGACAGAGACAGAGACAGAGACAGAGACAGAGACAGCGACAGTGACAGAGACAGAGACAGAGACAGAGACAGAGGCAGGGACAGAGACAGAGACTGAGACAGCGACAGAGATAGAGATCGAGACAGAGACAAAGACAGAGACGGAGACAGAGACAGAGACAGAGACAGAGACAGAGACAGAGACAGAGACAGAGACAGCGACAGTGACAGAGACAGAAACGGAGACAGAGACAGAGTCAGAGACAGAGCCAAAGGGAGATCCAGAGACAGAGACGGAGACAGATACAGAGACAGACGGAGAGACAGCGGCAGAGACAGAGACAGAGACAGAGGCAGAGACAGAGACACAGACAGAGACAGTGGGTCAGGTGACAGCGACGGTGTCAGAGGGGGTGGAACAAAGACGGAGACAAGGACGGAGACAGAGAATGAGACAGAGACAGTGGCAGAGACAGAGACAATGCCAGAGACAGAGACAGAGACAGAGACAGAGACAGAGACAGAGACAGAGACAGAGACAGAGACAGAGACAGAGACAGAGACAGAGACAGAGACAGAGACAGAGACAGAGACAGAGACAGAGACAGAGACAGAGACAGAGACAGAGACAGAGACAGAGACAGAGACAGAGACAGAGACAGAGACAGAGAGAGAGACAGAGACAGAGACAGCGACAGTGACAGAGACAGAGACAGAGACAGAGATAGAGACAGAGACAGAGACGGAGACGGAGACCGCGACAGAGGCAGAGAGCGAGACAGAGGCAGAGACAGAGGCAGAGACAGAGATAGAGACAGAGACAGATCCAGAGACAGATACAGAGACAGAGGGAGAGACAGCGGCAGAGACAGAGACAGAGGGGCAGGTGACAAAGACGGTGTCAGAGGGGGAGGAACAAAGACGGAGACAAGGACGGAGACAGAGAATGAGACAGAGACAGTGGCAGAGACAGAGACAATGACAGAGACAGAGACAGAGACAGAGACAGGGACAGGGACAGAGGCAGAGACCGAGACAGAGACAGAGACTGAGACAGAGACTGAGACAGAGACAGAGACAGAGACAGAGACAGAGGCAGAGACAGAGACAGAGACAGAGACAGAGACAGAGACAGAGACAGAGACAGAGACAGAGACAGAGACAGAGACAGACACAGAGACAGAGACAGAGACAGAGACAGAGACAGAGACAGAGACAGAGACAGAGACAGAGACAGAGACAGGGACAGAGACGGAGACGGAGACACAGGCGGAGGCGGAGACTGAGACAGAGACAGAGACAGTGGCAGAGACAGAGACAATGACAGAGACAGAGACAGAGACAGAGGCAGAGAGAGAGACAGAGAGAGAGATAGAGACAGAGACAGAGAGAGAGACAGAGACAGAGACAGAGACAGAGACAGAGACAGAGACAGAGACAGAGACAGAGACAGAGACCGTGGCAGAGACAGAGACAATGACAGAGACAGAGACAGAGACAGAGACAGGGACAGAGGCAGAGACCGAGACAGAGACAGAGACTGAGACAGAGAACGAGACAGAGACAGAGACAGAGACAGAGACAGAGACAGATACAGAGACAGAGGGAGAGACAGCGGCAGAGACAGAGACAGAGGGGCAGGTGACAAAGACGGTGTCAGAGGGGGAGGAACAAAGACGGAGACAAGGAGGGAGACAGAGAATGAGACCGAGACAGTGGCAGAGACAGAGACAATGACAGAGACAGAGACAGAGACAGAGACAGAGACAGGGACAGAGGCAGAGACCGAGACAGAGACAGAGACTGAGACAGAGACTGAGACAGAGACAGAGACAGAGACAGAGACAGAGACAGCGACAGTGACAGAGACAGAGACAGAGACAGAGACAGAGGCAGGGACAGAGACAGAGACTGAGACAGCGACAGAGATAGAGATCGAGACAGCGGCAGAGACAGAGACAGAGGGGCAGGTGACAAAGACGGTGTCAGAGGGGGAGGAACAAAGACGGAGACAAGGACGGAGACAGAGAATGAGACAGAGACAGTGGCAGAGACAGAGACAATGACAGAGACAGAGACAGAGACAGAGACAGGAACGGAGGCAGAGACAGGGACAGAGGCAGAGACCGAGACAGAGACAGAGACAGAGACAGAGACAGAGAACGAGACAGAGACGGAGACAGAGACAGAGACAGAGACAGAGACAGAGACAGAGACAGAGACAGAGACAGAGACAGAGACAGAGAGAGAGAAAGAGACAGAGACAGAGACAGAGACAGAGACAGAGACAGAGACAGAGACAGAGACAGAGACAGAGACAGAGACAGAGACAGAGACAGAGACAGAGACAGAGACAGAGACAGAGACAGAGACAGAGACAGAGACAGAGACAGAGACAGAGACAGAGACAGAGACAGAGACAGAGACAGAGACAGAGACAGAGACAGAGACAGAGACAGAGACAGAGAC
>CAMAOD020000028.1:1850000-1862500 GCA_945859595.2 Megachile willughbiella | reverse complement strand
AGACAGAGACAGAGACAGAGACAGAGACAGAGACAGAGACAGAGACAGAGACAGAGACAGAGACAGAGACAGAGACAGAGACAGAGACAGAGACAGAGACAGAGACAGAGACAGAGACAGAGACAGAGACAGCGACAGAGACAGAGACAGAGACAGAGACAGAGACAGAGACAGAGACAGAGACAGAGACAGAGACAGAGACAGAGACAGAGACAGAGACAGAGACAGAGACAGAGACAGAGACAGAGACAGAGACAGAGACAGAGACAGAGACAGAGACAGAGACAGAGACAGAGACAGAGACGGAGACGGAGACCGAGACAGAGGCAGAGAGCGAGACAGAGGCAGAGACAGAGGCAGAGACAGAGATAGAGACAGAGACAGATCCAGAGACAGATACAGAGACAGAGGGAGAGACAGCGGCAGAGACAGAGACAGAGGGGCAGGTGACAAAGACGGTGTCAGAGGGGGAGGAACAAAGACGGAGACAAGGACGGAGACAGAGAATGAGACAGAGACAGTGGCAGAGACAGAGACAATGACAGAGACAGAGACAGAGACAGAGACAGGGACAGGGACAGAGGCAGAGACCGAGACAGAGACAGAGACTGAGACAGAGACTGAGACAGAGACAGAGACAGAGACAGAGGCAGAGGCAGAGACAGAGACAGAGACAGAGACAGAGACAGAGACAGAGACAGAGACAGAGACAGAGACAGAGACAGAGACAGGAACGGAGACAGAGACAGAGACAGAGACAGAGACAGAGACAGGAACGGAGACAGAGACAGAGACAGAGACAGAGACAGAGACAGAGACAGAGACAGAGACAGAGACAGAGACAGAGACAGAGACAGAGACAGGGACAGAGACGGAGACGGAGACACAGGCGGAGGCGGAGACTGAGACAGAGACAGAGACAGTGGCAGAGACAGAGACAATGACAGAGACAGAGACAGAGACAGAGGCAGAGAGAGAGACAGAGAGAGAGATAGAGACAGAGACAGAGAGAGAGACAGAGACAGAGACAGAGACAGAGACAGAGACAGAGACAGAGACAGTGGCAGAGACAGAGACAATGACAGAGACAGAGACAGAGACAGAGACAGGGACAGAGGCAGAGACCGAGACAGAGACAGAGAACGAGACAGAGACAGAGACAGAGACAGAGACAGAGACAGATACAGAGACAGAGGGAGAGACAGCGGCAGAGACAGAGACAGAGGGGCAGGTGACAAAGACGGTGTCAGAGGGGGAGGAACAAAGACGGAGACAAGGAGGGAGACAGAGAATGAGACAGAGACAGTGGCAGAGACAGAGACAATGACAGAGACAGAGACAGAGACAGAGACAGAGACAGAGACAGGGACAGAGGCAGAGACCGAGACAGAGACAGAGACTGAGACAGAGACTGAGACAGAGACAGAGACAGAGACAGAGACAGAGACAGCGACAGTGACAGAGACAGAGACAGAGACAGAGACAGAGGCAGGGACAGAGACAGAGACTGAGACAGCGACAGAGATAGAGATCGAGACAGAGACAAAGACAGAGACGGAGACAGAGACAGAGACAGAGACAGAGACAGAGACAGAGACAGAGACAGAGACAGAGACAGCGACAGTGACAGAGACAGAAACGGAGACAGAGACAGAGTCAGAGACAGAGCCAAAGGGAGATCCAGAGACAGAGACGGAGACAGATACAGAGACAGACGGAGAGACAGCGGCAGAGACAGAGACAGAGACAGAGGCAGAGACAGAGACACAGACAGAGACAGTGGGTCAGGTGACAGCGACGGTGTCAGAGGGGGTGGAACAAAGACGGAGACAAGGACGGAGACAGAGAATGAGACAGAGACAGTGGCAGAGACAGAGACAATGCCAGAGACAGAGACAGAGACAGAGACAGAGACAGAGACAGAGACAGAGACAGAGACAGAGACAGAGACAGAGACAGAGACAGAGACAGAGACAGAGACAGAGACAGAGACAGAGACAGAGACAGAGACAGAGACAGAGACAGAGACAGAGACAGAGACAGAGACAGAGACAGAGACAGAGACAGAGACAGAGACAGAGAGAGAGACAGAGACAGAGACAGAGACAGAGACAGAGACAGAGACAGAGACAGAGACAGAGGCAGAGACAGAGACAGTGACAGAGACAGAGACAGAGACAGAGAAAGAGACAGAGACAGAGACAGAGACAGGAACGGAGACAGAGACAGAGACAGAGACAGCGACAGTGACAGAGACAGAGACAGAGACCGAGACAGAGACAGAGACAGAGACAGAGACAGAGACAGAGACAGAGACAGAGACAGAGACAGAGACAGAGACAGAGACAGGAACGGAGACAGAGACAGAGACAGAGACAGAGACAGAGACAGGAACGGAGACAGAGACAGAGACAGAGACAGAGACAGAGACAGAGACAGAGACAGAGACAGAGACAGAGACAGAGACAGAGACAGAGACAGAGACAGAGACTGAGACAGAGACTGAGACAGAGACAGAGACAGAGACAGAGACAGAGACAGCGACAGTGACAGAGACAGAGACAGAGACAGAGACAGAGGCAGGGACAGAGACAGAGACTGAGACAGCGACAGAGATAGAGATCGAGACAGAGACAAAGACAGAGACGGAGACAGAGACAGAGACAGAGACAGAGACAGAGACAGAGACAGAGACAGAGACAGAGACAGCGACAGTGACAGAGACAGAAACGGAGACAGAGACAGAGTCAGAGACAGAGCCAAAGGGAGATCCAGAGACAGAGACGGAGACAGATACAGAGACAGACGGAGAGACAGCGGCAGAGACAGAGACAGAGACAGAGGCAGAGACAGAGACACAGACAGAGACAGTGGGTCAGGTGACAGCGACGGTGTCAGAGGGGGTGGAACAAAGACGGAGACAAGGACGGAGACAGAGAATGAGACAGAGACAGTGGCAGAGACAGAGACAATGCCAGAGACAGAGACAGAGACAGAGACAGAGACAGAGACAGAGACAGAGACAGAGACAGAGACAGAGACAGAGACAGAGACAGAGACAGAGACAGAGACAGAGACAGAGACAGAGACAGAGACAGAGACAGAGACAGAGACAGAGACAGAGACAGAGACAGAGACAGAGACAGAGACAGAGACAGAGACAGAGACAGAGAGAGAGACAGAGACAGAGACAGAGACAGAGACAGAGACAGAGACAGAGACAGAGACAGAGGCAGAGACAGAGACAGTGACAGAGACAGAGACAGAGACAGAGAAAGAGACAGAGACAGAGACAGAGACAGGAACGGAGACAGAGACAGAGACAGAGACAGCGACAGTGACAGAGACAGAGACAGAGACCGAGACAGAGACAGAGACAGAGACAGAGACAGAGACAGAGACAGAGACAGAGACAGAGACAGAGACAGAGACAGGAACGGAGACAGAGACAGAGACAGAGACAGAGACAGAGACAGGAACGGAGACAGAGACAGAGACAGAGACAGAGACAGAGACAGAGACAGAGACAGAGACAGAGACAGAGACAGAGACAGAGACAGAGACAGAGACAGAGACAGAGACAGAGACAGAGACAGAGACAGAGACAGAGACAGAGACAGAGACAGAGACAGAGACAGAGACAGAGACAGAGACAGAGACAGAGACAGAGACAGAGACAGAGACAGAGACAGAGACAGAGACAGAGACAGGAACGGAGACAGAGACAGAGACAGAGACAGCGACAGTGACAGAGACAGAGACAGAGACAGAGATAGAGACAGAGACAGAGACGGAGACGGAGACCGCGACAGAGGCAGAGAGCGAGACAGAGGCAGAGACAGAGGCAGAGACAGAGATAGAGACAGAGACAGATCCAGAGACAGATACAGAGACAGAGGGAGAGACAGCGGCAGAGACAGAGACAGAGGGGCAGGTGACAAAGACGGTGTCAGAGGGGGAGGAACAAAGACGGAGACAAGGACGGAGACAGAGAATGAGACAGAGACAGTGGCAGAGACAGAGACAATGACAGAGACAGAGACAGAGACAGAGACAGGGACAGGGACAGAGGCAGAGACCGAGACAGAGACAGAGACTGAGACAGAGACTGAGACAGAGACAGAGACAGAGACAGAGACAGAGGCAGAGACAGAGACAGAGACAGAGACAGAGACAGAGGCAGAGACCGAGACAGAGACAGAGACAGAGACAGAGACAGAGACAGAGACAGAGACAGAGACAGAGACAGAGACAGGGACAGAGACGGAGACGGAGACACAGGCGGAGGCGGAGACTGAGACAGAGACAGAGACAGTGGCAGAGACAGAGACAATGACAGAGACAGAGACAGAGACAGAGGCAGAGAGAGAGACAGAGAGAGAGATAGAGACAGAGACAGAGAGAGAGACAGAGACAGAGACAGAGACAGAGACAGAGACAGAGACAGAGACAGAGACAGAGACAGAGACAGAGACCGTGGCAGAGACAGAGACAATGACAGAGACAGAGACAGAGACAGGGACAGGGACAGAGGCAGAGACCGAGACAGAGACAGAGACTGAGACAGAGAACGAGACAGAGACAGAGACAGAGACAGAGACAGAGACAGATACAGAGACAGAGGGAGAGACAGCGGCAGAGACAGAGACAGAGGGGCAGGTGACAAAGACGGTGTCAGAGGGGGAGGAACAAAGACGGAGACAAGGAGGGAGACAGAGAATGAGACCGAGACAGTGGCAGAGACAGAGACAATGACAGAGACAGAGACAGAGACAGAGACAGAGACAGGGACAGAGGCAGAGACCGAGACAGAGACAGAGACTGAGACAGAGACTGAGACAGAGACAGAGACAGAGACAGAGACAGAGACAGAGACAGCGACAGTGACAGAGACAGAGACAGAGACAGAGACAGAGGCAGGGACAGAGACAGAGACTGAGACAGCGACAGAGATAGAGATCGAGACAGAGACAAAGACAGAGACGGAGACAGAGACAGAGACAGAGACAGAGACAGAGACAGAGACAGAGACAGCGACAGTGACAGAGACAGAAACGGAGACAGAGACAGAGTCAGAGACAGAGCCAAAGGGAGATCCAGAGACAGAGACGGAGACAGATACAGAGACAGACGGAGAGACAGCGGCAGAGACAGAGACAGAGACAGAGGCAGAGACAGAGACACAGACAGAGACAGTGGGTCAGGTGACAGCGACGGTGTCAGAGGGGGTGGAACAAAGACGGAGACAAGGACGGAGACAGAGAATGAGACAGAGACAGTGGCAGAGACAGGGACAGAGACGGAGACGGAGACACAGGCGGAGGCGGAGACTGAGACAGAGACAGAGACAGTGGCAGAGACAGAGACAATGACAGAGACAGAGACAGAGACAGAGGCAGAGAGAGAGACAGAGAGAGAGATAGAGACAGAGACAGAGAGAGAGACAGAGACAGAGACAGAGACAGAGACAGAGACAGAGACAGAGACAGTGGCAGAGACAGAGACAATGACAGAGACAGAGACAGAGACAGAGACAGGGACAGAGGCAGAGACCGAGACAGAGACAGAGAACGAGACAGAGACAGAGACAGAGACAGAGACAGATACAGAGACAGAGGGAGAGACAGCGGCAGAGACAGAGACAGAGGGGCAGGTGACAAAGACGGTGTCAGAGGGGGAGGAACAAAGACGGAGACAAGGAGGGAGACAGAGAATGAGACAGAGACAGTGGCAGAGACAGAGACAATGACAGAGACAGAGACAGAGACAGAGACAGAGACAGAGACAGAGACAGGGACAGAGGCAGAGACCGAGACAGAGACAGAGACTGAGACAGAGACTGAGACAGAGACAGAGACAGAGACAGAGACAGAGACAGCGACAGTGACAGAGACAGAGACAGAGACAGAGACAGAGGCAGGGACAGAGACAGAGACTGAGACAGCGACAGAGATAGAGATCGAGACAGAGACAAAGACAGAGACGGAGACAGAGACAGAGACAGAGACAGAGACAGAGACAGAGACAGAGACAGCGACAGTGACAGAGACAGAAACGGAGACAGAGACAGAGTCAGAGACAGAGCCAAAGGGAGATCCAGAGACAGAGACGGAGACAGATACAGAGACAGACGGAGAGACAGCGGCAGAGACAGAGACAGAGACAGAGGCAGAGACAGAGACACAGACAGAGACAGTGGGTCAGGTGACAGCGACGGTGTCAGAGGGGGTGGAACAAAGACGGAGACAAGGACGGAGACAGAGAATGAGACAGAGACAGTGGCAGAGACAGAGACAATGACAGAGACAGAGACAGAGACAGAGACAGAGACAGAGACAGAGACAGAGACAGAGACAGAGACAGAGACAGAGACAGAGACAGAGACAGAGACAGAGACAGAGACAGAGACAGAGACAGAGACAGAGACAGAGACAGAGACAGAGAGAGAGACAGAGACAGAGACAGAGACAGAGACAGAGACAGAGACAGAGACAGAGGCAGAGACAGAGACAGTGACAGAGACAGAGACAGAGACAGAGACAGAGACAGAGACAGAGACAGAGACAGGAACGGAGACAGAGACAGAGACAGAGACAGCGACAGTGACAGAGACAGAGACAGAGACCGAGACAGAGACAGAGACAGAGACAGAGACAGAGACAGAGACAGAGACAGAGACAGAGACAGGAACGGAGACAGAGACAGAGACAGAGACAGAGACAGAGACAGGAACGGAGACAGAGACAGAGACAGAGACAGCGACAGTGACAGAGACAGAGACAGAGACAGAGACAGAGACAGAGACAGAGACAGAGACAGAGACAGAGACAGAGACAGAGACAGAGACAGAGACAGAGACAGAGACAGAGACAGAGACAGAGACAGAGACAGAGACAGAGACAGAGACAGAGACAGAGACAGAGACAGAGACAGAGACAGAGACAGAGACAGAGACAGAGACAGAGACAGAGACAGAGACAGAGACAGAGACAGAGACAGAGACAGAGACAGAGACAGAGACAGAGACAGAGACAGAGACAGAGACAGAGACAGCGGCAGAGACAGAGACAGAGGGGCAGGTGACAAAGACGGTGTCAGAGGGGGAGGAACAAAGACGGAGACAAGGACGGAGACAGAGAATGAGACAGAGGCAGTGGCAGAGACAGAGACAATGACAGAGACAGAGACAGAGACAGAGACAGAGACAGAGACAGGGACGGAGGCAGAGACAGGGACAGAGGCAGAGACCGAGACAGAGACAGAGACAGAGACAGAGACAGAGAACGAGACAGAGACAGAGACAGAGACAGAGACAGAGACAGAGACAGAGACAGAGACAGAGACAGAGACAGAGACAGAGACAGAGAGAGAGACAGAGACAGAGACAGAGACAGAGACAGAGACAGAGACAGAGACAGAGACAGAGACAGAGACAGAGACAGAGACAGAGACAGAGACAGAGACAGAGATAGAGACAGAGACAGAGACGGAGACGGAGACCGAGACAGAGGCAGAGAGAGAGACAGGGGCAGAGACAGAGACAGAGACAGAGACAGAGACAGAGACAGAGACAGAGACAGAGACAGGGACAGAGACGGAGACGGAGACACAGGCGGAGGCGGAGACTGAGACAGAGACAGAGACAGTGGCAGAGACAGAGACAATGACAGAGACAGAGACAGAGACAGAGACAGAGAGAGAGACAGAGAGAGAGATAGAGATAGAGACAGAGACAGGGACTGAGACAGAGACAGAGACAGAGACAGAGACAGAGACAGAGACAGAGACAGAGACAGAGACAGAGACAGAGACAGAGACAGAGACAGAGACAGAGACAGAGACAGAGACAGAGACAGAGACAGAGACAGAGACAGAGACAGAGACAGAGACAGAGACAGAGACAGAGGCGGAGGCGGAGACTGAGACAGAGACAGTGGCAGAGACAGAGACAATGACAGAGACAGAGACAGAGACAGAGACAGAGACAGGGACAGAGGCAGAGACCGAGACAGAGACAGAGACTGAGACAGAGACTGAGACAGAGACAGAGACAGAGACAGAGACAGAGACAGAGACAGAGACAGAGACACAGGCGGAGGCGGAGACTGAGACAGAGACAGTGGCAGAGACAGAGACAATGACAGAGACAGAGACAGAGACACAGACAGAGGCAGGGACAGATCCAGAGACAGATCCAGAGACAGGTACAGAGACAGATACAGAGACAGAGGGAGAGACAGCGGCAGAGACAGAGACAGAGGGGCAGGTGACAAAGACGGTGTCAGAGGGGGAGGAACAAAGACGGAGACAAGGACGGAGACAGTGGCAGAGACAGAGACAATGACAGAGACAGAGACAGAGACAGAGACAGAGACAGAGACTGAGGCAGGGACAGAGGCAGAGACCGAGACAGAGACAGAGACTGAGACAGAGACTGAGACAGAGACAGAGACAGAGACAGAGACAGAGACAGAGACACAGGCGGAGGCGGAGGCTGAGACAGAGACAGTGGCAGAGACAGAGACAATGACAGAGACAGAGACAGAGACAGAGACAGAGACAGAGACAGAGACAGAGACAGAGACAGAGACAGAGACAGAGACAGAGACAGAGACAGAGACAGAGACAGAGACAGAGACAGAGACAGAGACAGGAACGGAGACAGAGACAGAGACAGAGACAGCGACAGTGACAGAGACAGAGACAGAGACAGAGATAGAGACAGAGACAGAGACGGAGACCGAGACAGAGGCAGAGAGAGAGACAGAGGCAGAGACAGAGACAGAGACAGAGACAGAGACAGAGACAGAGACAGAGACAGAGACAGAGACAGAGACAGGAACGGAGACAGAGACAGAGACAGAGACAGCGACAGTGACAGAGACAGAGACAGGGACAGAGATAGAGACAGAGACAGAGACGGAGACGGAGACCGAGACAGAGACAGAGACAGAGACAGAGACAGAGACAGAGACAGAGACAGAGACAGAGACAGAGACAGAGACAGAGACAGAGACAGAGGCGGAGGCGGAGACTGAGACAGAGACAGTGGCAGAGATAGAGATCGAGACAGAGACAAAGACAGAGACGGAGACAGAGACAGAGACAGAGACAGAGACAGAGACAGAGACAGAGACAGGAACGGAGACAGAGACAGAGACAGAGACAGCGACAGTGACAGAGACAGAGACAGGGACAGAGACAGAAACGGAGACAGAGACAGAGTCAGAGACAGAGCCAAAGGGAGATCCAGAGACAGAGACGGAGACAGATACAGAGACAGACGGAGAGACAGCGGCAGAGACAGAGACAGAGACAGAGGCAGAGACAGAGACACAGACAGAGACAGTGGGTCAGGTGACAGCGACGGTGTCAGAGGGGGTGGAACAAAGACGGAGACAAGGACGGAGACAGAGAATGAGACAGAGACAGTGGCAGAGACAGAGACAATGACAGAGACAGAGACAGAGACAGAGACAGAGACAGAGACAGAGACAGAGACAGAGACAGAGACAGAGACAGAGACAGAGACAGAGACAGAGACAGAGACAGAGACAGAGACAGAGACAGAGACAGAGACAGAGACAGAGACAGAGACAGAGACAGAGACAGAGACAGAGACAGAGACAGAGACAGAGAGAGAGACAGAGACAGAGACAGAGACAGAGACAGAGACAGAGACAGAGACAGAGACAGAGGCAGAGACAGAGACAGTGACAGAGACAGAGACAGAGACAGAGACAGAGACAGAGACAGAGACAGAGACAGAGACAGAGACAGAGACAGAGACAGAGACAGAGACAGAGACAGAGACAGTGGCAGAGACAGAGACAGAGACAGTGGCAGAGACAGAGACAATGACAGAGACAGAGACAGAGACAGAGACAGAGAGAGAGACAGAGAGAGAGATAGAGACAGAGACAGAGACAGCGACAGTGACAGAGACAGAGACAGAGACAGAGATAGAGACAGAGACAGAGACAGAGACAGAGACAGAGACAGAGACAGAGACAGAGACAGAGACAGAGACAGAGACAGAGACAGAGACAGAGACAGAGACAGAGACAGAGGCGGAGGCGGAGACTGAGACAGAGACAGTGGCAGAGATAGAGATCGAGACAGAGACAAAGACAGAGACGGAGACAGAGACAGAGACAGAGACAGAGACAGAGACAGAGACAGAGACAGGAACGGAGACAGAGACAGATACAGAGACAGAGACAGAGACAGAGACAGAGACAGAGACAGAGGGGCAGGTGACAAAGACGGTGTCAGAGGGGGAGGAACAAAGACGGAGACAAGGACGGGGACAGAGAATGAGACAGAGACAGTGGCAGAGACAGAGACAATGACAGAGACAGAGACAGAGACAGAGACAGAGACAGGAACGGAGACAGAGACAGAGACAGAGACAGAGGCAGAAACAGAGACACAGACAGAGACAGTGGGTCAGGTGACAGCGACGGTGTCAGAGGGGGTGGAACAAAGACGGAGACAAGGACGGAGACAGAGAATGAGACAGAGACAGTGGCAGAGACAGAGACAATGACAGAGACAGAGACAGAGACAGAGACAGAGACAGAGACAGAGACAGAGACAGAGACAGAGACAGAGACAGAGACGGAGACGGAGACACAGGCGGAGGCGGAGACTGAGACAGAGACAGAGACTGTGGCAGAGACAGAGACAATGACAGAGACAGAGACAGAGACAGAGACAGAGAGAGAGACAGAGAGAGAGATAGAGACAGAGACAGAGAGAGAGACAGAGACAGAGACAGAGACAGAGACAGAGACAGAGACAGAGACAGAGACAGAGACAGAGACAGAGACAGAGACAGAGACAGAGACAGAGACAGAGACAGAGACAGAGACAGAGACAGAGACAGAGACAGAGACAGAGACAGAGACAGAGACAGAGACAGAGACAGAGACAGAGACAGGAACGGAGACAGAGACAGAGACAGAGACAGCGACAGTGACAGAGACAGAGACAGAGACAGAGACAGAGGCAGAGAGAGAGACAGAGGCAGAGACAGAGACAGCGACAGTGACAGAGACAGAGACAGAGACAGAGACAGAGGCAGAGAGAGAGACAGAGGCAGAGACAGAGACAGAGACAGAGACAGAGACAGAGACAGAGACAGAGACAGAGACAGAGACAGGAACGGAGACAGAGACAGAGACGGAGACAGCGACAGTGACAGAGACAGAGACAGGGACAGAGATAGAGACAGAGACAGAGACGGAGACGGAGACCGAGACAGAGGCAGAGACAGAGACAGAGACAGAGACAGAGACAGCGACAGTGACAGAGACAGAAACGGAGACAGAGACAGAGTCAGAGACAGAGCCAAAGGGAGATCCAGAGACAGAGACGGAGACGGAGACCGGGACAGAGGCAGAGAGAGA
The DNA here is from genome assembly GCA_945859595.2 of Megachile willughbiella. Classification (NCBI taxonomy): domain Eukaryota; kingdom Metazoa; phylum Arthropoda; class Insecta; order Hymenoptera; family Megachilidae; genus Megachile; species Megachile willughbiella. Next base: position 1,851,089 of record CAMAOD020000028.1, on the reverse strand, counting down.
GACAGAGGCAGAGACAGAGACAGAGACAGAGACAGAGACAGAGACAGAGACAGAGACAGAGACAGGAACGGAGACAGAGACAGAGACAGAGACAGCGACAGTGACAGAGACAGAGACAGAGACAGAGATAGAGACAGAGACAGAGACGGAGACGGAGACCGAGACAGAGGCAGAGAGAGAGACAGAGGCAGAGACAGAGACAGAGACAGAGACAGAGACAGAGACAGATCCAGAGACAGATACAGAGACAGAGGGAGAGACAGCGGCAGAGACAGAGACAGAGGGGCAGGTGACAAAGACGGTGTCAGAGGGGGAGGAACAAAGACGGAGACAAGGAGGGAGACAGAGAATGAGACAGAGACAGTGGCAGAGACAGAGACAATGACAGAGACAGAGACAGAGACAGAGACAGAGACAGGGACAGAGGCAGAGACCGAGACAGAGACAGAGACAGCGACAGTGACAGAGACAGAAACGGAGACAGAGACAGAGTCAGAGACAGAGCCAAAGGGAGATCCAGAGACAGAGACGGAGACAGATACAGAGACAGACGGAGAGACAGCGGCAGAGACAGAGACAGAGACAGAGACAATGACAGAGACAGAGACAGAGACAGAGACAGAGACAGAGACACAGACAGAGACAGAGACAGAGACAGAGACAGAGACAGAGACAGAGACAGAGACAGAGACAGAGACAGAGACAGAGACAGAGACAGAGACAGAGGCAGAGACAGAGACAGGAACGGAGACAGAGACAGAGACAGAGACAGCGACAGTGACAGAGACAGAGACAGAGACAGAGATAGAGACAGAGACAGAGACGGAGACGGAGACCGAGACAGAGGCAGAGAGAGAGACAGAGGGAGAGACAGAGACAGAGACAGAGACAGAGACAGAGACAGAGACAGGAACGGAGACAGAGACAGAGACAGAGACAGAGGCAGAAACAGAGACACAGACAGAGACAGTGGGTCAGGTGACAGCGACGGTGTCAGAGGGGGTGGAACAAAGACGGAGACAAGGACGGAGACAGAGAATGAGACAGAGACAGTGGCAGAGACAGAGACAATGACAGAGACAGAGACAG
>CAMAOD020000028.1:1667500-1845000 GCA_945859595.2 Megachile willughbiella | reverse complement strand
GAGACAGAGACAGAGACAGAGACAGAGACAGAGACAGAGACAGAGACAGAGACAGAGACAGAGACAGAGACAGAGGCAGAGACAGAGACAGGAACGGAGACAGAGACAGAGACAGAGACAGCGACAGTGACAGAGACAGAGACAGAGACAGAGATAGAGACAGAGACAGAGACGGAGACGGAGACCGAGACAGAGGCAGAGAGAGAGACAGAGGCAGAGACAGAGACAGAGACAGAGACAGAGACAGAGACAGAGACAGGAACGGAGACAGAGACAGAGACAGAGACAGAGGCAGAAACAGAGACACAGACAGAGACAGTGGGTCAGGTGACAGCGACGGTGTCAGAGGGGGTGGAACAAAGACGGAGACAAGGACGGAGACAGAGAATGAGACAGAGACAGTGGCAGAGACAGAGACAATGACAGAGACAGAGACAGAGACAGAGACAGAGACAGAGACAGAGACAGAGACAGAGACAGAGACAGAGACGGAGACGGAGACACAGGCGGAGGCGGAGACTGAGACAGAGACAGAGACTGTGGCAGAGACAGAGACAATGACAGAGACAGAGACAGAGACAGAGACAGAGAGAGAGACAGAGAGAGAGATAGAGACAGAGACAGAGAGAGAGACAGAGACAGAGACAGAGACAGAGACAGAGACAGAGACAGAGACAGAGACAGAGACAGAGACAGAGACAGAGACAGAGACAGAGACAGAGACAGAGACAGAGACAGAGACAGAGACAGAGACAGAGACAGAGACAGAGACAGAGACAGAGACAGAGACAGAGACAGAGACAGAGACAGAGACAGAGACAGAGACAGAGACAGGAACGGAGACAGAGACAGAGACAGAGACAGCGACAGTGACAGAGACAGAGACAGAGACAGAGACAGAGGCAGAGAGAGAGACAGAGGCAGAGACAGAGACAGCGACAGTGACAGAGACAGAGACAGAGACAGAGACAGAGGCAGAGAGAGAGACAGAGGCAGAGACAGAGACAGAGACAGAGACAGAGACAGAGACAGAGACAGAGACAGAGACAGAGACAGGAACGGAGACAGAGACAGAGACGGAGACAGCGACAGTGACAGAGACAGAGACAGGGACAGAGATAGAGACAGAGACAGAGACGGAGACGGAGACCGAGACAGAGGCAGAGACAGAGACAGAGACAGAGACAGAGACAGCGACAGTGACAGAGACAGAAACGGAGACAGAGACAGAGTCAGAGACAGAGCCAAAGGGAGATCCAGAGACAGAGACAGAGACAGAGACAGAGACAGAGACAGAGACAGAGACAGAGACAGAGACAGAGACAGAGACAGAGACAGAGACAGAGACAGAGACAGAGACAGAGACAGAGACAGGAACGGAGACAGAGACAGAGACAGAGACAGCGACAGTGACAGAGACAGAGACAGAGACAGAGACACAGGCGGAGGCGGAGACTGAGACAGAGGCAGAGAGAGAGACAGAGGCAGAGACAGAGACAGAGACAGAGACAGAGACAGAGACAGATCCAGAGACAGATCCAGAGACAGATACAGAGACAGAGGGAGAGACAGCGGCAGAGACAGAGACAGAGGGGCAGGTGACAAAGACGGTGTCAGAGGGGGAGGAACAAAGACGGAGACAAGGACGGAGACAGAGAATGAGACAGAGACAGTGGCAGAGACAGAGACAATGACAGAGACAGAGACAGAGACAGAGACAGAGACACAGGCGGAGGCGGAGACTGAGACAGAGACAGTGGCAGAGACAGAGACAATGACAGAGACAGAGACAGAGACAGAGACAGAGGCAGGGACAGAGACAGAGACGGAGACAGCGACAGAGATAGAGATCGAGACAGAGACAAAGACAGAGACGGAGACAGAGACAGAGACAGAGACAGAGACAGAGACAGAGACAGAACAAGCGACAGTGACAGAGACAGAAACGGAGACAGAGACAGAGTCAGAGACAGAGACGGAGACAGATACGGAGACAGACGGAGAGACAGCGGCAGAGACAGAGACAGAGACAGAGGCAGAGACAGAGGCACAGACAGAGACAGTGGGTCAGGTGACAGCGACGGTGTCAGAGGGGGTGGAACAAAGACGGAGACAAGGACGGAGACAGAGAATGAGACAGAGACAGTGGCAGAGACAGAGACAATGACAGAGACAGAGACAGAGACAGAGACAGAGACAGAGACAGAGACAGAGACGGAGACGGAGACACAGGCGGAGGCGGAGACTGAGACAGAGACAGAGACAGTGGCAGAGACAGAGACAATGACAGAGACAGAGACAGAGACAGAGAGAGAGACAGAGAGAGAGACAGAGACAGAGACAGAGACAGAGACAGAGACAGAGACAGAGACAGAGACAGAGACAGAGACAGAGACAGAGACAGAGACAGAGACAGAGACAGAGACAGAGACAGAGACAGAGACAGAGACAGAGGCAGAGACAGAGGCAGAGACAGAGACAGGGACAGAGACAGATCCAGAGACAGATACAGAGACAGAGGGAGAGACAGCGGCAGAGACAGAGACAGAGGGGCAGGTGACAAAGATGGTGTCAGAGGGGGAGGAACAAAGACGGAGACAAGGACGGAGACAGAGAATGAGACAGAGACAGTGGCAGAGACAGAGACAGAGACAATGACAGAGACAGAGACAGAGACAGGGACAGAGGCAGAGACCGAGACAGAGACAGAGACTGAGACAGAGACAGAGACAGAGACAGAGACAGAGACAGAGACAGAGACAGAGACAGAGACAGAGACAGAGACAGAGACAGAGACAGAGACAGATCCAGAGACAGATCCAGAGACAGATACAGAGACAGGGGGAGAGACAGCGGCAGAGACAGAGACAGAGGGGCAGGTGACAAAGACGGTGTCAGAGGGGGAGGAACAAAGACGGAGACAGAGAATGAGACAGAGACAGTGGCAGAGACAGAGACAATGACAGAGACAGAGACAGAGACAGAGACAGAGACAGAGACAGGGACAGAGGCAGAGACCGAGACAGAGACAGAGACTGAGACAGAGACTGAGACAGAGACAGAGACAGAGACAGAGACAGAGACACAGGCGGAGGCGGAGACTGAGACAGAGACAGTGGCAGAGACAGAGACAATGACAGAGACAGAGACAGAGACAGAGACAGAGGCAGGGACAGAGACAGAGACTGAGACAGCGACAGAGATAGAGATCGAGACAGAGACAAAGACAGAGACGGAGACAGAGACAGAGACAGAGACAGAGACAGAGACAGAGACAGAGACAGAGACAGAGACAGAGACAGAGACAGAGACAGAGACAGAGACGGAGACGGAGACACAGGCGGAGGCGGAGACTGAGACAGAGACAGAGACAGAGACAGAGACAGAGACAGAGACAGAGACAGAGACAGAGACAGAGACAGAGACAGAGACAGAGACAGAGACAGAGACAGGAACGGAGACAGAGACAGAGACAGAGACAGCGACAGTGACAGAGACAGAGACGGAGACAGAGATAGAGACAGAGACAGAGACGGAGACGGAGACCGAGACAGAGGCAGAGAGAGAGACAGAGGCAGAGACAGAGACAGAGACAGAGACAGAGACAGAGACAGAGACAGATCCAGAGACAGATACAGAGACAGAGGGAGAGACAGCGGCAGAGACAGAGACAGAGGGGGAGGTGACAAAGACGGTGTCAGAGGGGGAGGAACAAAGACGGAGACAAGGACGGAGACAGAGAATGAGACAGAGACAGTGGCAGAGACAGAGACAATGACAGAGACAGAGACAGAGACACAGGCGGAGGCGGAGACTGAGACAGAGACAGTGGCAGAGACTGAGACAATGACAGAGACAGAGACAGAGACAGAGACAGAGGCAGGGACAGAGACAGAGACGGAGACAGCGACAGAGATAGAGATCGAGACAGAGACAAAGACAGAGACGGAGACAGAGACAGAGACAGAGACAGAGACAGAGACAGAGACAGAGACAGAGACAGAGACAGAGACAGAGACACAGGCGGAGGCGGAGACTGAGACAGAGACAGTGGCAGAGACAGAGACAATGACAGAGACAGAGACAGAGACAGAGACAGAGGCAGGGACAGAGACAGAGACTGAGACAGCGACAGAGATAGAGATCGAGACAGAGACAAAGACAGAGACGGAGACAGAGACAGAGACAGAGACAGTGACAGAGACAGAGACAGAGACAGAGACAGAGACAGAGACAGAGACAGAGACAGAGACAGAGACAGAGACAGAGACGGAGACGGAGACACAGGCGGAGGCGGAGACTGAGACAGAGACAGAGACAGAGACAGAGACAGAGACAGAGACAGAGACAGAGACAGAGACAGAGACAGAGACAGAGACAGAGACAGAGACAGAGACAGGAACGGAGACAGAGACAGAGACAGAGACAGCGACAGTGACAGAGACAGAGACGGAGACAGAGATAGAGACAGAGACAGAGACGGAGACGGAGAACGAGACAGAGGCAGAGAGAGAGACAGAGGCAGAGACAGAGACAGAGACAGAGACAGAGACAGATCCAGAGACAGATACAGAGACAGAGGGAGAGACAGCGGCAGAGACAGAGACAGAGGGGGAGGTGACAAAGACGGTGTCAGAGGGGGAGGAACAAAGACGGAGACAAGGACGGAGACAGAGACAGAGACAGAGACAGAGACAGAGACAGAGACAGAGACAGAGACAGAGACAGAGACAGAGACAGAGACAGAGACAGAGACAGAGACAGAGACAGAGACAGAGACAGAGACAGAGACAGAGACAGAGACAGAGACAGAGACAGAGACAGAGACAGAGACAGAGACAGAGACAGAGACAGAGTCAGAGACAGAGACAGAGACAGAGACAGAGACAGAGACAGATACAGAGACAGAGGGAGAGACAGCGGCAGAGACAGAGACAGAGGGGCAGGTGACAAAGACGGTGTCAGAGGGGGAGGAACAAAGACGGAGACAAGGACAGAGACAGAGACAGAGACAGAGACAGAGACAGAGACAGAGACAGAGACAGAGACAGAGACAGAGACAGAGACAGAGACAGAGACAGAGACAGAGTCAGAGACAGAGACAGAGACAGAGACAGAGACAGAGACAGAGACAGAGACAGAGACAGTGACAGAGACAGAGACAGAGACAGAGACAGAGACAGAGACAGAGACAGAGACAGAGACAGAGACAGAGACAGAGACAGAGACAGAGACAGAGACAGAGACAGAGACAGAGACGGAGACGGAGACACAGGCGGAGGCGGAGACTGAGACAGAGACAGAGACAGTGGCAGAGACAGAGACAATGACAGAGACAGAGACAGAGACAGAGAGAGAGACAGAGACAGAGACAAAGACAGAGACAGACACAGAGACAGAGACAGAGACAGAGACAGAGACAGAGACAGAGACAGAGACAGAGACAGAGACAGAGACAGAGACAGAGACAGAGACAGAGACAGAGACAGAGACAGAGACAGAGACAGAGACAGAGACAGAGACAGAGACAGAGACAGAGACAGAGACAGAGACAGAGACAGAGACCGAGACAGAGACAGAGACAGGAACGGAGACAGAGACAGAGACAGAGACAGCGACAGTGACAGAGACAGAGACAGAGACAGAGACAGAGATAGAGACAGAGACAGAGACGGAGACGGAGACCGAGACAGAGGCAGAGAGAGAGACAGAGTCAGAGACAGAGACAGAGACAGAGACAGAGACAGAGACAGATCCAGAGACAGATCCAGAGACAGATACAGAGACAGAGGGAGAGACAGCGGCAGAGACAGAGACAGAGGGGCAGGTGACAAAGACGGTGTCAGAGGGGGAGGAACAAAGACGGAGACAAGGACGGAGACAGAGAATGAGACAGAGACAGTGGCAGAGACAGAGACAATGACAGAGACAGAGACAGAGCCAGAGACAGAGACACGGACAGAGGCAGAGACCGAGACAGAGACAGAGACTGAGACAGAGACTGAGACAGAGACAGAGACAGAGACAGAGACAGAGACAGAGACAGAGACAGAGACAGAGACACAGGCGGAGGCGGAGACTGAGACAGAGACAGTGGCAGAGACAGAGACAATGACAGAGACAGAGACAGAGACAGAGACAGAGGCAGGGACAGAGACAGAGACTGAGACAGCGACAGAGATAGAGATCGAGACAGAGACAAAGACAGAGACGGAGACAGAGACAGAGACAGAGACAGAGACAGAGACAGAGACAGAGACAGAGACAGAGACAGAGACAGAGACAGAGACAGAGACAGAGACAGAGACAGAGACAGAGACATAGACAGAGACAGAGACAGGAACGGAGACAGAGACAGAGACAGAGACAGCGACAGTGACAGAGACAGAGACAGAGACAGAGACAGAGATAGAGACAGAGACAGAGACGGAGACGGAGACCGAGACAGAGGCAGATAGAGACACAGAGGCAGAGACAGAGACAGAGACAGAGACAGAGACAGAGACAGAGACAGAGACAGATCCAGAGACAGATCCAGAGACAGATACAGAGACAGAGGGAGAGACAGCGGCAGAGACAGAGACAGAGGGGCAGGTGACAAAGACGGTGTCAGAGGGGGAGGAACAAAGACGGAGACAAGGACGGAGACAGAGAATGAGACAGAGACAGTGGCAGAGACAGAGACAATGACAGAGACGGAGACAGAGACAGAGACAGAGACAGAGACAGAGACAGGGACAGAGGCAGAGACCGAGACAGAGACAGAGACAGAGACAGAGACAGAGACAGAGACAGAGACAGAGACAGAGACAGAGACAGAGACAGAGACAGAGACAGAGACAGAGACTGAGACAGAGACAGAGACAGAGACAGAGACAGAGACAGAGACAGAGACAGAGACAGAGACAGAGACAGAGACAGAGACAGAGACAGAGACAGAGACAGAGGCAGAGACAGAGACACAGACAGAGACGGAGACGGAGACACAGGCGGAGGCGGAGACTGAGACAGAGACAGAGACAGTGGCAGAGACAGAGACAATGATAGAGACAGAGACAGAGACAGAGAGAGAGACAGAGAGAGAGATAGAGACAGAGACAGAGACAGAGACAGAGACAGAGACAGAGACAGAGACAGAGACAGAGACAGAGACAGAGACAGAGACAGAGACAGAGACAGAGACAGAGACAGAGACAGAGACAGGAACGGAGACAGAGACAGAGACAGAGACAGCGACAGTGACAGAGACAGAGACAGAGACAGAGATAGAGACAGAGACAGAGACAGAGACGGAGACGGAGACCGAGACAGAGGCAGAGAGAGAGACAGAGTCAGAGACAGAGACAGAGACAGAGACAGAGACAGAGACAGAGACAGATCCAGAGACAGATCCAGAGACAGATACAGAGACAGAGGGAGAGACAGCGGCAGAGACAGAGACAGAGGGGCAGGTGACAAAGACGGTGTCAGAGGGGGAGGAACAAAGACGGAGACAAGGACGGAGACAGAGAATGAGACAGAGACAGTGGGAGACAGAGACAATGACAGAGACAGAGACAGAGACCGAGACAGAGACGGAGACAGGGACAGAGGCAGAGACCGAGACAGAGACAGAGACTGAGACAGAGACAGAGACAGAGACAGAGACAGAGACAGAGACAGAGACAGAGACAGAGACAGAGACAGAGACAGAGACAGAGACAGAGACAGAGACAGAGACAGAGACAGAGACAGAGACAGAGACAGAGACAGAGACAGAGACAGAGACAGAGACAGAGACAGAGACAGAGACAGAGACAGAGACAGAGACAGAGACAGAGACAGAGACAGAGAGAGAGACAGAGACAGAGACAGAGACAGAGACAGAGACAGGAACGGAGACAGAGACAGAGACAGAGACAGCGACAGTGACAGAGACAGAGACAGAGACAGAGACAGAGATAGAGACAGAGACAGAGACGGAGACGGAGACCGAGACAGAGGGAGAGACAGCGGCAGAGACAGAGACAGAGGGGCAGGTGACAAAGACGGTGTCAGAGGGGGAGGAACAAAGACGGAGACAAGGACGGAGACAGAGAATGAGACAGAGACAGTGGCAGAGACAGAGACAATGACAGAGACAGAGACAGAGACAGAGACAGAGACAGGGACAGAGGCAGAGACCGAGACAGAGACAGAGACTGAGACAGAGACTGAGACAGAGACAGAGACAGAGACAGAGACAGAGACAGAGACACAGGCGGAGGCGGAGACTGAGACAGAGACAGTGGCAGAGACAGAGACAATGACAGAGACAGAGACAGAGACAGAGACAGAGGCAGGGACAGAGACAGAGACTGAGACAGCGACTGAGATAGAGATCGAGACAGAGACAAAGACAGAGACGGAGACAGATACAGAGACAGAGACAGAGACAGAGACAGAGACAGAGACAGAGACAGAGACAGAGACAGAGACAGAGTCAGAGACAGAGACAGAGACAGAGACAGAGACAGAGACAGAGACAGAGACAGAGACAGGAACGGAGACAGAGACAGAGACAGAGACAGCGACAGTGACAGAGACAGAGACAGAGACAGAGACAGAGATAGAGACAGAGACAGAGACGGAGACGGAGACCGAGACAGAGGCAGAGAGAGAGACAGAGGCAGAGACAGAGACAGAGACAGAGACAGAGACAGAGACAGAGACAGAGACAGATCCAGAGACAGATACAGAGACAGAGGGAGAGACAGCGGCAGAGACAGAGACAGAGGGGCAGGTGACAAAGACGGTGTCAGAGGGGGAGGAACAAAGACGGAGACAAGGACGGAGACAGAGAATGAGACAGAGACAGTGGCAGAGACAGAGACAATGACAGAGACAGAGACAGAGACAGAGACAGAGACAGAGACAGAGACAGAGACAGGGACAGAGGCAGAGACCGAGACAGAGACAGAGACTGAGACAGAGACTGAGACAGAGACAGAGACAGAGACAGAGACAGAGACAGAGACAGAGACAGAGACAGAGACAGAGACAGAGACAGAGACAGAGACAGAGACAGAGACAGAGACAGAGACAGAGACAGAGACAGAGACATAGACAGAGACAGAGACAGAGACAGAGACAGAGACAGAGACAGAGACAGAGACAGAGACAGAGACAGAGACAGGGACAGAGACAGAGACAGAGACAGAGACAGAGACAGAGACGGAGACGGAGACAGAGACCGAGACAGAGACAGAGACAGAGACAGAGACAGAGACAGAGACAGAGACAGAGACAGAGACAGAGACAGAGACAGAGACAGAGACAGAGACAGAGACAGAGACAGAGACAGAGACAGAGACAGAGACAGAGACAGAGACAGAGACAGAGACAGAGACAGAGACAGAGACAGAGACAGAGACAGAGACAGAGACAGAGACGGAGACGGAGACGGAGACGGAGACAGAGACCGAGACAGAGACAGAGACAGAGACAGAGACAGAGACAGAGACAGAGACAGAGACAGAGACAGAGACAGAGACAGAGACAGAGACAGAGACAGAGACAGAGACAGAGACAGAGACGGAGACAGAGACAGTGACAGAGACAGAGACAGAGACAGAGACAGAGATAGAGACAGAGACAGAGACGGAGACGAAGACCGAGACAGAGGCAGACAGAGAGACAGAGGCAGAGACAGAGACAGAGACAGAGACAGAGACAGATCCAGAGACAGAGACAGATCCAGAGACAGATCCAGAGACAGGTACAGAGACAGATACAGAGACAGAGGGAGAGACAGCGGCAGAGACAGAGACAGAGGGGCAGGTGACAAAGACGGTGTCAGAGGGGGAGGAACAAAGACGGAGACAAGGACGGAGACAGAGAATGAGACAGAGACAGTGGCAGAGACAGAGACAATGACAGAGACAGAGACAGAGACAGAGACAGAGACAGAGACAGAGACAGAGACAGAGACAGAGACAGAGACAGAGACAGAGACAGAGACAGGGACAGAGGCAGAGACCGAGACAGAGACAGAGACTGAGACAGGGACTGAGACAGAGACAGAGACAGAGAGAGAGACAGAGACAGAGACACAGGCGGAGGCGGAGACTGAGACAGAGACAGTGGCAGAGACAGAGACAATGACAGAGACAGAGACAGAGACAGAGACAGAGACAGAGACGGAGACGGAGACACATGCGGAGGCGGAGACTGAGACAGAGACAGAGACAGTGGCAGAGACAGAGACAATGACAGAGACAGAGACAGAGACAGAGACAGAGACAGAGACAGAGACAGAGACAGAGACAGAGACAGAGACAGAGACAGAGACAGAGACAGAGACAGAGACAGAGACAGAGACAGAGACAGAGACAGAGACAGAGACAGAGACAGAGGCAGAGACAGAGACAGGAACGGAGACAGAGACAGAGACAGAGACAGCGACAGTGACAGAGACAGAGACAGAGACAGAGACAGAGATAGAGACAGAGACAGAGTCGGAGACGGAGACCGAGACAGAGGCAGAGAGAGAGACAGAGGCAGAGACAGAGACAGAGACAGAGACAGAGACAGAGACAGATCCAGAGACAGATCCAGAGACAGATACAGAGACAGAGGGAGAGACAGCGGCAGAGACAGAGACAGAGGGGCAGGTGACAAAGACGGTGTCAGAGGGGGAGGAACAAAGACGGAGACAAGGACGGAGACAGAGAATGAGACAGAGACAGTGGCAGAGACAGAGACAATGACAGAGACAGAGACAGAGCCAGAGACAGAGACACGGACAGAGGCAGAGACCGAGACAGAGACAGAGACTGAGACAGAGACTGAGACAGAGACAGAGACAGAGACAGAGACAGAGACAGAGACAGAGACAGAGACAGAGACACAGGCGGAGGCGGAGACTGAGACAGAGACAGTGGCAGAGACAGAGACAATGACAGAGACAGAGACAGAGACAGAGACAGAGGCAGGGACAGAGACAGAGACTGAGACAGCGACAGAGATAGAGATCGAGACAGAGACAAAGACAGAGACGGAGACAGAGACAGAGACAGAGACAGAGACAGAGACAGAGACAGAGACAGAGACAGAGACAGAGACAGAGACAGAGACAGAGACAGAGACAGAGACAGAGACAGAGACAGAGACAGAGACATAGACAGAGACAGAGACAGGAACGGAGACAGAGACAGAGACAGAGACAGCGACAGTGACAGAGACAGAGACAGAGACAGAGACAGAGACAGAGACAGAGACAGAGACAGAGACAGAGACAGAGGCAGAGACAGAGACAGGAACGGAGACAGAGACAGAGACAGAGACAGCGACAGTGACAGAGACAGAGACAGAGACAGAGACAGAGATAGAGACAGAGACAGAGACGGAGACGGAGACCGAGACAGAGGCAGATAGAGACACAGAGGCAGAGACAGAGACAGAGACAGAGACAGAGACAGAGACAGAGACAGAGACAGATCCAGAGACAGATCCAGAGACAGATACAGAGACAGAGGGAGAGACAGCGGCAGAGACAGAGACAGAGGGGCAGGTGACAAAGACGGTGTCAGAGGGGGAGGAACAAAGACGGAGACAAGGACGGAGACAGAGAATGAGACAGAGACAGTGGCAGAGACAGAGACAATGACAGAGACGGAGACAGAGACAGAGACAGAGACAGAGACAGAGACAGGGACAGAGGCAGAGACCGAGACAGAGACAGAGACAGAGACAGAGACAGAGACAGAGACAGAGACAGAGACAGAGACAGAGACAGAGACAGAGACAGAGACAGAGACAGAGACTGAGACAGAGACAGAGACAGAGACAGAGACAGAGACAGAGACAGAGACAGAGACAGAGACAGAGACAGAGACAGAGACAGAGACAGAGACAGAGACAGAGACAGAGACAGAGACAGAGGCAGAGACAGAGACACAGACAGAGACGGAGACGGAGACACAGGCGGAGGCGGAGACTGAGACAGAGACAGAGACAGTGGCAGAGACAGAGACAATGATAGAGACAGAGACAGAGACAGAGAGAGAGACAGAGAGAGAGATAGAGACAGAGACAGAGACAGAGACAGAGACAGAGACAGAGACAGAGACAGAGACAGAGACAGAGACAGAGACAGAGACAGAGACAGAGACAGAGACAGAGACAGAGACAGAGACAGGAACGGAGACAGAGACAGAGACAGAGACAGCGACAGTGACAGAGACAGAGACAGAGACAGAGATAGAGACAGAGACAGAGACAGAGACGGAGACGGAGACCGAGACAGAGGCAGAGAGAGAGACAGAGTCAGAGACAGAGACAGAGACAGAGACAGAGACAGAGACAGAGACAGATCCAGAGACAGATCCAGAGACAGATACAGAGACAGAGGGAGAGACAGCGGCAGAGACAGAGACAGAGGGGCAGGTGACAAAGACGGTGTCAGAGGGGGAGGAACAAAGACGGAGACAAGGACGGAGACAGAGAATGAGACAGAGACAGTGGGAGACAGAGACAATGACAGAGACAGAGACAGAGACCGAGACAGAGACGGAGACAGGGACAGAGGCAGAGACCGAGACAGAGACAGAGACTGAGACAGAGACAGAGACAGAGACAGAGACAGAGACAGAGACAGAGACAGAGACAGAGACAGAGACAGAGACAGAGACAGAGACAGAGACAGAGACAGAGACAGAGACAGAGACAGAGACAGAGACAGAGACAGAGACAGAGACAGAGACAGAGACAGAGACAGAGACAGAGACAGAGACAGAGACAGAGACAGAGAGAGAGACAGAGACAGAGACAGAGACAGAGACAGAGACAGGAACGGAGACAGAGACAGAGACAGAGACAGCGACAGTGACAGAGACAGAGACAGAGACAGAGACAGAGATAGAGACAGAGACAGAGACGGAGACGGAGACCGAGACAGAGGGAGAGACAGCGGCAGAGACAGAGACAGAGGGGCAGGTGACAAAGACGGTGTCAGAGGGGGAGGAACAAAGACGGAGACAAGGACGGAGACAGAGAATGAGACAGAGACAGTGGCAGAGACAGAGACAATGACAGAGACAGAGACAGAGACAGAGACAGAGACAGGGACAGAGGCAGAGACCGAGACAGAGACAGAGACTGAGACAGAGACTGAGACAGAGACAGAGACAGAGACAGAGACAGAGACAGAGACACAGGCGGAGGCGGAGACTGAGACAGAGACAGTGGCAGAGACAGAGACAATGACAGAGACAGAGACAGAGACAGAGACAGAGGCAGGGACAGAGACAGAGACTGAGACAGCGACTGAGATAGAGATCGAGACAGAGACAAAGACAGAGACGGAGACAGATACAGAGACAGAGACAGAGACAGAGACAGAGACAGAGACAGAGACAGAGACAGAGACAGAGACAGAGTCAGAGACAGAGACAGAGACAGAGACAGAGACAGAGACAGAGACAGAGACAGAGACAGGAACGGAGACAGAGACAGAGACAGAGACAGCGACAGTGACAGAGACAGAGACAGAGACAGAGACAGAGATAGAGACAGAGACAGAGACGGAGACGGAGACCGAGACAGAGGCAGAGAGAGAGACAGAGGCAGAGACAGAGACAGAGACAGAGACAGAGACAGAGACAGAGACAGAGACAGATCCAGAGACAGATACAGAGACAGAGGGAGAGACAGCGGCAGAGACAGAGACAGAGGGGCAGGTGACAAAGACGGTGTCAGAGGGGGAGGAACAAAGACGGAGACAAGGACGGAGACAGAGAATGAGACAGAGACAGTGGCAGAGACAGAGACAATGACAGAGACAGAGACAGAGACAGAGACAGAGACAGAGACAGAGACAGAGACAGGGACAGAGGCAGAGACCGAGACAGAGACAGAGACTGAGACAGAGACTGAGACAGAGACAGAGACAGAGACAGAGACAGAGACAGAGACAGAGACAGAGACAGAGACAGAGACAGAGACAGAGACAGAGACAGAGACAGAGACAGAGACAGAGACAGAGACAGAGACATAGACAGAGACAGAGACAGAGACAGAGACAGAGACAGAGACAGAGACAGAGACAGAGACAGAGACAGAGACAGGGACAGAGACAGAGACAGAGACAGAGACAGAGACAGAGACGGAGACGGAGACAGAGACCGAGACAGAGACAGAGACAGAGACAGAGACAGAGACAGAGACAGAGACAGAGACAGAGACAGAGACAGAGACAGAGACAGAGACAGAGACAGAGACAGAGACAGAGACAGAGACAGAGACAGAGACAGAGACAGAGACAGAGACAGAGACAGAGACAGAGACAGAGACAGAGACAGAGACAGAGACAGAGACAGAGACGGAGACGGAGACGGAGACGGAGACAGAGACCGAGACAGAGACAGAGACAGAGACAGAGACAGAGACAGAGACAGAGACAGAGACAGAGACAGAGACAGAGACAGAGACAGAGACAGAGACAGAGACAGAGACAGAGACAGAGACGGAGACAGAGACAGTGACAGAGACAGAGACAGAGACAGAGACAGAGATAGAGACAGAGACAGAGACGGAGACGGAGACCGAGACAGAGGCAGACAGAGAGACAGAGGCAGAGACAGAGACAGAGACAGAGACAGAGACAGATCCAGAGACAGAGACAGATCCAGAGACAGATCCAGAGACAGGTACAGAGACAGATACAGAGACAGAGGGAGAGACAGCGGCAGAGACAGAGACAGAGGGGCAGGTGACAAAGACGGTGTCAGAGGGGGAGGAACAAAGACGGAGACAAGGACGGAGACAGAGAATGAGACAGAGACAGTGGCAGAGACAGAGACAATGACAGAGACAGAGACAGAGACAGAGACAGAGACAGAGACAGAGACAGAGACAGAGACAGAGACAGAGACAGAGACAGAGACAGAGACAGGGACAGAGGCAGAGACCGAGACAGAGACAGAGACTGAGACAGGGACTGAGACAGAGACAGAGACAGAGAGAGAGACAGAGACAGAGACACAGGCGGAGGCGGAGACTGAGACAGAGACAGTGGCAGAGACAGAGACAATGACAGAGACAGAGACAGAGACAGAGACAGAGACAGAGACGGAGACGGAGACACATGCGGAGGCGGAGACTGAGACAGAGACAGAGACAGTGGCAGAGACAGAGACAATGACAGAGACAGAGACAGAGACAGAGACAGAGACAGAGACAGAGACAGAGACAGAGACAGAGACAGAGACAGAGACAGAGACAGAGACAGAGACAGAGACAGAGACAGAGACAGAGACAGAGACAGAGACAGAGACAGAGACAGAGGCAGAGACAGAGACAGGAACGGAGACAGAGACAGAGACAGGGACAGCGACAGTGACAGAGACAGAGACAGAGACAGAGACAGAGATAGAGACAGAGACAGAGTCGGAGACGGAGACCGAGACAGAGGCAGAGAGAGAGACAGAGGCAGAGACAGAGACAGAGACAGAGACAGAGACAGAGACAGATCCAGAGACAGATCCAGAGACAGATACAGAGACAGAGGGAGAGACAGCGGCAGAGACAGAGACAGAGGGGCAGGTGACAAAGACGGTGTCAGAGGGGGAGGAACAAAGACGGAGACAAGGACGGAGACAGAGAATGAGACAGAGACAGTGGCAGAGACAGAGACAATGACAGAGACAGAGACAGAGCCAGAGACAGAGACACGGACAGAGGCAGAGACCGAGACAGAGACAGAGACTGAGACAGAGACTGAGACAGAGACAGAGACAGAGACAGAGACAGAGACAGAGACAGAGACAGAGACAGAGACACAGGCGGAGGCGGAGACTGAGACAGAGACAGTGGCAGAGACAGAGACAATGACAGAGACAGAGACAGAGACAGAGACAGAGGCAGGGACAGAGACAGAGACTGAGACAGCGACAGAGATAGAGATCGAGACAGAGACAGAGACGGAGACGGAGACCGAGACAGAGGCAGATAGAGACACAGAGGCAGAGACAGAGACAGAGACAGAGACAGAGACAGAGACAGAGACAGAGACAGAGACAGATCCAGAGACAGATCCAGAGACAGATACAGAGACAGAGGGAGAGACAGCGGCAGAGACAGAGACAGAGGGGCAGGTGACAAAGACGGTGTCAGAGGGGGAGGAACAAAGACGGAGACAAGGACGGAGACAGAGAATGAGACAGAGACAGTGGCAGAGACAGAGACAATGACAGAGACGGAGACAGAGACAGAGACAGAGACAGAGACAGAGACAGGGACAGAGGCAGAGACCGAGACAGAGACAGAGACAGAGACAGGGACAGAGGCAGAGACCGAGACAGAGACAGAGACTGAGACAGAGACTGAGACAGAGACAGAGACAGAGACAGAGACAGAGACAGAGACAGAGACAGAGACACAGGCGGAGGCGGAGACAGAGACCGAGACAGAGACAGAGACAGAGACAGGAACGGAGACAGAGACAGAGACAGAGACAGCGACAGTGACAGAGACAGAGACAGAGACAGAGATAGAGACAGAGACAGAGACAGAGACGGAGACGGAGACCGAGACAGAGGCAGAGAGAGAGACAGAGTCAGAGACAGAGACAGAGACAGAGACAGAGACAGAGACAGAGACAGATCCAGAGACAGATCCAGAGACAGATACAGAGACAGAGGGAGAGACAGCGGCAGAGACAGAGACAGAGGGGCAGGTGACAAAGACGGTGTCAGAGGGGGAGGAACAAAGACGGAGACAAGGACGGAGACAGAGAATGAGACAGAGACAGTGGGAGACAGAGACAATGACAGAGACAGAGACAGAGACCGAGACAGAGACAGAGACGGAGACAGGGACAGAGGCAGAGACCGAGACAGAGACAGAGACTGAGACAGAGACAGAGACAGAGACAGAGACAGAGACAGAGACAGAGACAGAGACAGAGACAGAGACAGAGACAGAGACAGAGACAGAGACAGAGACAGAGACAGAGACAGAGACAGAGACAGAGACAGAGACAGAGACAGAGACAGAGACAGAGACAGAGACAGAGACAGAGACAGAGACAGAGACAGAGAGAGAGACAGAGACAGAGACAGAGACAGAGACAGAGACAGGAACGGAGACAGAGACAGAGACAGAGACAGCGACAGTGACAGAGACAGAGACAGAGACAGAGACAGAGATAGAGACAGAGACAGAGACGGAGACGGAGACCGAGACAGAGGCAGAGAGAGAGACAGAGTCAGAGACAGAGACAGAGACAGAGACAGAGACAGAGACAGAGACAGAGACAGATCCAGAGACAGATCCAGAGACAGATACAGAGACAGAGGGAGAGACAGCGGCAGAGACAGAGACAGAGGGGCAGGTGACAAAGACGGTGTCAGAGGGGGAGGAACAAAGACGGAGACAAGGACGGAGACAGAGAATGAGACAGAGACAGTGGCAGAGACAGAGACAATGACAGAGACAGAGACAGAGACAGAGACAGAGACAGGGACAGAGGCAGAGACCGAGACAGAGACAGAGACTGAGACAGAGACTGAGACAGAGACAGAGACAGAGACAGAGACAGAGACAGAGACACAGGCGGAGGCGGAGACTGAGACAGAGACAGTGGCAGAGACAGAGACAATGACAGAGACAGAGACAGAGACAGAGACAGAGGCAGGGACAGAGACAGAGACTGAGACAGCGACTGAGATAGAGATCGAGACAGAGACAAAGACAGAGACGGAGACAGAGACAGAGACAGAGACAGAGACAGAGACAGAGACAGAGACAGAGACAGAGACAGAGACAGAGTCAGAGACAGAGACAGAGACAGAGACAGAGACAGAGACAGAGACAGAGACAGAGACAGGAACGGAGACAGAGACAGAGACAGAGACAGCGACAGTGACAGAGACAGAGACAGAGACAGAGACAGAGATAGAGACAGAGACAGAGACGGAGACGGAGACCGAGACAGAGGCAGAGAGAGAGACAGAGGCAGAGACAGAGACAGAGACAGAGACAGAGACAGAGACAGAGACAGAGACAGAGACAGATCCAGAGACAGATACAGAGACAGAGGGAGAGACAGCGGCAGAGACAGAGACAGAGGGGCAGGTGACAAAGACGGTGTCAGAGGGGGAGGAACAAAGACGGAGACAAGGACGGAGACAGAGAATGAGACAGAGACAGTGGCAGAGACAGAGACAATGACAGAGACAGAGACAGAGACAGAGACAGAGACAGAGACAGAGACAGAGACAGAGACAGGGACAGAGGCAGAGACCGAGACAGAGACAGAGACTGAGACAGAGACTGAGACAGAGACAGAGACAGAGACAGAGACAGAGACAGAGACAGAGACAGAGACAGAGACAGAGACAGAGACAGAGACAGAGACAGAGACAGAGACAGAGACAGAGACAGAGACAGAGACAGAGACAGAGACAGAGACAGAGACAGAGACAGAGACAGAGACAGAGACAGAGACAGAGACAGAGACAGAGACAGAGACAGAGACAGAGACAGAGACAGAGACAGAGACGGAGACGGAGACGGAGACGGAGACCGAGACAGAGACAGAGACAGAGACAGAGACAGAGACAGAGACAGAGACAGAGACAGAGACAGAGACAGAGACAGAGACAGAGACAGAGACAGAGACAGAGACAGAGACAGAGACAGAGACAGAGACAGAGACAGAGACAGAGACAGAGACAGAGACAGAGACAGAGACAGAGACAGAGACAGAGACAGAGACAGAGACAGAGACAGAGACCGAGACGGAGACGGAGACGGAGACAGAGACCGAGACAGAGACAGAGACAGAGACAGAGACAGAGACAGAGACAGAGACAGAGACAGAGACAGAGACAGAGACAGAGACAGAGACAGAGACGGAGACAGAGACAGTGACAGAGACAGAGACAGAGACAGAGACAGAGATAGAGACAGAGACAGAGACGGAGACGGAGACCGAGACAGAGGCAGACAGAGAGACAGAGGCAGAGACAGAGACAGAGACAGAGACAGAGACAGAGACAGAGACAGAGACAGGGACAGAGGCAGAGACCGAGACAGAGACAGAGACTGAGACAGAGACTGAGACAGAGACAGAGACAGAGACAGAGACAGAGACAGAGACAGAGACAGAGACAGAGACAGAGACAGAGACAGAGACAGAGACAGAGACAGAGACAGAGACAGAGACAGAGACAGAGACAGAGACAGAGACAGAGACAGAGACAGAGACAGAGACAGAGACAGAGACAGAGACAGAGACAGAGACAGAGACAGAGACAGAGACAGAGACAGAGACAGAGACAGAGACAGAGACAGAGACAGAGACAGAGACGGAGACGGAGACGGAGACGGAGACCGAGACAGAGACAGAGACAGAGACAGAGACAGAGACAGAGACAGAGACAGAGACAGAGACAGAGACAGAGACAGAGACAGAGACAGAGACAGAGACAGAGACAGAGACAGAGACAGAGACAGAGACAGAGACAGAGACAGAGACAGAGACAGAGACAGAGACAGAGACAGAGACAGAGACAGAGACAGAGACAGAGACAGAGACAGAGACAGAGACAGAGACGGAGACGGAGACGGAGACAGAGACCGAGACAGAGACAGAGACAGAGACAGAGACAGAGACAGAGACAGAGACAGAGACAGAGACAGAGACAGAGACAGAGACGGAGACAGAGACAGTGACAGAGACAGAGACAGAGACAGAGACAGAGATAGAGACAGAGACAGAGACGGAGACGGAGACCGAGACAGAGGCAGACAGAGAGACAGAGGCAGAGACAGAGACAGAGACAGAGACAGAGACAGAGACAGATCCAGAGACAGAGACAGATCCAGAGACAGATCCAGAGACAGGTACAGAGACAGATACAGAGACAGAGGGAGAGACAGCGGCAGAGACAGAGACAGAGGGGCAGGTGACAAAGACGGTGTCAGAGGGGGAGGAACAAAGACGGAGACAAGGACGGAGACAGAGAATGAGACAGAGACAGTGGCAGAGACAGAGACAATGACAGAGACAGAGACAGAGACAGAGACAGAGACAGAGACAGAGACTGAGACAGGGACTGAGACAGAGACAGAGACAGAGAGAGAGACAGAGACAGAGACACAGGCGGAGGCGGAGACTGAGACAGAGACAGTGGCAGAGACAGAGACAATGACAGAGACAGAGACAGAGACAGAGACAGAGACAGAGACGGAGACGGAGGCACATGCGGAGGCGGAGACTGAGACAGAGACAGAGACAGTGGCAGAGACAGAGACAATGACAGAGACAGAGACAGAGACAGAGACAGAGACAGAGACAGAGACAGAGACAGAGACAGAGACAGAGACAGAGACAGAGACAGAGACAGAGACAGAGACAGAGACAGAGACAGAGACAGAGACAGAGACAGAGACAGAGACAGAGACAGAGACAGAGGCAGAGACAGAGACAGGAACGGAGACAGAGACAGAGACAGAGACAGCGACAGTGACAGAGACAGAGACAGAGACAGAGACAGAGATAGAGACAGAGACAGAGTCGGAGACGGAGACCGAGACAGAGGCAGAGAGAGAGACAGAGGCAGAGACAGAGACAGAGACAGAGACAGAGACAGAGACAGAGACAGAGACAGGAACGGAGACAGAGACAGAGACAGAGACAGCGACAGTGACAGAGACAGAGACAGAGACAGAGATAGAGACAGAGACAGAGACGGAGACGGAGACCGAGACAGAGGCAGAGAGAGAGACAGAGGCAGAGACAGAGGCAGAGTCAGAGACAGAGACAGAGACAGATCCAGAGACAGATACAGAGACAGAGGGAGAGACAGCGGCAGAGACAGAGACAGAGGGGCAGGTGACAAAGACGGTGTCAGAGGGGGAGGAACAAAGACGGAGACAAGGAGGGAGACAGAGAATGAGACAGAGACAGTGGCAGAGACAGAGACAATGACAGAGACAGAGACAGAGACAGAGACAGAGACAGGGACAGAGGCAGAGACCGAGACAGAGACAGAGACTGAGACAGAGACTGAGACAGAGACAGAGACAGAGACAGAGACAGAGACAGCGACAGTGACAGAGACAGAGACAGAGACAGAGACAGAGACAGAGACAGCGACAGTGACAGAGACAGAAACGGAGACAGAGACAGAGTCAGAGACAGAGCCAAAGGGAGATCCAGAGACAGAGACGGAGACAGATACAGAGACAGACGGAGAGACAGCGGCAGAGACAGAGACAGAGACAGAGGCAGAGACAGAGACACAGACAGAGACAGTGGGTCAGGTGACAGCGACGGTGTCAGAGGGGGTGGAACAAAGACGGAGACAAGGACGGAGACAGAGAATGAGACAGAGACAGTGGCAGAGACAGAGACAATGACAGAGACAGAGACAGAGACAGAGACAGAGACAGAGACAGAGACAGAGACAGAGGCAGAGACGGAGACGGAGACACAGGCGGAGGCGGAGACTGAGACAGAGACAGAGACAGTGGCAGAGACAGAGACAATGACAGAGACAGAGACAGAGACAGAGACAGAGAGAGAGACAGAGAGAGAGATAGAGACAGAGACAGAGAGAGAGACAGAGAGAGAGATAGAGACAGAGACAGAGACAGAGACAGAGACAGAGACAGAGACAGAGACAGAGACAGAGACAGAGACAGAGACAGAGACAGAGACAGCGACAGAGACAGGAACGGAGACAGAGACAGAGACAGAGACAGCGACAGTGACAGAGACAGAGACAGAGACAGAGATAGAGACAGAGACAGAGACGGAGACGGAGACCGAGACAGAGGCAGAGAGAGAGACAGAGGCAGAGACAGAGGCAGAGACAGAGACAGAGACAGAGACAGATCCAGAGACAGATACAGAGACAGAGGGAGAGACAGCGGCAGAGACAGAGACAGAGGGGCAGGTGACAAAGACGGTGTCAGAGGGGGAGGAACAAAGACGGAGACAAGGACGGAGACAGAGAATGAGACAGAGACAGTGGCAGAGACAGAGACAATGACAGAGACAGAGACAGAGACCGAGACAGAGACAGAGACGGAGACAGGGACAGAGGCAGAGACCGAGACAGAGACAGAGACTGAGACAGAGACAGAGACAGAGACAGAGACAGAGACAGAGACAGAGACAGAGACAGAGACAGAGACAGAGACAGAGACAGAGACAGAGACAGAGGTAGAGACAGAGACAGAGACAGAGACAGAGACAGAGACAGAGACAGAGACAGAGACAGAGAGAGAGACAGAGACAGAGACAGAGACAGAGACAGAGACAGAGACAGGAACGGAGACAGAGACAGAGACAGAGACAGCGACAGCGACAGTGACAGAGACAGAGACAGAGACAGAGACAGAGATAGAGACAGAGACAGAGACGGAGACGGAGACCGAGACAGAGACAGAGGCAGAGAGAGAGACAGAGTCAGAGACAGAGACAGAGACAGAGACAGAGACAGAGACAGATCCAGAGACAGATCCAGAGACAGATACAGAGACAGAGGTAGAGACAGCGGCAGAGACAGAGACTGAGGGGCAGGTGACAAAGACGGTGTCAGAGGGGGAGGAACAAAGACGGAGACAAGGACGGAGACAGAGAATGAGACAGAGACAGTGGCAGAGACAGAGACAATGACAGAGACAGAGACAGAGACAGAGACAGAGACAGAGACAGAGACAGAGACAGAGACAGAGACAGAGACAGAGACAGAGACAGAGACAGAGGCAGGGACAGAGACAGAGACGGAGACAGCGACAGAGATAGAGATCGAGACAGAGACAAAGACAGAGACGGAGACAGAGACAGAGACAGAGACAGAGACAGAGACAGAGACAGGGACAGCGACAGTGACAGAGACAGAAGCGGAGACAGAGACAGAGTCAGAGACAGAGCCAGAGGGAGATCCAGAGACAGAGACGGAGACAGATACAGAGACAGACGGAGAGACAGCGGCAGAGACAGAGACAGGAACGGAGACAGAGACAGAGGGTCAGGTGACAGCGACGGTGTCAGAGGGGGTGGAACGAAGACGGAGACAAGGACGGAGACAGAGAATGAGACAGAGACAGTGGCAGAGACAGAGACAATGACAGAGACAGAGACAGAGACAGAGACAGAGACAGAGACAGAGACAGAGACAGAGACAGAGACAGAGACAGAGACGGAGACGGAGACACAGGCGGAGGCGGAGACTGAGACAGAGACAGAGACAGTGGCAGAGACAGAGACAATGACAGAGACAGAGACAGAGACAGAGAGAGAGACAGAGACAGAGACAAAGACAGAGACAGACACAGAGACAGAGACAGGGACAGAGACAGAGACAGAGACAGAGACAGAGACAGAGACAGAGACAGAGACAGAGACAGAGACAGAGACAGAGACAGAGACAGAGACAGAGACAGAGACAGAGACAGAGACAGGAACGGAGACAGAGACAGAGACAGAGACAGCGACAGTGACAGAGACAGAAACGGAGACAGAGACAGAGTCAGAGACAGAGCCAGAGGGAGATCCAGAGACAGAGACGGAGACAGATACAGAGACAGACGGAGAGACAGCGGCAGAGACAGAGACAGAGACAGAGGCAGAGACAGAGACAGAGGCAGAGACAGAGACACAGACAGAGACAGTGGGTCAGGTGACAGCGACGGTGTCAGATGGGGTGGAACAAAGACGGAGACAAGGACGGAGACAGAGAATGAGACAGAGACAGTGGCAGAGACAGAGACAATGACAGAGACAGAGACAGAGACAGAGACGGAGACGGAGACACAGGCGGAGGCGGAGACTGAGACAGAGACAGAGACAGTGGCAGAGACAGAGACAATGACAGAGACAGAGACAGAGACAGAGACAGAGAGAGAGACAGAGAGAGAGATAGAGACAGAGACAGAGAGAGAGACAGAGACAGAGACAGAGACAGAGACAGAGACAGAGACAGAGACAGAGACAGAGACAGAGACAGAGACAGAGACAGAGACAGAGACAGAGACAGAGACAGAGACAGAGACAGGAACGGAGACAGAGACAGAGACAGAGACAGCGACAGTGACAGAGACAGAGACAGAGACAGAGATAGAGACAGAGACAGAGACGGAAACGGAGACCGAGACAGAGGCAGAGAGAGAGACAGAGGCAGACACAGAGGCAGAGACAGAGACAGAGACAGAGACAGATCCAGAGACAGATACAGAGACAGAGGGAGAGACAGCGGCAGAGACAGAAACATAGGGGCAGGTGACAAAGACGGTGTCAGAGGGGGAGGAACAAAGACGGAGACAAGGAGGGAGACAGAGAATGAGACAGAGACAGTGGCAGAGACAGAGACAATGACAGAGACAGAGACAGAGACAGAGACAGAGACAGAGACAGGGGCAGAGGCAGAGACCGAGACAGAGACAGAGACTGAGACAGAGACAGAGACAGAGACAGAGACAGCGACAGTGACAGAGACAGAAACGGACACAGAGACAGAGTCAGAGAGAGAGACAGAGACAGAGACAGAGACAGAGACAGAGACAGAGACAGGAACGGAGACAGAGACAGAGACAGAGACAGCGACAGTGACAGAGACAGAGACAGAGACAGAGACAGAGATAGAGACAGAGACAGAGACGGAGACGGAGACCGAGACAGAGGCAGAGAGAGAGACAGAGTCAGAGACAGAGACAGAGACAGAGACAGAGACAGAGACAGAGACAGAGACAGATCCAGAGACAGATCCAGAGACAGATACAGAGACAGAGGTAGAGACAGCGGCAGAGACAGAGACAGAGGGGCAGGTGACAAAGACGGTGTCAGAGGGGGAGGAACAAAGACGGAGACAAGGACGGAGACAGAGAATGAGACAGAGACAGTGGCAGAGACAGAGACAATGACAGAGACAGAGACAGAGACAGAGACAGAGACAGAGACAGAGACAGAGACAGAGACAGAGACAGAGGCAGGGACAGAGACAGAGACGGAGACAGCGACAGAGATAGAGATCGAGACAGAGACAAAGACAGAGACGGAGACAGAGACAGAGACAGAGACAGAGACAGAGACAGAGACAGGGACAGCGACAGTGACAGAGACAGAAGCGGAGACAGAGACAGAGTCAGAGACAGAGCCAGAGGGAGATCCAGAGACAGAGACGGAGACAGATACAGAGACAGACGGAGAGACAGCGGCAGAGACAGAGACAGAGACAGAGGCAGAGGCAGAGACACAGACAGAGACAGTGGGTCAGGTGACAGCGACGGTGTCAGAGGGGGTGGAACGAAGACGGAGACAAGGACGGAGACAGAGAATGAGACAGAGACAGTGGCAGAGACAGAGACAATGACAGAGACAGAGACAGAGACAGAGACAGAGACAGAGACAGAGACAGAGACAGAGACAGAGACAGAGACAGAGACGGAGACACAGGCGGAGGCGGAGACTGAGACAGAGACAGAGACAGTGGCAGAGACAGAGACAATGACAGAGACAGAGACAGAGACAGAGAGAGAGACAGAGACAGAGACAAAGACAGAGACAGACACAGAGACAGAGACAGAGACAGAGACAGAGACAGAGACAGAGACAGAGACAGAGACAGAGACAGAGACAGAGACAGAGACAGAGACAGAGACAGAGACAGAGACAGAGACAGAGACAGAGACAGAGACAGAGACAGAGACAGAGACAGGAACGGAGACAGAGACAGAGACAGAGACAGCGACAGTGACAGAGACAGAAACGGAGACAGAGACAGAGTCAGAGACAGAGCCAGAGGGAGATCCAGAGACAGAGACGGAGACAGATACAGAGACAGACGGAGAGACAGCGGCAGAGACAGAGACAGAGACAGAGGCAGAGACAGAGACAGAGGCAGAGACAGAGACACAGACAGAGACAGTGGGTCAGGTGACAGCGACGGTGTCAGATGGGGTGGAACAAAGACGGAGACAAGGACGGAGACAGAGAATGAGACAGAGACAGTGGCAGAGACAGAGACAATGACAGAGACAGAGACAGAGAGAGAGACGGAGACGGAGACACAGGCGGAGGCGGAGACTGAGACAGAGACAGAGACAGTGGCAGAGACAGAGACAATGACAGAGACAGAGACAGAGACAGAGACAGAGAGAGAGACAGAGAGAGAGATAGAGACAGAGACAGAGAGAGAGACAGAGACAGAGACAGAGACAGAGACAGAGACAGAGACAGAGACAGAGACAGAGACAGAGACAGAGACAGAGACAGAGACAGAGACAGAGACAGAGACAGGAACGGAGACAGAGACAGAGACAGAGACAGCGACAGTGACAGAGACAGAGACAGAGACAGAGATAGGGACAGAGACAGAGACGGAGACGGAGACCGAGACAGAGGCAGAGAGAGAGACAGAGGCAGAGACAGAGGCAGAGAGAGAGACAGAGACAGAGACAGATCCAGAGACAGATACAGAGACAGAGGGAGAGACAGCGGCAGAGACAGAGACAGAGGGGCAGGTGACAAAGACGGTGTCAGAGGGGGAGGAACAAAGACGGAGACAAGGAGGGAGACAGAGAATGAGACAGAGACAGTGGCAGAGACAGAGACAATGACAGAGACAGAGACAGAGACAGAGACAGAGACAGAGACAGGGACAGAGGCAGAGACCGAGACAGAGACAGAGACAGAGACGGAAACGGAGACCGAGACAGAGGCAGAGAGAGAGACAGAGGCAGACACAGAGGCAGAGACAGAGACAGAGACAGAGACAGATCCAGAGACAGATACAGAGACAGAGGGAGAGACAGCGGCAGAGACAGAAACATAGGGGCAGGTGACAAAGACGGTGTCAGAGGGGGAGGAACAAAGACGGAGACAAGGAGGGAGACAGAGAATGAGACAGAGACAGTGGCAGAGACAGAGACAATGACAGAGACAGAGACAGAGACAGAGACAGAGACAGGGACAGAGGCAGAGACCGAGACAGAGACAGAGACTGAGACAGAGACAGAGACAGAGACAGAGACAGCGACAGTGACAGAGACAGAAACGGACACAGAGACAGAGTCAGAGACAGAGCCAAAGGGAGATCCAGAGACAGAGACGGAGACAGATACAGAAACAGACGGAGAGACAGCGGCAGAGACAGAGACAGAGACAGAGGCAGAGACAGAGACACAGACAGAGACAGTGGGTCAGGTGACAGCGACGGTGTCAGAGGGGGTGGAACAAAGACGGAGTCAAGGACGGAGACAGAGAATGAGACAGAGACAGTGGCAGAGGCAGAGACAATGACAGAGACAGAGACAGAGACAGAGACGGAGACGGAGACACAGGCGGAGGCGGAGACTGAGACAGAGACAGAGACAGTGGCAGAGACAGAGACAATGACAGAGACAGAGACAGAGACAGAGACAGAGAGAGAGACAGAGAGAGAGATAGAGACAGAGACAGAGAGAGAGACAGAGACAGAGACAGAGACAGAGACAGAGACAGAGACAGAGACAGAGACAGAGACAGAGACAGAGACAGAGACAGAGACAGAGACAGGAACGGAGACAGAGACAGAGACAGAGACAGCGACAGAGACAGAGACAGAGACAGAGACAGAGACAGACGGAGAGACAGCGGCAGAGACAGAGACAGAGACAGAGGCAGAGACAGAGACAGAGACAGAGACAGAGACAGAGACAGAGACAGAGACAGAGACAGAGACAGAGACAGAGACAGAGACAGAGACAGAGACAGAGACAGAGGCAGAGACAGAGACAGAGACAGAGACAGAGACAAAGACAGAGACGGAGACAGATACAGAGACAGACGGAGAGACAGCGGCAGAGACAGAGACAGAGACAGAGGCAGAGACAGAGGCAGAGACAGAGACAGAGACAGAGACAGATCCAGAGACAGATACAGAGACAGAGGGAGAGACAGCGGCAGAGACAGAGACAGAGGGGGAGGTGACAAAGACGGTGTCAGAGGGGGAGGAACAAAGACGGAGACAAGGACGGAGACAGAGAATGAGACAGAGACAATGGCAGAGACAGAGACAATGACAGAGACAGAGACAGAGACAGAGACAGAGACACAGGCGGAGGCGGAGACTGAGACAGAGACAGTGGCAGAGGCAGAGACAATGACAGAGACAGAGACAGAGACAGAGGCAGGGACAGAGACAGAGACTGAGACAGCGACAGAGATAGAGATCGAGACAGAGACAAAGACAGAGACGGAGACAGAGACAGAGACAGAGACAGAGACAGAGACAGAGACAGAGACAGAGACAGAGACAGAGACAGAGACAGAGACAGAGACAGAGACAGAGACAGAGACAGAGACAGAGACAGAGACAGAGACAGAGACAGAGACGGAGACGGAGACACAGGCGGAGGCGGAGACTGAGACAGAGACAGAGATAGAGACAGAGACAGAGACAGAGACAGAGACAGAGACAGAGACAGAGACAGAGACAGAGACAGAGACAGAGACAGAGACAGAGACAGGAACGGAGACAGAGACAGAGACAGAGACAGCGACAGTGACAGAGACAGAGACAGAGACAGAGATAGAGACAGAGACAGAGACGGAGACGGAGACCGAGACAGAGGCAGAGAGAGAGACAGAGGCAGAGACAGAGACAGAGACAGAGACAGAGACAGAGACAGATCCAGAGACAGATACAGAGACAGAGGGAGAGACAGCGGCAGAGACAGAGACAGAGGGGGAGGTGACAAAGACGGTGTCACAGGGGGAGGAACAAAGACGGAGACAAGGACGGAGACAGAGAATGAGACAGAGACAGTGGCAGAGACAGAGACAATGACAGAGACAGAGACAGAGACAGAGACAGAGACACAGGCGGAGGCGGAGACTGAGACAGAGACAGTGGCGGAGACAGAGACAATGACAGAGACAGAGACAGAGACAGAGACAGAGACAGAGGCAGGGACAGAGACAGAGACGGAGACAGCGACAGAGATAGAGATCGAGACAGAGACAAAGACAGAGACGGAGACAGAGACAGAGACAGAGACAGAGACAGAGACAGAGACAGAGACAGCGACAGTGACAGAGACAGAAACGGAGACAGAGACAGAGTCAGAGACAGAGCCAGAGGGAGATCCAGAGACAGAGACGGAGACAGATACAGAGACAGACGGAGAGACAGCGGCAGAGACAGAGACAGAGACAGAGGCAGAGGCAGAGACACAGACAGAGACAGTGGGTCAGGTGACAGCGACGGTGTCAGAGGGGGTGGAACGAAGACGGAGACAAGGACGGAGACAGAGAATGAGACAGAGACAGTGGAAGAGACAGAGACAATGACAGAGACAGAGACAGAGACAGAGACAGAGACAGAGACAGAGACAGAGACAGAGACAGAGACAGAGACAGAGACAGAGACAGAGACGGAGACGGAGACACAGGCGGAGGCGGAGACTGAGACAGAGACAGAGACAGTGGCAGAGACAGAGACAATGACAGAGACAGAGACAGAGACAGAGAGCGAGACAGAGACAGAGACAAAGACAGAGACAGACACAGAGGCAGAGACAGAGACAGAGACAGAGACAGAGACAGAGGGGCAGGTGACAAAGACGGTGTCAGAGGGGGAGGAACAAAGACGGAGACAAGGACGGAGACAGAGAATGAGACAGAGACAGTGGCAGAGACAGAGACAATGACAGAGACAGAGACAGAGACAGAGACAGGGACAGAGGCAGAGACCGAGACAGAGGCAGAGACTGAGACAGAGACTGAGACAGAGGCAGAGACAGAGACAGAGACAGAGACAGAGACAGAGACAGAGACAGAGACAGAGACAGAGACAGAGACAGAGACAGAGACAGAGACAGAGACAGAGACAGAGACAGAGACAGAGACAGAGACAGAGACAGAGACAGAGACAGAGACAGAGACAGAGACAGAGACAGAGACAGAGACAGAGACAGAGACAGAGACAGAGACAGAGACAGAGACAGAGACAGAGACAGAGACAGAGACAGAGACAGAGACAGAGACAGAGACAGAGACAGAGACAGAGACAGAGACAGAGACAGAGACAGAGACAGAGACAGAGACAGAGACAGAGACAAAGACAGAGACGGAGACAGATACAGAGACAGACGGAGAGACAGCGGCAGAGACAGAGACAGAGACAGAGGCAGAGACAGAGGCACAGACAGAGACAGTGGGTCAGGTGACAGCGACGGTGTCAGAGGGGGTGGAACAAAGACGGAGACAAGGACGGGGACAGAGAATGAGACAGAGACAGTGGCAGAGACAGAGACAATGACAGAGACAGAGACAGAGACAGAGACAGAGACAGAGACAGAGACAGAGACAGAGACGGAGACGGAGACACAGGCGGAGGCGGAGACTGAGACAGAGACAGAGACAGTGGCAGAGACAGAGACAATGACAGAGACAGAGACAGAGACAGAGACAGAGACAGAGAGAGAGACAGAGAGAGAGACAGAGACAGAGACAGAGACAGAGACAGAGACAGAGACAGAGACAGAGACAGAGACAGAGACAGAGACAGAGACAGAGACAGAGACAGAGACAGAGACAGAGACAGAGACAGAGACAGAGACAGAGACAGAGACAGAGACAGAGACAGAGACAGAGACAGAGACAGGAAAGGAGACAGAGACAGAGACAGAGACAGCGACAGTGACAGAGACAGAGACAGAGACAGAGATAGGGACAGAGACAGAGGCGGAGACGGAGACCGAGACAGAGGCAGAGAGAGAGACAGAGGCAGAGACAGAGGCAGAGACAGAGACAGAGACAGATCCAGAGACAGATACAGAGACAGAGGGAGAGACAGCGGCAGAGACAGAGACAGAGGGGCAGGTGACAAAGACGGTGTCAGAGGGGGAGGAACAAAGACGGAGACAAGGACGGAGACAGAGAATGAGACAGAGACAGTGGCAGAGACAGAGACAATGACAGAGACAGAGACAGAGACAGAGACAGAGACAGAGACAGAGACAGGGACAGAGGCAGAGACCGAGACAGAGACAGAGACTGAGACAGAGACTGAGACAGAGACAGAGACAGAGACAGAGACAGAGACACAGGCGGAGGCGGAGACTGAGACAGAGACAGTGGCAGAGACAGAGACAATGACAGACACAGAGACAGAGACAGAGACAGAGGCAGGGACAGAGACAGAGACTGAGACAGCGACAGAGATAGAGATCGAGACAGAGACAAAGACAGAGACGGAGACAGAGACAGAGACAGAGACAGAGACAGAGACAGAGACAGAGACAGAGACAGAGACAGAGACAGAGACAGAGACAGAGACAGAGACAGAGACAGAGACAGAGACGGAGACGGAGACACAGGCGGAGGCGGAGACTGAGACAGAGACAGAGACAGAGACAGAGACAGAGACAGAGACAGAGACAGAGACAGAGACAGAGACAGAGACAGAGACAGAGACAGAGACAGAGACAGAGACAGAGACAGGAACGGAGACAGAGACAGAGACAGAGACAGCGACAGTGACAGAGACAGAGACAGAGACAGAGATAGAGACAGAGACAGAGACGGAGACGGAGACCGAGACAGAGGCAGAGAGAGAGACAGAGGCAGAGACAGAGACAGAGACAGAGACAGAGACAGAGACAGATCCAGAGACAGATACAGAGACAGAGGGAGAGACAGCGGCAGAGACAGAGACAGAGGGGGAGGTGACAAAGACGGTGTCAGAGGGGGAGGAACAAAGACGGAGACAAGGACGGAGACAGAGAATGAGACAGAGACAGTGGCAGAGACAGAGACAATGACAGAGACAGAGACGGAGACAGAGACAGAGACACAGGCGGAGGCGGAGACTGAGACAGAGACAGTGGCGGAGACAGAGACAATGACAGAGACAGAGACAGAGACAGAGACAGAGGCAGGGACAGAGACAGAGACGGAGACAGCGACAGAGATAGAGATCGAGACAGAGACAAAGACAGAGACGGAGACAGAGACAGAGACAGAGACAGAGACAGAGACAGAGACAGAGACAGAGACAGAGACAGCGACAGTGACAGAGACAGAAACGGAGACAGAGACAGAGTCAGAGACAGAGCCAGAGGGAGATCCGGAGACAGAGACGGAGACAGATACAGAGACAGACGGAGAGACAGCGGCAGAGACAGAGACAGAGACAGAGGCAGAGGCAGAGACACAGACAGAGACAGTGGGTCAGGTGACAGCGACGGTGTCAGAGGGGGTGGAACGAAGACGGAGACAAGGACGGAGACAGAGAATGAGACAGAGACAGTGGAAGAGACAGAGACAATGACAGAGACAGAGACAGAGACAGAGACAGAGACAGAGACAGAGACAGAGACAGAGACAGAGACAGAGACAGAGACAGAGACGGAGACGGAGACACAGGCGGAGGCGGAGACTGAGACAGAGACAGAGACAGTGGCAGAGACAGAGACAATGACAGAGACAGAGACAGAGACAGAGAGAGAGACAGAGACAGAGACAGAGACAGAGACAGAGACAGAGACAGAGACAGAGACAGAGACAGGAACGGAGACAGAGACAGAGACAGAGACAGCGACAGTGACAGAGACAGAGACAGAGACAGAGACAGAGATAGAGACAGAGACAGAGACGGAGACGGAGACCGAGACAGAGGCAGAGAGAGAGACAGAGGCAGAGACAGAGACAGAGACAGAGACAGAGACAGAGACAGAGACAGATCCAGAGACAGATCCAGAGACAGATACAGAGACAGAGGGAGAGACAGCGGCAGAGACAGAGACAGAGGGGCAGGTGACAAAGACGGTGTCAGAGGGGGAGGAACAAAGACGGAGACAAGGACGGAGACAGAGAATGAGACAGAGACAGTGGCAGAGACAGAGACAATGACAGAGACAGAGACAGAGACAGAGACAGAGACAGAGACAGGGACAGAGGCAGAGACCGAGACAGAGACAGAGACTGAGACAGAGACTGAGACAGAGACAGATCCAGAGACAGATCCAGAGACAGATACAGAGACAGAGACAGAGACAGAGACAGAGACAGAGACAGAGACAGAGACAGAGACAGAGACAGAGACAGAGACTGAGACAGAGACAGAGACAGAGACAGAGACAGAGACAGAGACAGAGACAGAGACAGAGACAGAGACAGAGACAGAGACAGAGACAGAGACAGAGGCAGAGACAGAGACACAGACAGAGACAGTGGGTCAGGTGACAGCAACGGTGTCAGAGGGGGTGGAACAAAGACGGAGACAAGGACGGAGACAGAGAATGAGACAGAGACAGTGGCAGAGACAGAGACAATGACAGAGACAGAGACAGAGACAGAGACAGAGACAGAAACAGAGACAGAGACAGAGACAGAGACGGAGACGGAGACACAGGCGGAGGCGGAGACTGAGACAGAGACAGAGACAGTGGCAGAGACAGAGACAATGATAGAGACAGAGACAGAGACAGAGAGAGAGACAGAGAGAGAGATAGAGACAGAGACAGAGACAGAGACAGAGACAGAGACAGAGACAGAGACAGAGACAGAGACAGAGACAGAGACAGAGACAGAGACAGAGACAGAGACAGAGACAGAGACAGAGACAGAGACAGAGACAGAGACAGGAACGGAGACAGAGACAGAGACAGAGACAGCGACAGTGACAGAGACAGAGACAGAGACAGAGATAGAGACAGAGACAGAGACGGAGACGGAGACCGAGACAGAGGCAGAGAGAGAGACAGAGGCAGAGACAGAGGCAGAGACAGAGACAGAGACAGAGACAGATCCAGAGACAGATACAGAGACAGAAGGAGAGACAGCGGCAGAGACAGAGACAGAGGGGCAGGTGACAAAGACGGTGTCAGAGGGGGAGGAACAAAGACGGAGACAAGGACGGAGACAGAGAATGAGACAGAGACAGTGGGAGACAGAGACAATGACAGAGACAGAGACAGAGACCGAGACAGAGACGGAGACAGGGACAGAGGCAGAGACCGAGACAGAGACAGAGACTGAGACAGAGACAGAGACAGAGACAGAGACAGAGACAGAGACGGAGACAGAGACAGAGACAGAGACAGAGACAGAGACAGAGACAGAGACAGAGACAGAGACAGAGACAGAGACAGAGACAGAGACAGAGACAGAGACAGAGACAGAGACAGAGACAGAGACAGAGACAGAGACAGAGACAGAGACAGAGACAGAGATAGAGACAGAGACAGAGACGGAGACGGAGACCGAGACAGAGGCAGAGAGAGAGACAGAGTCAGAGACAGAGACAGAGACAGAGACAGAGACAGAGACAGATCCAGAGACAGATCCAGAGACAGATACAGAGACAGAGGGAGAGACAGCGGCAGAGACAGAGACAGAGGGGCAGGTGACAAAGACGGTGTCAGAGGGGGAGGAACAAAGACGGAGACAAGGACGGAGACAGAGAATGAGACAGAGACAGTGGCAGAGACAGAGACAATGACAGAGACAGAGACAGAGACAGAGACAGAGACAGGGACAGAGGCAGAGACCGAGACAGAGACAGAGACTGAGACAGAGACAGAGACAGAGACAGAGACAGAGACAGAGACAGAGACACAGGCGGAGGCGGAGACTGAGACAGAGACAGTGGCAGAGACTGAGACAATGACAGAGACAGAGACAGAGACAGAGACAGAGGCAGGGACAGAGACAGAGACTGAGACAGCGACTGAGATAGAGATCGAGACAGAGACAAAGACAGAGACGGAGACAGAGACAGAGACAGAGACAGAGACAGAGACAGAGACAGAGACAGAGACAGAGACAGAGACAGAGACAGAGACAGAGACAGAGACAGAGGCAGGGACAGAGACAGAGACTGAGACAGCGACAGAGATAGAGATCGAGACAGAGACAAAGACAGAGACGGAGACAGAGACAGAGACAGAGACAGAGACAGAGACAGAGACAGAGACAGAGACAGAGACAGAGACAGAGACAGAGACAGAGACAGAGACGGAGACGGAGACACAGGCGGAGGCGGAGACTGAGACAGAGACAGAGACAGAGACAGAGACAGAGACAGAGACAGAGACAGAGACAGAGACAGAGACAGAGACAGAGACAGAGACAGAGGCAGAGACAGAGACAGAGACAGGAACGGAGACAGAGACAGAGACAGAGACAGCGACAGTGACAGAGACAGAGACAGAGACAGAGATAGAGACAGAGACAGAGACGGAGACGGAGACCGAGACAGAGGCAGAGAGAGAGACAGAGGCAGAGACAGAGACAGAGACAGAGACAGAGACAGAGACAGATCCAGAGACAGATACAGAGACAGAGGGAGAGACAGCGGCAGAGACAGAGACAGAGGGGGAGGTGACAAAGACGGTGTCAGAGGGGGAGGAACAAAGACGGAGACAAGGACGGAGACAGAGAATGAGACAGAGACAGTGGCAGAGACAGAGACAATGACAGAGACAGAGACGGAGACAGAGACAGAGACACAGGCGGAGGCGGAGACTGAGACAGAGACAGTGGCGGAGACAGAGACAATGACAGAGACAGAGACAGAGACAGAGACAGAGGCAGGGACAGAGACAGAGACGGAGACAGCGACAGAGATAGAGATCGAGACAGAGACAAAGACAGAGACGGAGACAGAGACAGAGACAGAGACAGAGACAGAGACAGAGACAGAGACAGAGACAGCGACAGTGACAGAGACAGAAACGGAGACAGAGACAGAGTCAGAGACAGAGCCAGAGGGAGATCCGGAGACAGAGACGGAGACAGATACAGAGACAGACGGAGAGACAGCGGCAGAGACAGAGACAGAGACAGAGGCAGAGGCAGAGACACAGACAGAGACAGTGGGTCAGGTGACAGCGACGGTGTCAGAGGGGGTGGAACGAAGACGGAGACAAGGACGGAGACAGAGAATGAGACAGAGACAGTGGAAGAGACAGAGACAATGACAGAGACAGAGACAGAGACAGAGACAGAGACAGAGACAGAGACAGAGACAGAGACAGAGACAGAGACAGAGACAGAGACGGAGACGGAGACACAGGCGGAGGCGGAGACTGAGACAGAGACAGAGACAGTGGCAGAGACAGAGACAATGACAGAGACAGAGACAGAGACAGAGAGAGAGACAGAGACAGACACAGAGACAGAGACAGAGACAGAGACAGAGACAGAGACAGAGACAGAGACAGGAACGGAGACAGAGACAGAGACAGAGACAGCGACAGTGACAGAGACAGAGACAGAGACAGAGACAGAGATAGAGACAGAGACAGAGACGGAGACGGAGACCGAGACAGAGGCAGAGAGAGAGACAGAGGCAGAGACAGAGACAGAGACAGAGACAGAGACAGAGACAGAGACAGATCCAGAGACAGATCCAGAGACAGATACAGAGACAGAGGGAGAGACAGCGGCAGAGACAGAGACAGAGGGGCAGGTGACAAAGACGGTGTCAGAGGGGGAGGAACAAAGACGGAGACAAGGACGGAGACAGAGAATGAGACAGAGACAGTGGCAGAGACAGAGACAATGACAGAGACAGAGACAGAGACAGAGACAGAGACAGAGACAGGGACAGAGGCAGAGACCGAGACAGAGACAGAGACTGAGACAGAGACTGAGACAGAGACAGATCCAGAGACAGATCCAGAGACAGATACAGAGACAGAGACAGAGACAGAGACAGAGACAGAGACAGAGACAGAGACAGAGACAGAGACAGAGACTGAGACAGAGACAGAGACAGAGACAGAGACAGAGACAGAGACAGAGACAGAGACAGAGACAGAGACAGAGACAGAGACAGAGACAGAGGCAGAGACAGAGACACAGACAGAGACAGTGGGTCAGGTGACAGCAACGGTGTCAGAGGGGGTGGAACAAAGACGGAGACAAGGACGGAGACAGAGAATGAGACAGAGACAGTGGCAGAGACAGAGACAATGACAGAGACAGAGACAGAGACAGAGACAGAGACGGAAACAGAGACAGAGACAGAGACAGAGACGGAGACGGAGACACAGGCGGAGGCGGAGACTGAGACAGAGACAGAGACAGTGGCAGAGACAGAGACAATGATAGAGACAGAGACAGAGACAGAGAGAGAGACAGAGAGAGAGATAGAGACAGAGACAGAGACAGAGACAGAGACAGAGACAGAGACAGAGACAGAGACAGAGACAGAGACAGAGACAGAGACAGAGACAGAGACAGAGACAGAGACAGAGACAGAGACAGGAACGGAGACAGAGACAGAGATAGAGACAGCGACAGTGACAGAGACAGAGACAGAGACAGAGATAGAGACAGAGACAGAGACGGAGACGGAGACCGAGACAGAGGCAGAGAGAGAGACAGAGGCAGAGACAGAGGCAGAGACAGAGACAGAGACAGAGACAGATCCAGAGACAGATACAGAGACAGAAGGAGAGACAGCGGCAGAGACAGAGACAGAGGGGCAGGTGACAAAGACGGTGTCAGAGGGGGAGGAACAAAGACGGAGACAAGGACGGAGACAGAGAATGAGACAGAGACAGTGGGAGACAGAGACAATGACAGAGACAGAGACAGAGACCGAGACAGAGACGGAGACAGGGACAGAGGCAGAGACCGAGACAGAGACAGAGACTGAGACAGAGACAGAGACAGAGACAGAGACAGAGACAGAGACGGAGACAGAGACAGAGACAGAGACAGAGACAGAGACAGAGACAGAGACAGAGACAGAGACAGAGACAGAGACAGAGACAGAGACAGAGACAGAGACAGAGACAGAGACAGAGACAGAGACAGAGACAGAGACAGAGACAGAGACAGAGACAGAGACAGAGACAGAGATAGAGACAGAGACAGAGACGGAGACGGAGACCGAGACAGAGGCAGAGAGAGAGACAGAGTCAGAGACAGAGACAGAGACAGAGACAGAGACAGAGACAGATCCAGAGACAGATCCAGAGACAGATACAGAGACAGAGGGAGAGACAGCGGCAGAGACAGAGACAGAGGGGCAGGTGACAAAGACGGTGTCAGAGGGGGAGGAACAAAGACGGAGACAAGGACGGAGACAGAGAATGAGACAGAGACAGTGGCAGAGACAGAGACAATGACAGAGACAGAGACAGAGACAGAGACAGAGACAGGGACAGAGGCAGAGACCGAGACAGAGACAGAGACTGAGACAGAGACTGAGACAGAGACAGAGACAGAGACAGAGACAGAGACAGAGACAGAGACACAGGCGGAGGCGGAGACTGAGACAGAGACAGTGGCAGAGACTGAGACAATGACAGAGACAGAGACAGAGACAGAGACAGAGGCAGGGACAGAGACAGAGACTGAGACAGCGACTGAGATAGAGATCGAGACAGAGACAAAGACAGAGACGGAGACAGAGACAGAGACAGAGACAGAGACAGAGACAGAGACAGAGACAGAGACAGAGACAGAGACAGAGACAGAGACAGAGACAGAGACAGGAACGGAGACAGAGACAGAGACAGAGACAGCGACAGTGACAGAGACAGAGACAGAGACAGAGACAGAGATAGAGACAGAGACAGAGACGGAGACGGAGACCGAGACAGAGGCAGAGAGAGAGACAGAGGCAGAGACAGAGACAGAGACAGAGACAGAGACAGAGACAGAGACAGATCCAGAGACAGATACAGAGACAGAGGGAGAGACAGCGGCAGAGACAGAGACAGAGGGGCAGGTGACAAAGACGGTGTCAGAGGGGGAGGAACAAAGACGGAGACAAGGACGGAGACAGAGAATGAGACAGAGACAGTGGCAGAGACAGAGACAATGACAGAGACAGAGACAGAGACAGAGACAGAGACAGAGACAGAGACAGGGACAGAGGCAGAGACCGAGACAGAGACAGAGACAGAGACTGAGACAGAGACTGAGACAGAGACAGAGACAGAGACAGAGACAGAGACAGAGACAGAGACAGAGACAGAGACAGAGACAGAGACAGAGACAGAGACAGAGACAGAGACAGAGACAGAGACAGAGACAGAGACAGAGACAGAGACAGAGACAGAGACAGAGACAGAGACAGAGACAGAGACAGAGACAGAGACAGAGACAGAGACAGAGACAGAGACAGAGACAGAGACAGAGACAGAGACAGAGACAGAGACAGAGACAGAGACAGAGACAGAGACAGAGACAGAGACAGAGACAGAGACAGAGACAGAGACAGAGACAGAGACAGAGACAGAGACAGAGACAGAGACAGAGACAGAGACAGAGACAGAGACCGAGACAGAGACAGAGACAGAGACAGAGACAGAGACAGAGACAGAGACAGAGACAGAGACAGAGACAGAGACAGAGACAGAGACGGAGACAGAGACAGTGACAGAGACAGAGACAGAGACAGAGACAGAGACAGAGACAGAGACAGAGACAGAGATAGAGACAGAGACAGAGACGGAGACGGAGACCGAGACAGAGGCAGAGAGAGAGACAGAGGCAGAGACAGAGACAGAGACAGAGACAGAGACAGATCCAGAGACAGAGACAGATCCAGAGACAGATCCAGAGACAGGTACAGAGACAGATACAGAGACAGAGGGAGAGACAGCGGCAGAGACAGAGACAGAGGGGCAGGTGACAAAGACGGTGTCAGAGGGGGAGGAACAAAGACGGAGACAAGGACGGAGACAGAGAATGAGACAGAGACAGTGGCAGAGACAGAGACAATGACAGAGACAGAGACAGAGACAGAGACAGAGACAGAGACAGAGACAGAGACAGAGACAGAGACAGGGACAGAGGCAGAGGCCGAGACAGAGACAGAGACTGAGACAGAGACTGAGACAGAGACAGAGACAGAGAGAGAGACAGAGACAGAGACACAGGCGGAGGCGGAGACTGAGACAGAGACAGTGGCAGAGACAGAGACAATGACAGAGACAGAGACAGAGACAGAGACAGAGACAGAGACGGAGACGGAGACACATGCGGAGGCGGAGACTGAGACAGAGACAGAGACAGTGGCAGAGACAGAGACAATGACAGAGACAGAGACAGAGACAGAGACAGAGACAGAGACAGAGACAGAGACAGAGACAGAGACAGAGACAGAGACAGAGACAGAGACAGAGACAGAGACAGAGACAGAGACAGAGACAGAGACAGAGACAGAGACAGGGACAGAGACAGAGACAGAGGCAGAGACAGAGACAGGAACGGAGACAGAGACAGAGACAGAGACAGCGACAGTGACAGAGACAGAGACAGAGACAGAGACAGAGATAGAGACAGAGACAGAGTCGGAGACGGAGACCGAGACAGAGGCAGAGAGAGAGACAGAGGCAGAGACAGAGACAGAGACAGAGACAGAGACAGAGACAGAGACAGAGACAGGAACGGAGACAGAGACAGAGACAGAGACAGCGACAGTGACAGAGACAGAGACAGAGACAGAGATAGAGACAGAGACAGAGACGGAGACGGAGACCGAGACAGAGGCAGAGAGAGAGACAGAGGCAGAGACAGAGACAGAGTCAGAGACAGAGACAGAGACAGATCCAGAGACAGATACAGAGACAGAGGGAGAGACAGCGGCAGAGACAGAGACAGAGGGGCAGGTGACAAAGACGGTGTCAGAGGGGGAGGAACAAAGACGGAGACAAGGAGGGAGACAGAGAATGAGACAGAGACAGTGGCAGAGACAGAGACAATGACAGAGACAGAGACAGAGACAGAGACAGAGACAGGGACAGAGGCAGAGACCGAGACAGAGACAGAGACTGAGACAGAGACTGAGACAGAGACAGAGACAGAGACAGAGACAGAGACAGCGACAGTGACAGAGACAGAGACAGAGACAGAGACAGAGACAGAGACAGCGACAGTGACAGAGACAGAAACGGAGACAGAGACAGAGTCAGAGACAGAGCCAAAGGGAGATCCAGAGACAGAGACGGAGACAGATACAGAGACAGACGGAGAGACAGCGGCAGAGACAGAGACAGAGACAGAGGCAGAGACAGAGACACAGACAGAGACAGTGGGTCAGGTGACAGCGACGGTGTCAGAGGGGGTGGAACAAAGACGGAGACAAGGACG
Organism: Megachile willughbiella; assembly: GCA_945859595.2. NCBI lineage: Eukaryota > Metazoa > Arthropoda > Insecta > Hymenoptera > Megachilidae > Megachile > Megachile willughbiella. The sequence goes on along the minus strand of CAMAOD020000028.1, from coordinate 1,803,929 downwards.
GAGACAGAGAATGAGACAGAGACAGTGGCAGAGACAGAGACAATGACAGAGACAGAGACAGAGACAGAGACAGAGACAGAGACAGAGACAGAGACAGAGGCAGAGACGGAGACGGAGACACAGGCGGAGGCGGAGACTGAGACAGAGACAGAGACAGTGGCAGAGACAGAGACAATGACAGAGACAGAGACAGAGACAGAGACAGAGAGAGAGACAGAGAGAGAGATAGAGACAGAGACAGAGACAGAGACAGAGACAGAGACAGAGACAGAGACAGAGACAGAGACAGAGACAGAGACAGAGACAGAGACAGAGACAGAGACAGAGACAGAGACAGAGACAGAGACAGAGACAGAGACAGAGACAGAGACAGAGACAGAGACAGAGACAGAGACAGAGACAGAGACAGAGACAGAGACAGAGACAGAGACAGAGACAGAGACAGAGACAGAGACAGAGACGGAGACGGAGACACAGGCGGAGGCGGAGACTGAGACAGAGACAGAGACAGTGGCAGAGACAGAGAAAATGACAGAGACAGAGACAGAGACAGAGAGAGAGACAGAGACAGAGACAAAGACGGAGACAGACACAGAGACAGAGACAGAGACAGAGACAGAGACAGAGACAGAGACAGAGACAGAGACAGAGACAGAGACAGAGACAGAGACAGAGACAGAGACAGAGACAGAGACAGAGACAGAGACAGGAACGGAGACAGAGACAGAGACAGAGACAGCGACAGTGACAGAGACAGAAACGGAGACAGAGACAGAGTCAGAGACAGAGCCAGAGGGAGATCCAGAGACAGAGACGGAGACAGATACAGAGACAGAGACAGCGACAGTGACAGAGACAGAGACAGAGACAGAGGCAGAGATAGAGACAGAGACAGAGACGGAGACGGAGACCGAGACAGAGGCAGAGAGAGAGACAGAGTCAGAGACAGAGACAGAGACAGAGACAGAGACAGAGACAGATCCAGAGACAGATCCAGAGACAGATACAGAGACAGAGGGAGAGACAGCGGCAGAGACAGAGACAGAGGGGCAGGTGACAAAGACGGTGTCAGAGGGGGAGGAACAAAGACGGAGACAAGGACGGAGACAGAGAATGAGACAGAGACAGTGGCAGAGACAGAGACAATGACAGAGACAGAGACAGAGACAGAGACAGAGACAGGGACAGAGGCAGAGACCGAGACAGAGACAGAGACTGAGACAGAGACTGAGACAGAGACAGAGACAGAGACAGAGACAGAGACAGAGACAGAGACACAGGCGGAGGCGGAGACTGAGACAGAGACAGTGGCAGAGACAGAGACAATGACAGAGACAGAGACAGAGACAGAGACAGAGGCAGGGACAGAGACAGAGACTGAGACAGCGACAGAGATAAAGATCGAGACAGAGACAAAGACAGAGACGGAGGCAGAGACAGAGACAGAGACAGAGACAGAGACAGAGACAGAGACAGAGACAGAGACAGAGACAGAGACAGAGACAGAGACAGAGACAGAGACAGAGACAGAGACAGAGACAGAGACAGAGACAGAGACAGAGACAGAGACAGAGACAGAGACAGAGACAGAGACAGAGAGAGAGACAGAGAGAGAGATAGAGACAGAGACAGAGAGAGAGACAGAGACAGAGACAGAGACAGAGACAGAGACAGAGACAGAGACAGAGACAGAGACAGAGACAGAGACAGAGACAGAGACAGAGACAGAGACAGAGACAGAGACAGGAACGGAGACAGTGACAGAGACAGAGACAGCGACAGTGACAGAGACAGAGACAGAGACAGAGATAGAGACAGAGACAGAGACGGAGACGGAGACCGAGACAGAGGCAGAGAGAGAGACAGAGGCAGACACAGACGCAGAGACAGAGACAGAGACAGAGACAGAGACAGAGACAGAGACAGAGACAGAGACAGAGACAGAGACAGAGACAGAGACAGAGACAGAGACAGAGTCAGAGACAGAGACAGAGACAGAGACAGAGACAGAGACAGAGACAGAGACAGAGACAGAGACAGAGACAGAGACAGAGACAGAGACAGAGACAGAGACAGAGACAGAGGCAGAGACAGAGACAGAGACAGAGACAGAGACAGAGACAGAGACGGAGACAGATACAGAGACAGACGGAGAGACAGCGGCAGAGACAGAGACAGAGACAGAGACAGAGACATAGACAGAGACAGAGACAGAGACAGAGACAGAGACAGAGACAGAGACAGAGACAGAGACAGAGACAGAGGCAGAGACAGAGACAGAGACAGAGACAGAGACAGAGACAGAGACGGAGACAGATACAGAGACAGACGGAGAGACAGCGGCAGAGACAGAGACAGAGACAGAGGCAGAGACAGAGGCACAGACAGAGACAGTGGGTCAGGTGACAGCGACGGTGTCAGAGGGGGTGGAACAAAGACGGAGACAAGGACGGAGACAGAGAATGAGACAGAGACAGTGGCAGAGACAGAGACAATGACAGAGACAGAGACAGAGACAGAGACAGAGACAGAGACAGAGACAGAGACAGAGACAGAGACAGAGACAGAGACGGAGACGGAGACACAGGCGGAGGCGGAGACTGAGATAGAGACAGAGACAGTAGCAGAGACAGAGACAATGACAGAGACAGAGACAGAGACAGAGACAGAGACAGAGAGAGAGACAGAGAGAGAGACAGAGAGAGAGACAGAGACAGAGACAGAGACAGAGACAGAGACAGAGACAGAGACAGAGACAGAGACAGAGACAGAGACAGAGACAGAGACAGAGACAGAGACAGAGACAGAGACAGAGACAGAGAAAGAGACAGAGACAGAGAAAGAGACAGAGACAGAGACAGAGACAGAGACAGAGACAGAGACAGAGACAGAGACAGAGACAGGAACGGAGACAGAGACAGAGACAGAGACAGCGACAGTGACAGAGACAGAGACAGAGACAGAGATAGGGACAGAGACAGAGGCGGAGACGGAGACCGAGACAGAGGCAGAGAGAGAGACAGAGGCAGAGACAGAGGCAGAGACAGAGACAGAGACAGAGACAGATCCAGAGACAGATACAGAGACAGAGGGAGAGACAGCGGCAGAGACAGAGACAGAGGGGCAGGTGACAAAGACGGTGTCAGAGGGGGAGGAAAAAAGACGGAGACAAGGACGGAGACAGAGAATGAGACAGAGACAGTGGCAGAGACAGAGACAATGACAGAGACAGAGACAGAGACAGAGACAGAGACACAGGCGGAGGCGGAGACTGAGACAGAGACAGTGGCAGAGACAGAGACAATGACAGAGACAGAGACAGAGACAGAGACAGAGGCAGGGACAGAGACAGAGACGGAGACAGCGACAGAGATAGAGATCGAGACAGAGACAAAGACAGAGACGGAGACAGAGACAGAGACAGAGACAGAGACAGAGACAGAGACAGAGACAGAGACAGCGACAGTGACAGAGACAGAAACGGAGACAGAGACAGAGTCAGAGACAGAGCCAGAGGGAGATCCAGAGACAGAGACGGAGACAGATACAGAGACAGACGGAGAGACAGCGGCAGAGATTGAGACAGAGACAGAGGCAGAGGCAGAGACACAGACAGAGACAGTGGGTCAGGTGACAGCGACGGTGTCAGAGGGGGTGGAACGAAGTCGGAGACAAGGACGGAGACAGAGAATGAGACAGAGACAGTGGCAGAGACAGAGACAATGACAGAGACAGAGACAGAGACAGAGACAGAGACAGAGACAGAGACAGAGACAGAGACAGAGACAGAGACAGAGACGGAGACGGAGACACAGGCGGAGGCGGAGACTGAGACAGAGACAGAGACAGTGGCAGAGACAGAGACAATGACAGAGACAGAGACAGAGACAGAGAGAGAGACAGAGACAGAGACAAAGACAGAGACAGACACAGAGACAGAGACAGAGACAGAGACAGAGACAGAGACAGAGACAGAGACAGAGACAGAGACAGAGACAGAGACAGAGACAGAGACAGAGACAGGAACGGAGACAGAGACAGAGACAGAGACAGCGACAGTGACAGAGACAGAAACGGAGACAGAGACAGAGTCAGAGACAGAGCCAGAGGGAGATCCAGAGACAGAGACGGAGACAGATACAGAGACAGACGGAGAGACAGCGGCAGAGACAGAGACAGAGACAGAGGCAGAGACAGAGACAGAGACAGAGACAGAGACAGAGACAGAGACAGAGACAGAGACAGAGACAGAGAGAGAGACAGAGACAGAGACAGAGACAGAGACAGAGACAGAGACCGAGACAGAGACAGAGACAGGAACGGAGACAGAGACAGAGACAGAGACAGCGACAGTGACAGAGACAGAGACAGAGACAGAGACAGAGATAGAGACAGAGACAGAGACAGAGACGGAGACGGAGACACAGGCGGAGGCGGAGACTGAGACAGAGACAGAGACAGTGGCAGAGACAGAGACAATGACAGAGACAGAGACAGAGACAGAGAGAGGGACAGAGACAGAGACAAAGACAGAGACAGACACAGAGACAGAGACAGAGACAGAGACAGAGACAGAGACAGAGACAGAGACAGAGACAGAGACAGAGACAGAGACAGAGACAGAGACAGAGACAGGAACGGAGACAGAGACAGAGACAGAGACAGCGACAGTGACAGAGACAGAAACGGAGACAGAGACAGAGTCAGAGACAGAGCCAGAGGGAGATCCAGAGACAGAGACGGAGACAGATACAGAGACAGACGGAGAGACAGCGGCAGAGACAGAGACAGAGACAGAGGCAGAGACAGAGACAGAGACAGAGACAGAGACAGAGACAGAGACAGAGACAGAGACAGAGACAGAGACAGAGAGAGAGACAGAGACAGAGACAGAGACAGAGACAGAGACAGAGACCGAGACAGAGACAGAGACAGGAACGGAGACAGAGACAGAGACAGAGACAGCGACAGTGACAGAGACAGAGACAGAGATAGAGACAGAGATAGAGACAGAGACAGAGACGGAGACGGAGACCGAGACAGAGGCAGAGAGAGAGACAGAGTCAGAGACAGAGACAGAGACAGAGACAGAGACAGAGACAGATCCAGAGACAGATCCAGAGACAGATACAGAGACAGACGGAGAGACAGCGGCAGAGACAGAGACAGAGGGGCAGGTGACAAAGACGGTGTCAGAGGGGGAGGAACAAAGACGGAGACAAGGACGGAGACAGAGAATGAGACAGAGACAGTGGCAGAGACAGAGACAATGACAGAGACAGAGACAGAGACAGAGACAGAGACAGGGACAGAGGCAGAGACCGAGACAGAGACAGAGACTGAGACAGAGACTGAGACAGAGACAGAGACAGAGACAGAGACAGAGACAGAGACAGAGACAGAGACAGAGACAGAGACACAGGCGGAGGCGGAGACTGAGACAGAGACAGTGGCAGAGACAGAGACAATGACAGAGACAGAGACAGAGACAGAGACAGAGGCAGGGACAGAGACAGAGACTGAGACAGCGACAGAGATAGAGATCGAGACAGAGACAAAGACAGAGACGGAGACAGAGACAGAGACAGAGACAGAGACAGAGACAGAGACAGAGACAGAGACAGAGACAGAGACAGAGACAGAGACAGAGACAGAGACAGAGACAGAGACAGAGACAGAGACAGAGACAGAGACAGAGACAGAGACAGAGACAGAGACAGAGACAGGAACGGAGACAGAGACAGAGACAGAGACAGCGACAGTGACAGAGACAGAGACAGAGACAGAGACAGAGATAGAGACAGAGACAGAGACGGAGACGGAGACCGAGACAGAGGCAGAGAGAGAGACAGAGGCAGAGACAGAGACAGAGACAGAGACAGAGACAGAGACAGAGACAGATCCAGAGACAGATCCAGAGACAGATACAGAGACAGAGGGAGAGACAGCGGCAGAGACAGAGACAGAGGGGCAGGTGACAAAGACGGTGTCAGAGGGGGAGGAACAAAGACGGAGACAAGGACGGAGACAGAGAATGAGACAGAGACAGTGGCAGAGACAGAGACAATGACAGAGACAGAGACAGAGACAGAGACAGAGACAGAGACAGGGACAGAGGCAGAGACCGAGACAGAGACAGAGACTGAGACAGAGACTGAGACAGAGACAGATCCAGAGACAGATCCAGAGACAGATACAGAGACAGAGGGAGAGACAGCGGCAGAGACAGAGACAGAGGGGCAGGTGACAAAGACGGTGTCAGAGGGGGAGGAACAAAGACGGAGACAAGGACGGAGACAGAGAATGAGACAGAGACAGTGGCAGAGACAGAGACAATAACAGAGACAGAGACAGAGACAGAGACAGAGACAGAGACAGAGACAGAGACAGAGACAGAGACAGAGACAGAGACAGAGACAGAGACAGAGACAGAGACAGAGACAGAGACGGAGACAGAGACAGAGACAGAGACAGAGACAGAGACAGAGACAGAGACAGAGACAGAGACAGAGACAGAGACAGAGACAGAGACAGAGACAGAGACAGAGACAGAGACAGAGACAGAGACAGAGACAGAGACAGAGACAGAGACAGAGACAGAGACTGAGACAGAGACAGAGACAGAGACAGAGACAGAGACAGAGACAGAGACAGAGACAGAGAGAGAGACAGAGACAGAGACAGAGACAGAGACAGAGACAGAGACAGAGGCAGAGACAGAGACACAGACAGAGACAGTGGGTCAGGTGACAGCAACGGTGTCAGAGGGGGTGGAACAAAGACGGAGACAAGGACGGAGACAGAGAATGAGACAGAGACAGTGGCAGAGACAGAGACAGAGACAGAGACAGAGACAGAGACAGAGACAGAGACAGAGACAGAGACAGAGACAGAGACAGAGACACAGACAGAGACAGAGACAGAGACAGAGACAGAGACAGAGACAGAGACAGAGACAGAGACAGAGACAGAGACAGAGACAGAGACAGAGACAGAGACAGAGACAGAGACAGAGACAGAGACAGAGACAGAGACAGAGACAGAGACAGAGACAGAGACAGAGACAGAGACAGAGACAGAGATAGAGACAGAGACAGAGACGGAGACGGAGACCGAGACAGAGGCAGAGAGAGAGACAGAGGCAGAGACAGAGACAGAGACAGAGACAGAGACAGAGACAGAGACAGATCCAGAGACAGATCCAGAGACAGATACAGAGACAGAGGGAGAGACAGCGGCAGAGACAGAGACAGAGGGGCAGGTGACAAAGACGGTGTCAGAGGGGGAGGAACAAAGACGGAGACAAGGACGGAGACAGAGAATGAGACAGAGACAGTGGCAGAGACAGAGACAATGACAGAGACAGAGGCAGAGACAGAGACAGAGACAGAGACAGGGACAGAGGCAGAGACCGAGACAGAGACAGAGACTGAGACAGAGACTGAGACAGAGACAGAGACAGATCCAGAGACAGATCCAGAGACAGATACAGAGACAGAGGGAGAGACAGCGGCAGAGACAGAGACAGAGGGGCAGGTGACAAAGACGGTGTCAGAGGGGGAGGAACAAAGACGGAGACAAGGACGGAGACAGAGAATGAGACAGAGACAGTGGCAGAGACAGAGACAATGACAGAGACAGAGACAGAGACAGAGACAGAGACAGAGACAGAGACAGAGACAGAGACAGAGACAGAGACAGAGACAGAGACAGAGACAGAGACGGAGACAGAGACAGAGACAGAGACAGAGACAGAGACAGAGACAGAGACAGAGACAGAGACAGAGACAGAGACAGAGACAGAGACTGAGACAGAGACAGAGACAGAGACAGAGACACAGACAGAGACAGAGACAGAGACAGAGACAGAGACTGAGACAGAGACAGAGACAGAGACAGAGACAGAGACAGAGACAGAGACGGAGACGGAGACCGAGACAGAGGCAGAGAGAGAGACAGAGGCAGAGACAGAGACAGAGACAGAGACAGAGACAGAGACAGAGACAGAGACAGAGACAGAGACAGAGACAGAGACAGAGACAGAGACAGAGACAGAGACAGAGACAGAGACAGAGACAGAGACAGAGACAGAGACAGAGACAGAGACAGAGACAGAGACAGAGACAGAGACAGAGACAGAGAGAGAGACAGAGACAGAGACAGAGACAGAGACAGAGACAGAGACAGAGACAGAGGCAGAGACAGAGACACAGACAGAGACAGTGGGTCAGGTGACAGCAACGGTGTCAGAGGGGGTGGAACAAAGACGGAGACAAGGACGGAGACAGAGAATGAGACAGAGACAGTGGCAGAGACAGAGACAATGACAGAGACAGAGACAGAGACAGAGACAGAGACAGAGACAGAGACAGAGACAGAGACAGAGACAGAGACAGAGACAGAGACAGAGACAGAGACAGAGACAGAGACAGAGACAGAGACAGAGACTGAGACAGAGACAGAGACAGAGACAGAGACAGAGACAGAGACAGAGACAGAGACAGAGACAGAGACAGAGACAGAGACAGAGACAGAGACAGAGACAGAGACAGAGACAGAGGCAGAGACAGAGACACAGACAGAGAAAGTGGGTCAGGTGACAGCAACGGTGTCAGAGGGGGTGGAACAAAGACGGAGACAAGGACGGAGACAGAGAATGAGACAGAGACAGTGGCAGAGACAGAGACAGAGACAGAGACAGAGACAGAGACAGAGACAGAGACAGAGACAGAGACAGAGACAGAGACAGAGACAGAGACAGAGACAGAGACAGAGACAGAGACAGAGACAGAGACAGAGACAGAGACAGAGACAGAGACAGAGACAGAGACAGAGACAGAGACAGAGACAGAGACAGAGACAGAGACAGAGACAGAGACAGAGACAGAGACAGAGACAGAGACAGAGACAGTGGCAGAGACAGAGACAGAGACAGAGACAGAGACAGAGAGAGAGACAGAGACAGAGACAGAGACAGAGACAGAGACAGAGACAGGAACGGAGACAGAGACAGAGACAGAGACAGCGACAGTGACAGAGACAGAGACAGAGACAGAGACAGAGACACAGGCGGAGGCGGAGACTGAGACAGAGACAGTGGCAGAGACAGGGACAATGACAGAGACAGAGACAGAGACAGAGACAGAGACAGAGACAGAGACAGAGACAGAGACAGAGACAGAGACAGAGACAGAGACAGAGACAGAGACAGAGACAGAGACAGAGACAGAGGCAGAGACAGAGACAGGAACGGAGACAGAGACAGAGACAGAGACAGCGACAGTGACAGAGACAGAGACAGAGACAGAGATAGAGACAGAGACAGAGTCGGAGACGGAGACCGAGACAGAGGCAGAGAGAGAGACAGAGGCAGAGACAGAGACAGAGACAGAGACAGAGACAGAGACAGAGACAGGAACGGAGACAGAGACAGAGACAGAGACAGCGACAGTGACAGAGACAGAGACAGAGACAGAGATAGAGACAGAGACAGAGACGGAGACGGAGACCGAGACAGAGGCAGAGAGAGAGACAGAGGCAGAGACAGAGACAGAGTCAGAGACAGAGACAGAGACAGATCCAGAGACAGATACAGAGACAGAGGGAGAGACAGCGGCAGAGACAGAGACAGAGGGGCAGGTGACAAAGACGGTGTCAGAGGGGGAGGAACAAAGACGGAGACAAGGAGGGAGACAGAGAATGAGACAGAGACAGTGGCAGAGACAGAGACAATGACAGAGACAGAGACAGAGACAGAGACAGAGACAGGGACAGAGGCAGAGACAGATCCAGAGACAGAGACAGATCCAGAGACAGATCCAGAGACAGGTACAGAGACAGATACAGAGACAGAGGGAGAGACAGCGGCAGAGACAGAGACAGAGGGGCAGGTGACAAAGACGGTGTCAGAGGGGGACGAACAAAGACGGAGACAAGGACGGAGACAGAGAATGAGACAGAGACAGTGGCAGAGACAGAGACAATGACAGAGACAGAGACAGAGACAGAGACAGAGACAGAGACAGAGACAGAGACAGAGACAGAGACAGGGACAGAGACAGGGACAGAGGCAGAGACCGAGACAGAGACAGAGACTGAGACAGAGACTGAGACAGAGACAGAGACAGAGAGAGAGACAGAGACAGAGACAGAGACTGAGACAGAGACTGAGACAGAGACAGAGACAGAGACAGAGACAGAGACAGAGACGGAGACGGAGACACAGGCGGAGGCGGAGACTGAGACAGAGACAGAGACAGTGGCAGAGACAGAGACAATGACAGAGACAGAGACAGAGACAGAGACAGAGACAGAGACAGAGACAGAGACAGAGACAGAGACAGAGACAGAGACAGAGACAGAGACAGAGACAGAGACAGAGACAGAGACAGAGACAGAGACAGAGACAGAGACAGAGACAGAGACAGAGACAGAGACAGAGACAGAGGCAGAGACAGAGACAGGAACGGAGACAGAGACAGAGACAGAGACAGCGACAGTGACAGAGACAGAGACAGAGACAGAGACAGAGATAGAGACAGAGACAGAGTCGGAGACGGAGACCGAGACAGAGGCAGAGAGAGAGACAGAGGCAGAGACAGAGACAGAGACAGAGACAGAGACAGAGACAGAGACAGAGACAGAGACAGGAACGGAGACAGAGACAGAGACAGAGACAGCGACAGTGACAGAGACAGAGACAGAGACAGAGATAGAGACAGAGACAGAGACGGAGACGGAGACCGAGACAGAGGCAGAGAGAGAGACAGAGGCAGAGACAGAGAAAGAGTCAGAGACAGAGACAGAGACAGATCCAGAGACAGATACAGAGACAGAGGGAGAGACAGCGGCAGAGACAGAGACAGAGACAGAGACAGAGACAGAGACAGAGACAGAGACAGAGACAGAGACAGAGACAGAGACAGAGACAGAGACAGAGACAGAGACAGAGACAGAGACAGAGACAGAGACAGAGACAGAGACAGAGACAGAGACAGAGACAGAGACAGAGACAGAGACAGAGACAGAGACAGAGACAGAGACAGAGACAGAGACAGAGACAGAGACAGAGAGAGAGACAGAGACAGAGACAGAGACAGAGACAGAGACAGAGACAGAGACAGAGGCAGAGACAGAGACACAGACAGAGACAGTGGGTCAGGTGACAGCAACGGTGTCAGAGGGGGTGGAACAAAGACGGAGACAAGGACGGAGACAGAGAATGAGACAGAGACAGTGGCAGAGACAGAGACAATGACAGAGACAGAGACAGAGACAGAGACAGAGACAGAGACAGAGACAGAGACAGAGACAGAGACAGAGACAGAGACAGAGACAGAGACAGAGACAGAGACAGAGACAGAGACAGAGACAGAGACAGAGACAGAGACAGAGACAGAGACTGAGACAGAGACAGAGACAGAGACAGAGACAGAGACAGAGACAGAGACAGAGACAGAGACAGAGACAGAGACAGAGACAGAGGCAGAGACAGAGACACAGACAGAGAAAGTGGGTCAGGTGACAGCAACGGTGTCAGAGGGGGTGGAACAAAGACGGAGACAAGGACGGAGACAGAGAATGAGACAGAGACAGTGGCAGAGACAGAGACAGAGACAGAGACAGAGACAGAGACAGAGACAGAGACAGAGACAGAGACAGAGACAGAGACAGAGACAGAGACAGAGACAGAGACAGAGACAGAGACAGAGACAGAGACAGAGACAGAGACAGAGACAGAGACAGAGACAGAGACAGAGACAGAGACAGAGACAGAGACAGAGACAGAGACAGAGACAGAGACAGAGACAGAGACAGAGACAGAGACAGAGACAGAGACAGAGACAGAGACAGAGACAGAGACAGAGACAGAGACAGAGACAGAGACAGAGACAGAGAGAGAGACAGAGACAGAGACAGAGACAGAGACAGAGACAGAGACAGGAACGGAGACAGAGACAGAGACAGAGACAGCGACAGTGACAGAGACAGAGACAGAGACAGAGACAGAGATAGAGACAGAGACAGAGACGGAGACGGAGACCGAGACAGAGGCAGAGAGAGAGACAGAGTCAGAGACAGAGACAGAGACAGAGACAGAGACAGAGACAGATCCAGAGACAGATCCAGAGGCAGATACAGAGACAGAGGGAGAGACAGCGGCAGAGACAGAGACAGAGGGGCAGGTGACAAAGACGGTGTCAGAGGGGGAGGAACAAAGACGGAGACAAGGACGGAGACAGAGAATGAGACAGAGACAGTGGCAGAGACAGAGACAATGACAGAGACAGAGACAGAGACAGAGACAGAGACAGGGACAGAGGCAGAGACCGAGACAGAGACAGAGACTGAGACAGAGACTGAGACAGAGACAGAGACAGAGACAGAGACACAGGCGGAGGCGGAGACTGAGACAGAGACAGTGGCAGAGACAGAGACAATGACAGAGACAGAGACAGAGACAGAGACAGAGGCAGGGACAGAGACAGAGACTGAGACAGCGACTGAGATAGAGATCGAGACAGAGACAAAGACAGAGACGGAGACAGAGACAGAGACAGAGACAGAGACAGAGACAGAGACAGAGACAGAGACAGAGACAGAGACAGAGACAGAGACAGAGACAGAGACAGAGACAGAGACAGAGACAGGAACGGAGACAGAGACAGAGACAGAGACAGCGACAGTGACAGAGACAGAGACAGAGACAGAGACAGAGATAGAGACAGAGACAGAGACGGAGACGGAGACCGAGACAGAGGCAGAGAGAGAGACAGAGGCAGAGACAGAGACAGAGACAGAGACAGAGGCAGAGACAGAGACAGATCCAGAGACAGATACAGAGACAGAGGGAGAGACAGCGGCAGAGACAGAGACAGAGGGGCAGGTGACAAAGACGGTGTCAGAGGGGGAGGAACAAAGACGGAGACAAAGGACGGAGACAGAGAATGAGACAGAGACAGTGGCAGAGACAGAGACAATGACAGAGACAGAGACAGAGACAGAGACAGAGACAGAGACAGAGACAGGGACAGAGGCAGAGACCGAGACAGAGACAGAGACTGAGACAGAGACTGAGACAGAGACAGAGACAGAGACAGAGACAGAGACAGAGACAGAGACAGAGACAGAGACAGAGACAGAGACAGAGACAGAGACAGAGACAGAGACAGAGACAGAGACAGAGACAGAGACAGAGACAGAGACAGAGACAGAGACAGAGACAGAGACAGAGACAGAGACAGAGACAGAGACAGAGACAGAGACAGAGACAGAGACAGAGACAGAGACAGAGACAGAGACAAAGACAGAGACAGAGACAGAGACAGAGACAGAGGCAGAGACAGAGACAGAGACAGAGACAGAGACAGAGACAGAGACAGAGACAGAGACAGAGACAGAGACAGAGACAGAGACAGAGACCGAGACAGAGACAGAGACAGAGACAGAGACAGAGACAGAGACAGAGACAGAGACAGAGACAGAGACAGAGACAGAGGCAGAGACAGAGACACAGACAGAGAAAGTGGGTCAGGTGACAGCAACGGTGTCAGAGGGGGTGGAACAAAGACGGAGACAAGGACGGAGACAGAGAATGAGACAGAGACAGAGACAGAGACAGAGACAGGGACAGAGGCAGAGACCGAGACAGAGACAGAGACTGAGACAGAGACTGAGACAGAGACAGAGACAGAGACAGAGACACAGGCGGAGGCGGAGACTGAGACAGAGACAGTGGCAGAGACAGAGACAATGACAGAGACAGAGACAGAGACAGAGACAGAGGCAGGGACAGAGACAGAGACTGAGACAGCGACTGAGATAGAGATCGAGACAGAGACAAAGACAGAGACGGAGACAGAGACAGAGACAGAGACAGAGACAGAGACAGAGACAGAGACAGAGACAGAGACAGAGACAGAGACAGAGACAGAGACAGAGACAGAGACAGAGACAGGAACGGAGACAGAGACAGAGACAGAGACAGCGACAGTGACAGAGACAGAGACAGAGACAGAGACAGAGATAGAGACAGAGACAGAGACGGAGACGGAGACCGAGACAGAGGCAGAGAGAGAGACAGAGGCAGAGACAGAGACAGAGACAGAGACAGAGGCAGAGACAGAGACAGATCCAGAGACAGATACAGAGACAGAGGGAGAGACAGCGGCAGAGACAGAGACAGAGGGGCAGGTGACAAAGACGGTGTCAGAGGGGGAGGAACAAAGACGGAGACAAGGACGGAGACAGAGAATGAGACAGAGACAGTGGCAGAGACAGAGACAATGACAGAGACAGAGACAGAGACAGAGACAGAGACAGAGACAGAGACAGGGACAGAGGCAGAGACCGAGACAGAGACAGAGACTGAGACAGAGACTGAGACAGAGACAGAGACAGAGACAGAGACAGAGACAGAGACAGAGACAGAGACAGAGACAGAGACAGAGACAGAGACAGAGACAGAGACAGAGACAGAGACAGAGACAGAGACAGAGACAGAGACAGAGACAGAGACAGAGACAGAGACAGAGACAGAGACAGAGACAGAGACAGAGACAGAGACAGAGACAGAGACAGAGACAGAGACAGAGACAGAGACAGAGACAGAGACAAAGACAGAGACAGAGACAGAGACAGAGACAGAGGCAGAGACAGAGACAGAGACAGAGACAGAGACAGAGACAGAGACAGAGACAGAGACAGAGACAGAGACAGAGACCGAGACAGAGACAGAGACAGAGACAGAGACAGAGACAGAGACAGAGACAGAGACAGAGACAGAGACAGAGACAGAGACAGAGACAGAGACGGAGACAGAGACAGTGACAGAGACAGAGACAGAGACAGAGACAGAGATAGAGACAGAGACAGAGACGGAGACGGAGACCGAGACAGAGGCAGAGAGAGAGACAGAGGCAGAGACAGAGACAGAGACAGAGACAGAGACAGAGACAGATCCAGAGACAGAGACAGATCCAGAGACAGATCCAGAGACAGGTACAGAGACAGATACAGAGACAGAGGGAGAGACAGCGGCAGAGACAGAGACAGAGACAGAGACAGAGACAGAGGCAGAGACAGAGACACAGACAGAGACAGTGGGTCAGGTGACAGCAACGGTGTCAGAGGGGGTGGAACAAAGACGGAGACAAGGACGGAGACAGAGAATGAGACAGAGACAGTGGCAGAGACAGAGACAATGACAGAGACAGAGACAGAGACAGAGACAGAGACAGAGACAGAGACAGAGACAGAGACAGAGACAGAGACAGAGACAGAGACAGAGACAGAGACAGAGACAGAGACAGAGACAGAGACAGAGACAGAGACTGAGACAGAGACAGAGACAGAGACAGAGACAGAGACAGAGACAGAGACAGAGACAGAGACAGAGACAGAGACAGAGACAGAGACAGAGACAGAGACAGAGACAGAGACAGAGGCAGAGACAGAGGCACAGACAGAGAAAGTGGGTCAGGTGACAGCAACGGTGTCAGAGGGGGTGGAACAAAGACGGAGACAAGGACGGAGACAGAGAATGAGACAGAGACAGTGGCAGAGACAGAGACAGAGACAGAGACAGAGACAGAGACAGAGACAGAGACAGAGACAGAGACAGAGACAGAGACAGAGACAGAGACAGAGACAGAGACAGAGACAGAGACAGAGACAGAGACAGAGACAGAGACAGAGACAGAGACAGAGACAGAGACAGAGACAGAGACAGAGACAGAGACAGAGACAGAGACAGAGACAGAGACAGAGACAGAGACAGAGACAGAGACAGAGACAGAGACAGAGACAGAGACAGAGAGAGAGACAGAGACAGAGACAGAGACAGAGACAGAGACAGAGACAGGAACGGAGACAGAGACAGAGACAGAGACAGCGACAGTGACAGAGACAGAGACAGAGACAGAGACAGAGATAGAGACAGATACAGAGACGGAGACGGAGACCGAGGCAGAGGCAGAGAGAGAGACAGAGTCAGAGACAGAGACAGAGACAGAGACAGAGACAGAGACAGATCCAGAGACAGATCCAGAGACAGATACAGAGACAGAGGGAGAGACAGCGGCAGAGACAGAGACAGAGGGGCAGGTGACAAAGACGGTGTCAGAGGGGGTGGAACAAAGACGGAGACAAGGACGGAGACAGAGAATGAGACAGAGACAGTGGCAGAGACAGAGACAATGACAGAGACAGAGACAGAGACAGAGACAGAGACAGAGACAGGGACAGAGGCAGAGACCGAGACAGAGACAGAGACTGAGACAGAGACTGAGACAGAGACAGAGACAGAGACAGAGACACAGGCGGAGGCGGAGACTGAGACAGAGACAGTGGCAGAGACAGAGACAATGACAGAGACAGAGACAGAGACAGAGACAGAGGCAGGGACAGAGACAGAGACTGAGACAGCGACTGAGATAGAGATCGAGACAGAGACAAAGACAGAGACGGAGACAGAGACAGAGACAGAGACAGAGACAGAGACAGAGACAGAGACAGAGACAGAGACAGAGACAGAGACAGAGACAGGAACGGAGACAGAGACAGAGACAGAGACAGCGACAGTGACAGAGACAGAGACAGAGACAGAGACAGAGATAGAGACAGAGACAGAGACGGAGACGGAGACCGAGACAGAGGCAGAGAGAGAGACAGAGGCAGAGACAGAGACAGAGACAGAGACAGAGACAGAGACAGAGACAGATCCAGAGACAGATACAGAGACAGAGGGAGAGACAGCGGCAGAGACAGAGACAGAGGGGCAGGTGACAAAGACGGTGTCAGAGGGGGAGGAACAAAGACGGAGACAAGGACGGAGACAGAGAATGAGACAGAGACAGTGGCAGAGACAGAGACAATGACAGAGACAGAGACAGAGACAGAGACAGAGACAGAGACAGAGACAGAGACAGGGACAGAGGCAGAGACCGAGACAGAGACAGAGACTGAGACAGAGACTGAGACAGAGACAGAGACAGAGACAGAGACAGAGACAGAGACAGAGACAGAGACAGAGACAGAGACAGAGACAGAGACAGAGACAGAGACAGAGACAGAGACAGAGACAGAGACAGAGACAGAGACAGAGACAGAGACAGAGACAGAGACAGAGACAGAGACAGAGACAGAGACAGAGACAGAGACAGAGACAGAGACAGAGACAGAGACAGAGACAGAGACAGAGACCGAGACAGAGACAGAGACAGAGACAGAGACAGAGACAGAGACAGAGACAGAGACAGAGACAGAGACAGAGACAGAGACAGAGACAGAGGCAGAGACAGAGACAGGAACGGAGACAGAGACAGAGACAGAGACAGCGACAGTGACAGAGACAGAGACAGAGACAGAGATAGAGACAGAGACAGAGTCGGAGACGGAGACCGAGACAGAGGCAGAGAGAGAGACAGAGGCAGAGACAGAGACAGAGACAGAGACAGAGACAGAGACAGAGACAGAGACAGGAACGGAGACAGAGACAGAGACAGAGACAGAGACAGCGACAGTGACAGAGACAGAGACAGAGACAGAGATAGAGACAGAGACAGAGACGGAGACGGAGACCGAGACAGAGGCAGAGAGAGAGACAGAGGCAGAGACAGAGGCAGAGACAGAGACAGAGACAGATCCAGAGACAGAGACAGATCCAGAGACAGATCCAGAGACAGGTACAGAGACAGATACAGAGACAGAGGGAGAGACAGCGGCAGAGACAGAGACAGAGGGGCAGGTGACAAAGACGGTGTCAGAGGGGGACGAACAAAGACGGAGACAAGGACGGAGACAGAGAATGAGACAGAGACAGTGGCAGAGACAGAGACAATGACAGAGACAGAGACAGAGACAGAGACAGAGACAGAGACAGAGACAGAGACAGGGACAGAGACAGGGACAGAGGCAGAGACCGAGACAGAGACAGAGACTGAGACAGAGACTGAGACAGAGACAGAGACAGAGAGAGAGACAGAGACAGAGACAGAGACTGAGACAGAGACTGAGACAGAGACAGAGACAGAGACAGAGACAGAGACAGAGACGGAGACGGAGACACAGGCGGAGGCGGAGACTGAGACAGAGACAGAGACAGTGGCAGAGACAGAGACAATGACAGAGACAGAGACAGAGACAGAGACAGAGACAGAGACAGAGACAGAGACAGAGACAGAGACAGAGACAGAGACAGAGACAGAGACAGAGACAGAGACAGAGACAGAGACAGAGACAGAGACAGAGACAGAGACAGAGACAGAGACAGAGGCAGAGACAGAGACAGGAACGGAGACAGAGACAGAGACAGAGACAGCGACAGTGACAGAGACAGAGACAGAGACAGAGACAGAGATAGAGACAGAGACAGAGTCGGAGACGGAGACCGAGACAGAGGCAGAGAGAGAGACAGAGGCAGAGACAGAGACAGAGACAGAGACAGAGACAGAGACAGAGACAGAGACAGGAACGGAGACAGAGACAGAGACAGAGACAGCGACAGTGACAGAGACAGAGACAGAGACAGAGATAGAGACAGAGACAGAGACGGAGACGGAGACCGAGACAGAGGCAGAGAGAGAGACAGAGGCAGAGACAGAGACAGAGTCAGAGACAGAGACAGAGACAGATCCAGAGACAGATACAGAGACAGAGGGAGAGACAGCGGCAGAGACAGAGACAGAGACAGAGACAGAGACAGAGACAGAGACAGAGACAGAGACAGAGACAGAGACAGAGACAGAGACAGAGACAGAGACAGAGACAGAGACAGAGACAGAGACAGAGACAGAGACAGAGACAGAGACAGAGACAGAGACAGAGACAGAGACAGAGACAGAGACAGAGACAGAGACAGAGACAGAGACAGAGACAGAGACAGAGACAGAGACAGAGACAGAGACAGAGACAGAGAGAGAGACAGAGACAGAGACAGAGACAGAGACAGAGACAGAGACAGAGACAGAGGCAGAGACAGAGACAGAGACAGAGACAGAGACAGAGACAGAGACAGAGACAGAGACAGAGACAGAGACAGAGACAGAGACAGAGACAGAGAGAGAGACAGAGACAGAGACAGAGACAGAGACAGAGACAGAGACAGAGACAGAGACAGAGACAGAGACAGAGACAGAGACAGAGACAGAGACAGAGACAGAGACAGAGACAGAGACAGAGACAGAGACAGAGACAGAGACAGAGACAGAGACAGAGACAGAGACAGAGACAGAGACAGAGACAGAGACAGAGACAGAGACAGAGACAGAGACAGAGAGAGAGACAGAGACAGAGACAGAGACAGAGACAGAGACAGAGACAGGAACGGAGACAGAGACAGAGACAGAGACAGCGACAGTGACAGAGACAGAGACAGAGACAGAGACAGAGATAGAGACAGAGACAGAGACGGAGACGGAGACCGAGACAGAGGCAGAGAGAGAGACAGAGTCAGAGACAGAGACAGAGACAGAGACAGAGACAGAGACAGATCCAGAGACAGATCCAGAGGCAGATACAGAGACAGAGGGAGAGACAGCGGCAGAGACAGAGACAGAGGGGCAGGTGACAAAGACGGTGTCAGAGGGGGAGGAACAAAGACGGAGACAAGGACGGAGACAGAGAATGAGACAGAGACAGTGGCAGAGACAGAGACAATGACAGAGACAGAGACAGAGACAGAGACAGAGACAGAGACAGAGACAGGGACAGAGACAGGGACAGAGGCAGAGACCGAGACAGAGACAGAGACAGAGACAGAGACAGAGACAGAGACAGAGACAGAGACAGAGACAGAGACAGAGACAGAGACAGAGACAGAGACAGAGACAGAGACAGAGACAGAGACAGAGACAGAGACAGAGACAGAGACAGAGACAGAGACAGAGACAGAGACAGAGACAGAGACAGAGACAGAGACAGAGACAGAGACAGAGACAGAGACAGAGACAGAGACAGAGAGAGAGACAGAGACAGAGACAGAGACAGAGACAGAGACAGAGACAGGAACGGAGACAGAGACAGAGACAGAGACAGCGACAGTGACAGAGACAGAGACAGAGACAGAGACAGAGATAGAGACAGAGACAGAGACGGAGACGGAGACCGAGACAGAGGCAGAGAGAGAGACAGAGTCAGAGACAGAGACAGAGACAGAGACAGAGACAGAGACAGATCCAGAGACAGATCCAGAGGCAGATACAGAGACAGAGGGAGAGACAGCGGCAGAGACAGAGACAGAGGGGCAGGTGACAAAGACGGTGTCAGAGGGGGAGGAACAAAGACGGAGACAAGGACGGAGACAGAGAATGAGACAGAGACAGTGGCAGAGACAGAGACAATGACAGAGACAGAGACAGAGACAGAGACAGAGACAGGGACAGAGGCAGAGACCGAGACAGAGACAGAGACTGAGACAGAGACTGAGACAGAGACAGAGACAGAGACAGAGACACAGGCGGAGGCGGAGACTGAGACAGAGACAGTGGCAGAGACAGAGACAATGACAGAGACAGAGACAGAGACAGAGACAGAGGCAGGGACAGAGACAGAGACTGAGACAGCGACTGAGATAGAGATCGAGACAGAGACAAAGACAGAGACGGAGACAGAGACAGAGACAGAGACAGAGACAGAGACAGAGACAGAGACAGAGACAGAGACAGAGACAGAGACAGAGACAGAGACAGAGACAGAGACAGGAACGGAGACAGAGACAGAGACAGAGACAGCGACAGTGACAGAGACAGAGACAGAGACAGAGACAGAGATAGAGACAGAGACAGAGACGGAGACGGAGACCGAGACAGAGGCAGAGAGAGAGACAGAGACAGAGACAGAGACAGAGACAGAGGCAGAGACAGAGACAGGAACGGAGACAGAGACAGAGACAGAGACAGCGACAGTGACAGAGACAGAGACAGAGACAGAGACAGAGATAGAGACAGAGACAGAGTCGGAGACGGAGACCGAGACAGAGGCAGAGAGAGAGACAGAGGCAGAGACAGAGACAGAGACAGAGACAGAGACAGAGACAGAGACAGAGACAGGAACGGAGACAGAGACAGAGACAGAGACAGCGACAGTGACAGAGACAGAGACAGAGACAGAGATAGAGACAGAGACAGAGACGGAGACGGAGACCGAGACAGAGGCAGAGAGAGAGACAGAGGCAGAGACAGAGACAGAGTCAGAGACAGAGACAGAGACAGATCCAGAGACAGATACAGAGACAGAGGGAGAGACAGCGGCAGAGACAGAGACAGAGGGGCAGGTGACAAAGACGGTGTCAGAGGGGGAGGAACAAAGACGGAGACAAGGAGGGAGACAGAGAATGAGACAGAGACAGTGGCAGAGACAGAGACAATGACAGAGACAGGGACAGAGACAGAGACAGAGACAGGGACAGAGGCAGAGACCGAGACAGAGACAGAGACTGAGACAGAGACTGAGACAGAGACAGAGACAGAGACAGAGACAGAGACAGCGACAGTGACAGAGACAGAGACAGAGACAGAGACAGAGACAGAGACAGCGACAGTGACAGAGACAGAAACGGAGACAGAGACAGAGTCAGAGACAGAGCCAAAGGGAGATCCAGAGACAGAGACGGAGACAGATACAGAGACAGACGGAGAGACAGCGGCAGAGACAGAGACAGAGACAGAGGCAGAGACAGAGACACAGACAGAGACAGTGGGTCAGGTGACAGCGACGGTGTCAGAGGGGGTGGAACAAAGACGGAGACAAGGACGGAGACAGAGAATGAGACAGAGACAGTGGCAGAGACAGAGACAATGACAGAGACAGAGACAGAGACAGAGACAGAGACAGAGACAGAGACAGAGGCAGAGACGGAGACGGAGACACAGGCGGAGGCGGAGACTGAGACAGAGACAGAGACAGTGGCAGAGACAGAGACAATGACAGAGACAGAGACAGAGACAGAGACAGAGAGAGAGACAGAGAGAGAGATAGAGACAGAGACAGAGAGAGAGACAGAGAGAGAGATAGAGACAGAGACAGAGACAGAGACAGAGACAGAGACAGAGACAGAGACAGAGACAGCGACAGAGACAGGAACGGAGACAGAGACAGAGACAGAGACAGCGACAGTGACAGAGACAGAGACAGAGACAGAGATAGAGACAGAGACAGAGACGGAGACGGAGACCGAGACAGAGGCAGAGAGAGAGACAGAGGCAGAGACAGAGGCAGAGACAGAGACAGAGACAGATCCAGAGACAGAGACAGATCCAGAGACAGATCCAGAGACAGATACAGAGACAGAGGGAGAGACAGCGGCAGAGACAGAGACAGAGGGGCAGGTGACAAAGACGGTGTCAGAGGGGGAGGAACAAAGACGGAGACAAGGACGGAGACAGAGAATGAGACAGAGACAGTGGCAGAGACAGAGACAATGACAGAGACAGAGACAGAGACAGAGACAGGGACAGAGGCAGAGACCGAGACAGAGGCAGAGACTGAGACAGAGACTGAGACAGAGGCAGAGACAGAGACAGAGACAGAGACAGAGACAGAGACAGAGACAGAGACAGAGACAGAGACTGAGACAGAGGCAGAGACAGAGACAGAGACAGAGACAGAGACAGAGACAGAGACAGAGACAGAGACAGAGACAGAGACAGAGACAGAGACAGAGACAGAGGCAGAGACAGAGGCACAGACAGAGACAGTGGGTCAGGTGACAGCGACGGTGTCAGAGGGGGTGGAACAAAGACGGAGACAAGGACGGAGACAGAGAATGAGGCAGAGACAGTGGCAGAGACAGAGACAATGACAGAGACAGAGACAGAGACAGAGACAGAGACAGAGACAGAGACAGAGACAGAGACAGAGACAGAGACAGAGACAGAGACAGAGACGGAGACGGAGACACAGGCGGAGGCGGAGACTGAGACAGAGACAGAGACAGTGGCAGAGACAGAGACAATGACAGAGACAGAGACAGAGACAGAGACAGAGACAGAGAGAGAGACAGAGAGAGAGACAGAGACAGAGACAGAGACAGAGACAGAGACAGAGACAGAGACAGAGACAGAGACAGAGACAGAGACAGAGACAGAGACAGAGACAGAGACAGAGACAGAGACAGAGACAGAGACAGAGACAGAGACAGAGACAGAGACAGAGACAGAGACAAAGACAGAGACAGAGACAGAGACAGAGACAGAGACAGGAACGGAGACAGAGACAGAGACAGAGACAGCGACAGTGACAGAGACAGAGACAGAGACAGAGATAGAGACAGAGACAGAGACGGAGACGGAGACCGAGACAGAGGCAGAGAGAGAGACAGAGGCAGAGACAGAGGCAGAGACAGAGACAGAGACAGAGACAGAGACAGAGACAGAGACAGAGACAGAGACAGAGACAGGAACGGAGACAGAGACAGAGACAGAGACAGCGACAGTGACAGAGACAGAGACAGAGACAGAGATAGAGACAGAGACAGAGACGGAGACGGAGACCGAGACAGAGGCAGAGAGAGAGACAGAGGCACACACAGAGGCAGAGACAGAGACAGAGACAGAGACAGATCCAGAGACAGATACAGAGACAGAGGGAGAGACAGCGGCAGAGACAGAGACAGAGGGGCAGGTGGCAAAGACGGTGTCAGAGGGGGAGGAACAAAGACGGAGACAAGGACGGAGACAGAGAATGAGACAGAGACAGTGGCAGAGACAGAGACAATGACAGAGACAGAGACAGAGACAGAGACAGGGACAGAGGCAGAGACCGAGACAGAGGCAGAGACTGAGACAGAGACTGAGACAGAGGCAGAGACAGAGACAGAGACAGAGACAGAGACAGAGACAGAGACAGAGACAGAGACTGAGACAGAGGCAGAGACAGAGACAGAGACAGAGACAGAGACAGAGACAGAGACAGAGACAGAGACAGAGACAGAGACAGAGACAGAGACAGAGGCAGAGACAGAGGCACAGACAGAGACAGTGGGTCAGGTGACAGCGACGGTGTCAGAGGGGGTGGAACAAAGACGGAGACAAGGACGGAGACAGAGAATGAGGCAGAGACAGTGGCAGAGACAGAGACAATGACAGAGACAGAGACAGAGACAGAGACAGAGACAGAGACAGAGACAGGAACGGAGACAGAGACAGAGACAGCGACAGTGACAGAGACAGAGACAGAGACAGAGATAGAGACAGAGACAGAGACGGAGACGGAGACCGAGACAGAGGCAGAGAGAGAGACAGAGGCAGAGACAGAGGCAGAGACAGAGACAGAGACAGAGGCAGATCCAGAGACAGATACAGAGACAGAGGGGCAGGTGACAAAGACGGTGTCAGAGGGGGAGGAACAAAGACGGAGACAAGGACGGAGACAGAGAATGAGACAGAGACAGTGGCAGAGACAGAGACAATGACAGAGACAGAGACAGAGACAGAGACAGGGACAGAGGCAGAGACCGAGACAGAGACAGAGACTGAGACAGAGACAAAGACAGAGACAGAGACAGAGACAGAGACAGAGACAGAGACAGAGACAGAGACAGAGACAGAGACAGAGACAGAGACAGAGACAGAGACAGAGACAGAGACAGAGACAGAGACAGAGACAGAGACAGAGACAGAGACAGAGACAGAGACAGAGACAGAGACAGAGACAGAGACAGAGACAGAGACAGAGACAGAGACAGAGACAGAGACAGAGACAGAGACAGAGACAGAGACAGAGACAGAGACAGAGACTGAGACAGAGGCAGAGACAGAGACAGAGACAAAGACAGAGACAGAGACAGAGACAGAGACAGAGACAGAGACAGAGACAGAGACAGAGACAGAGACAGAGGCAGAGACAGAGGCACAGACAGAGACAGTGGGTCAGGTGACAGCGACGGTGTCAGAGGGGGTGGAACAAAGACGGAGACAAGGACGGAGACAGAGAATGAGGCAGAGACAGTGGCAGAGACAGAGACAATGACAGAGACAGAGACAGAGACAGAGACAGAGACAGAGACAGAGACAGAGACAGAGACAGAGACAGAGACAGAGACAGAGACAGAGACAGAGACGGAGACGGAGACACAGGCGGAGGCGGAGACTGAGACAGAGACAGAGACAGTGGCAGAGACAGAGACAATGACAGAGACAGAGACAGAGACAGAGACAGAGACAGAGAGAGAGACAGAGAGAGAGACAGAGAGAGAGACAGAGACAGAGACAGAGACAGAGACAGAGACAGAGACAGAGACAGAGACAGAGACAGAGACAGAGACAGAGACAGAGACAGAGACAGAGACAGAGACAGAGACAGAGACAGAGACAGAGACAGAGACAGAGACAGAGACAGAGACAGAGACAGAGACAGAGACAGAGACAGGAACGGAGACAGAGACAGAGACAGAGACAGCGACAGTGACAGAGACAGAGACAGAGACAGAGATAGAGACAGAGACAGAGACGGAGACGGAGACCGAGACAGAGGCAGAGAGAGAGACAGAGGCAGAGACAGAGGCAGAGACAGAGACAGAGACAGAGGCAGATCCAGAGACAGATACAGAGACAGAGGGAGAGACAGCGGCAGAGACAGAGACAGAGGGGCAGGTGACAAAGACGGTGTCAGAGGGGGAGGAACAAAGACGGAGACAAGGACGGAGACAGAGAATGAGACAGAGACAGTGGCAGAGACAGAGACAATGACAGAGACAGAGACAGAGACAGAGACAGGGACAGAGGCAGAGACCGAGACAGAGACAGAGACTGAGACAGAGACAAAGACAGAGACGGAGACAGAGACAGAGACAGAGACAGAGACAGAGACAGAGACAGAGACAGAGACAGAGACAGAGACAGAGACAGAGACAGAGACTGAGACAGAGACAGAGACAGAGACAGAGACAGAGACAGAGACAGAGACAGAGACAGAGACAGAGACAGAGACAGAGACAGAGACAGAGACAGAGACAGAGACAGAGACAGAGACAGAGACAGAGACAGAGACAGAGACAGAGACAGAGACAGAGACAGAGACAGAGACAGAGACAGAGACAGAGACAGAGACAGAGACAGAGACAGAGACAGAGACAGAGACAGAGACAGAGACAGAGACAGAGACAGAGACAGAGACAGAGACAGAGACAGAGACAGAGACACAGGCGGTGGCGGAGACTGAGACAGAGGCAGAGAGAGAGACAGAGGCAGAGACAGAGACAGAGACAGAGACAGAGACAGAGACAGATCCAGAGACAGATCCAGAGACAGATCCAGAGACAGATACAGAGACAGAGGGAGAGACAGCGGCAGAGACAGAGACAGAGGGGCAGGTGACAAAGACGGTGTCAGAGGGGGAGGAACAAAGACGGAGACAAGGACGGAGACAGAGAATGAGACAGAGACAGTGGCAGAGACAGAGACAATGACAGAGACAGAGACAGAGACAGAGACAGAGACAGAGACAGAGACAGGGACAGAGGCAGAGACCGATACAGAGACAGAGACTGAGACAGAGACTGAGACAGAGACAGAGACAGAGACAGATACAGAGACAGAGACAGAGACAGAAACAGAGACAGAGACAGAGACAGAGACAGAGACAGAGACAGAGACAGAGACGGAGACGGAGACACAGGCGGAGGCGGAGACTGAGACAGAGACAGAGACAGAGACAGAGACAGAGATCGAGACAGAGACAGAGACAGAGACAGAGACAGAGACAGGAACGGAGACAGAGACAGAGACAGAGACAGCGACAGTGACAGAGACAGAGACAGAGACAGAGATAGAGACAGAGACAGAGACGGAGACGGAGACCGAGACAGAGGCAGAGAGAGAGACAGAGGCAGAGACAGAGGCAGAGACAGAGACAGAGACAGAGACAGATCCAGAGACAGATACAGAGACAGAGGGAGAGACAGCGGCAGAGACAGAGACAGAGGGGGAGGTGACAAAGACGGTGTCAGAGGGGGAGGAACAAAGACGGAGACAAGGACGGAGACAGAGAATGAGACAGAGACAGTGGCAGAGACAGAGACAATAACAGAGACAGAGACAGAGACAGAGACAGAGACAGAGACAGGGACAGAGGCAGAGACCGAGACAGAGACAGAGACTGAGACAGAGACTGAGACAGAGACAGAGACAGAGACAGAGACAGGGACAGAGACAGAGACAGAGACAGAGACAGAGACAGAGACAGAGACAGAGACAGAGACAGAGACACAGGCGGAGGCGGAGACTGAGACAGAGACAGTGGCAGAGACAGAGACAATGACAGAGACAGAGACAGAGACAGAGACAGAGGCAGATACAGAGACAGAGACGGAGACAGCGACAGAGATAGAGATCGAGACAGAGA
Source organism: Megachile willughbiella (assembly GCA_945859595.2). Taxonomy (NCBI): domain Eukaryota; kingdom Metazoa; phylum Arthropoda; class Insecta; order Hymenoptera; family Megachilidae; genus Megachile; species Megachile willughbiella. The sequence goes on along the minus strand of CAMAOD020000028.1, from coordinate 1,776,590 downwards.
CAAAGACAGAGACGGAGACAGAGACAGAGACAGAGACAGAGACAGAGACAGGGACAGAGACAGAGACAGAGTCAGAGACAGAGCCAGAGGGAGATCCAGAGACAGAGACGGAGACAGATACAGAGACAGACGGAGAGACAGCGGCAGAGACAGAGACAGAGACAGAGGCAGAGACAATGACAGAGACAGAGACAGAGACAGAGACAGAGACAGAGACAGAGACAGGGACAGAGGCAGAGACCGAGACAGAGACAGAGACACAGGCGGAGGCGGAGACTGAGACAGAGACAGCGGCAGAGACAGAGACAATGACAGAGACAGAGACTGAGACAGAGGCAGAGAGAGAGACAGAGGCAGAGACAGAGCCAGAGGGAGATCCAGAGACAGAGACGGAGACAGATACAGAGACAGGCGGAGAGACAGCGGCAGAGACAGAGACAGAGACAGAGGCAGAGACAGAGACACAGACAGAGACAGTGGGTCAGGTGACAGCGACGTTGTCAGAGGGGGTGGAACAAAGACGGAGACAAGGACGGAGACAGAGAATGAGACAGAGACAGTGGCAGAGACAGAGACAATGACAGAGACAGAGACAGAGACAGAGACAGAGACGGAGACGGAGACACAGGCGGAGGCGGAGGCTGAGACAGAGACAGAGACAGTGGCAGAGACAGAGACAATGACAGAGACAGGGACAGAGACAGAGACAGAGACAGAGACAGAGACAGAGACAGAGACAGAGACAGAGACAATGACAGAGACAGAGACAGAGACAGAGACAGAGACAGGGACAGAGGCAGAGACCGAGACAGAGACAGAGACTGAGACAGAGACTGAGACAGAGACAGAGACAGAGACAGAGACACAGGCGGAGGCGGAGACTGAGACAGAGACAGTGGCAGAGACAGAGACAATGACAGAGACAGAGACAGAGACAGAGACAGAGGCAGGGACAGAGACAGAGACTGAGACAGCGACTGAGATAGAGATCGAGACAGAGACAAAGACAGAGACGGAGACAGAGACAGAGACAGAGACAGAGACAGAGACAGAGACAGAGACAGAGACAGAGACAGAGACAGAGACAGAGACAGAGACAGAGACAGAGACAGGAACGGAGACAGAGACAGAGACAGAGACAGCGACAGTGACAGAGACAGAGACAGAGACAGAGACAGAGATAGAGACAGAGACAGAGACGGAGACGGAGACCGAGACAGAGGCAGAGAGAGAGACAGAGACAGAGACAGAGACAGAGGCAGAGACAGAGACAGGAACGGAGACAGAGACAGAGACAGAGACAGCGACAGTGACAGAGACAGAGACAGAGACAGAGACAGAGATAGAGACAGAGACAGAGTCGGAGACGGAGACCGAGACAGAGGCAGAGAGAGAGACAGAGGCAGAGACAGAGACAGAGACAGAGACAGAGACAGAGACAGAGACAGAGACAGGAACGGAGACAGAGACAGAGACAGAGACAGCGACAGTGACAGAGACAGAGACAGAGACAGAGATAGAGACAGAGACAGAGACGGAGACGGAGACCGAGACAGAGGCAGAGAGAGAGACAGAGGCAGAGACAGAGACAGAGTCAGAGACAGAGACAGAGACAGATCCAGAGACAGATACAGAGACAGAGGGAGAGACAGCGGCAGAGACAGAGACAGAGGGGCAGGTGACAAAGACGGTGTCAGAGGGGGAGGAACAAAGACGGAGACAAGGAGGGAGACAGAGAATGAGACAGAGACAGTGGCAGAGACAGAGACAATGACAGAGACAGGGACAGAGACAGAGACAGAGACAGGGACAGAGGCAGAGACCGAGACAGAGACAGAGACTGAGACAGAGACTGAGACAGAGACAGAGACAGAGACAGAGACAGAGACAGCGACAGTGACAGAGACAGAGACAGAGACAGAGACAGAGACAGAGACAGCGACAGTGACAGAGACAGAAACGGAGACAGAGACAGAGTCAGAGACAGAGCCAAAGGGAGATCCAGAGACAGAGACGGAGACAGATACAGAGACAGACGGAGAGACAGCGGCAGAGACAGAGACAGAGACAGAGGCAGAGACAGAGACACAGACAGAGACAGTGGGTCAGGTGACAGCGACGGTGTCAGAGGGGGTGGAACAAAGACGGAGACAAGGACGGAGACAGAGAATGAGACAGAGACAGTGGCAGAGACAGAGACAATGACAGAGACAGAGACAGAGACAGAGACAGAGACAGAGACAGAGACAGAGGCAGAGACGGAGACGGAGACACAGGCGGAGGCGGAGACTGAGACAGAGACAGAGACAGTGGCAGAGACAGAGACAATGACAGAGACAGAGACAGAGACAGAGACAGAGAGAGAGACAGAGAGAGAGATAGAGACAGAGACAGAGAGAGAGACAGAGAGAGAGATAGAGACAGAGACAGAGACAGAGACAGAGACAGAGACAGAGACAGAGACAGAGACAGCGACAGAGACAGGAACGGAGACAGAGACAGAGACAGAGACAGCGACAGTGACAGAGACAGAGACAGAGACAGAGATAGAGACAGAGACAGAGACGGAGACGGAGACCGAGACAGAGGCAGAGAGAGAGACAGAGGCAGAGACAGAGGCAGAGACAGAGACAGAGACAGATCCAGAGACAGAGACAGATCCAGAGACAGATCCAGAGACAGATACAGAGACAGAGGGAGAGACAGCGGCAGAGACAGAGACAGAGGGGCAGGTGACAAAGACGGTGTCAGAGGGGGAGGAACAAAGACGGAGACAAGGACGGAGACAGAGAATGAGACAGAGACAGTGGCAGAGACAGAGACAATGACAGAGACAGAGACAGAGACAGAGACAGGGACAGAGGCAGAGACCGAGACAGAGGCAGAGACTGAGACAGAGACTGAGACAGAGGCAGAGACAGAGACAGAGACAGAGACAGAGACAGAGACAGAGACAGAGACAGAGACAGAGACTGAGACAGAGGCAGAGACAGAGACAGAGACAGAGACAGAGACAGAGACAGAGACAGAGACAGAGACAGAGACAGAGACAGAGACAGAGGCAGAGACAGAGGCACAGACAGAGACAGTGGGTCAGGTGACAGCGACGGTGTCAGAGGGGGTGGAACAAAGACGGAGACAAGGACGGAGACAGAGAATGAGGCAGAGACAGTGGCAGAGACAGAGACAATGACAGAGACAGAGACAGAGACAGAGACAGAGACAGAGACAGAGACAGAGACAGAGACAGAGACAGAGACAGAGACAGAGACGGAGACGGAGACACAGGCGGAGGCGGAGACTGAGACAGAGACAGAGACAGTGGCAGAGACAGAGACAATGACAGAGACAGAGACAGAGACAGAGACAGAGACAGAGAGAGAGACAGAGAGAGAGACAGAGACAGAGACAGAGACAGAGACAGAGACAGAGACAGAGACAGAGACAGAGACAGAGACAGAGACAGAGACAGAGACAGAGACAGAGACAGAGACAGAGACAGAGACAGAGACAGAGACAGAGACAGAGACAGAGACAGAGACAAAGACAGAGACAGAGACAGAGACAGAGACAGAGACAGGAACGGAGACAGAGACAGAGACAGAGACAGCGACAGTGACAGAGACAGAGACAGAGACAGAGATAGAGACAGAGACAGAGACGGAGACGGAGACCGAGACAGAGGCAGAGAGAGAGACAGAGGCAGAGACAGAGGCAGAGACAGAGACAGAGACAGAGACAGAGACAGAGACAGAGACAGAGACAGAGACAGAGACAGGAACGGAGACAGAGACAGAGACAGAGACAGCGACAGTGACAGAGACAGAGACAGAGACAGAGATAGAGACAGAGACAGAGACGGAGACGGAGACCGAGACAGAGGCAGAGAGAGAGACAGAGGCACACACAGAGGCAGAGACAGAGACAGAGACAGAGACAGATCCAGAGACAGATACAGAGACAGAGGGAGAGACAGCGGCAGAGACAGAGACAGAGGGGCAGGTGGCAAAGACGGTGTCAGAGGGGGAGGAACAAAGACGGAGACAAGGACGGAGACAGAGAATGAGACAGAGACAGTGGCAGAGACAGAGACAATGACAGAGACAGAGACAGAGACAGAGACAGGGACAGAGGCAGAGACCGAGACAGAGGCAGAGACTGAGACAGAGACTGAGACAGAGGCAGAGACAGAGACAGAGACAGAGACAGAGACAGAGACAGAGACAGAGACAGAGACAGAGACTGAGACAGAGGCAGAGACAGAGACAGAGACAGAGACAGAGACAGAGACAGAGACAGAGACAGAGACAGAGACAGAGACAGAGACAGAGACAGAGACAGAGACAGAGACAGAGGCAGAGACAGAGGCACAGACAGAGACAGTGGGTCAGGTGACAGCGACGGTGTCAGAGGGGGTGGAACAAAGACGGAGACAAGGACGGAGACAGAGAATGAGGCAGAGACAGTGGCAGAGACAGAGACAATGACAGAGACAGAGACAGAGACAGAGACAGAGACAGAGACAGAGACAGAGACAGAGACAGAGACAGAGACAGAGACAGAGACGGAGACGGAGACACAGGCGGAGGCGGAGACTGAGACAGAGACAGAGACAGTGGCAGAGACAGAGACAATGACAGAGACAGAGACAGAGACAGAGACAGAGACAGAGAGAGAGACAGAGAGAGAGACAGAGAGAGAGACAGAGACAGAGACAGAGACAGAGACAGAGACAGAGACAGAGACAGAGACAGAGACAGAGACAGAGACAGAGACAGAGACAGAGACAGAGACAGAGACAGAGACAGAGACAGAGACAGAGACAGAGACAGAGACAGGAACGGAGACAGAGACAGAGACAGCGACAGTGACAGAGACAGAGACAGAGACAGAGATAGAGACAGAGACAGAGACGGAGACGGAGACCGAGACAGAGGCAGAGAGAGAGACAGAGGCAGAGACAGAGGCAGAGACAGAGACAGAGACAGAGGCAGATCCAGAGACAGATACAGAGACAGAGGGGCAGGTGACAAAGACGGTGTCAGAGGGGGAGGAACAAAGACGGAGACAAGGACGGAGACAGAGAATGAGACAGAGACAGTGGCAGAGACAGAGACAATGACAGAGACAGAGACAGAGACAGAGACAGGGACAGAGGCAGAGACCGAGACAGAGACAGAGACTGAGACAGAGACAAAGACAGAGACAGAGACAGAGACAGAGACAGAGACAGAGACAGAGACAGAGACAGAGACAGAGACAGAGACAGAGACAGAGACAGAGACAGAGACAGAGACAGAGACAGAGACAGAGACAGAGACAGAGACAGAGACAGAGACAGAGACAGAGACAGAGACAGAGACAGAGACAGAGACAGAGACAGAGACAGAGACAGAGACAGAGACAGAGACAGAGACAGAGACAGAGACAGAGACAGAGACAGAGACAGAGACAGAGACAGAGACAGAGACAGAGACAGAGACAGAGACAGAGACAGAGACAGAGACAGAGACAGAGACAGAGACAGAGGCAGAGACAGAGGCACAGACAGAGACAGTGGGTCAGGTGACAGCGACGGTGTCAGAGGGGGTGGAACAAAGACGGAGACAAGGACGGAGACAGAGAATGAGGCAGAGACAGTGGCAGAGACAGAGACAATGACAGAGACAGAGACAGAGACAGAGACAGAGACAGAGACAGAGACAGAGACAGAGACAGAGACAGAGACAGAGACAGAGACAGAGACAGAGACGGAGACGGAGACACAGGCGGAGGCGGAGACTGAGACAGAGACAGAGACAGTGGCAGAGACAGAGACAATGACAGAGACAGAGACAGAGACAGAGACAGAGACAGAGAGAGAGACAGAGAGAGAGACAGAGAGAGAGACAGAGACAGAGACAGAGACAGAGACAGAGACAGAGACAGAGACAGAGACAGAGACAGAGACAGAGACAGAGACAGAGACAGAGACAGAGACAGAGACAGAGACAGAGACAGAGACAGAGACAGAGACAGAGACAGAGACAGAGACAGAGACAGAGACAGAGACAGAGACAGGAACGGAGACAGAGACAGAGACAGAGACAGCGACAGTGACAGAGACAGAGACAGAGACAGAGATAGAGACAGAGACAGAGACGGAGACGGAGACCGAGACAGAGGCAGAGAGAGAGACAGAGGCAGAGACAGAGGCAGAGACAGAGACAGAGACAGAGGCAGATCCAGAGACAGATACAGAGACAGAGGGAGAGACAGCGGCAGAGACAGAGACAGAGGGGCAGGTGACAAAGACGGTGTCAGAGGGGGAGGAACAAAGACGGAGACAAGGACGGAGACAGAGAATGAGACAGAGACAGTGGCAGAGACAGAGACAATGACAGAGACAGAGACAGAGACAGAGACAGGGACAGAGGCAGAGACCGAGACAGAGACAGAGACTGAGACAGAGACAAAGACAGAGACGGAGACAGAGACAGAGACAGAGACAGAGACAGAGACAGAGACAGAGACAGAGACAGAGACAGAGACAGAGACAGAGACAGAGACTGAGACAGAGACAGAGACAGAGACAGAGACAGAGACAGAGACAGAGACAGAGACAGAGACAGAGACAGAGACAGAGACAGAGACAGAGACAGAGACAGAGACAGAGACAGAGACAGAGACAGAGACAGAGACAGAGACAGAGACAGAGACAGAGACAGAGACAGAGACAGAGACAGAGACAGAGACAGAGACAGAGACAGAGACAGAGACAGAGACAGAGACAGAGACAGAGACAGAGACAGAGACAGAGACAGAGACAGAGACAGAGACAGAGACAGAGACAGAGACAGAGACAGAGACAGAGACACAGGCGGTGGCGGAGACTGAGACAGAGGCAGAGAGAGAGACAGAGGCAGAGACAGAGACAGAGACAGAGACAGAGACAGAGACAGATCCAGAGACAGATCCAGAGACAGATCCAGAGACAGATACAGAGACAGAGGGAGAGACAGCGGCAGAGACAGAGACAGAGGGGCAGGTGACAAAGACGGTGTCAGAGGGGGAGGAACAAAGACGGAGACAAGGACGGAGACAGAGAATGAGACAGAGACAGTGGCAGAGACAGAGACAATGACAGAGACAGAGACAGAGACAGAGACAGAGACAGAGACAGAGACAGGGACAGAGGCAGAGACCGATACAGAGACAGAGACTGAGACAGAGACTGAGACAGAGACAGAGACAGAGACAGATACAGAGACAGAGACAGAGACAGAAACAGAGACAGAGACAGAGACAGAGACAGAGACAGAGACAGAGACAGAGACGGAGACGGAGACACAGGCGGAGGCGGAGACTGAGACAGAGACAGAGACAGAGACAGAGACAGAGATCGAGACAGAGACAGAGACAGAGACAGAGACAGAGACAGGAACGGAGACAGAGACAGAGACAGAGACAGCGACAGTGACAGAGACAGAGACAGAGACAGAGATAGAGACAGAGACAGAGACGGAGACGGAGACCGAGACAGAGGCAGAGAGAGAGACAGAGGCAGAGACAGAGGCAGAGACAGAGACAGAGACAGAGACAGATCCAGAGACAGATACAGAGACAGAGGGAGAGACAGCGGCAGAGACAGAGACAGAGGGGGAGGTGACAAAGACGGTGTCAGAGGGGGAGGAACAAAGACGGAGACAAGGACGGAGACAGAGAATGAGACAGAGACAGTGGCAGAGACAGAGACAATAACAGAGACAGAGACAGAGACAGAGACAGAGACAGAGACAGGGACAGAGGCAGAGACCGAGACAGAGACAGAGACTGAGACAGAGACTGAGACAGAGACAGAGACAGAGACAGAGACAGGGACAGAGACAGAGACAGAGACAGAGACAGAGACAGAGACAGAGACAGAGACAGAGACAGAGACACAGGCGGAGGCGGAGACTGAGACAGAGACAGTGGCAGAGACAGAGACAATGACAGAGACAGAGACAGAGACAGAGACAGAGGCAGATACAGAGACAGAGACGGAGACAGCGACAGAGATAGAGATCGAGACAGAGACAAAGACAGAGACGGAGACAGAGACAGAGACAGAGACAGAGACAGAGACAGGGACAGAGACAGAGACAGAGTCAGAGACAGAGCCAGAGGGAGATCCAGAGACAGAGACGGAGACAGATACAGAGACAGACGGAGAGACAGCGGCAGAGACAGAGACAGAGACAGAGGCAGAGACAATGACAGAGACAGAGACAGAGACAGAGACAGAGACAGAGACAGAGACAGGGACAGAGGCAGAGACCGAGACAGAGACAGAGACACAGGCGGAGGCGGAGACTGAGACAGAGACAGCGGCAGAGACAGAGACAATGACAGAGACAGAGACTGAGACAGAGGCAGAGAGAGAGACAGAGGCAGAGACAGAGCCAGAGGGAGATCCAGAGACAGAGACGGAGACAGATACAGAGACAGGCGGAGAGACAGCGGCAGAGACAGAGACAGAGACAGAGGCAGAGACAGAGACACAGACAGAGACAGTGGGTCAGGTGACAGCGACGTTGTCAGAGGGGGTGGAACAAAGACGGAGACAAGGACGGAGACAGAGAATGAGACAGAGACAGTGGCAGAGACAGAGACAATGACAGAGACAGAGACAGAGACAGAGACAGAGACGGAGACGGAGACACAGGCGGAGGCGGAGGCTGAGACAGAGACAGAGACAGTGGCAGAGACAGAGACAATGACAGAGACAGGGACAGAGACAGAGACAGAGACAGAGACAGAGACAGAGACAGAGACAGAGACAGAGACAGAGACAGAGACAGAGACAGAAACAGAGACAGAGACAGAGACAGAGACAGAGACAGAGACAGAGACAGAGACAGAGACAGAGACAGAGACAGAGACAGAGACAGAGACAGAGACAGAGACAGAGACAGAGACAGAGACAGAGACAGAGACAGAGACAGAGACAGAGACAGAGACAGAGACAGAGACAGAGACAGAGACAGAGACACAGGCGGTGGCGGAGACTGAGACAGAGGCAGAGAGAGAGACAGAGGCAGAGACAGAGACAGAGACAGAGACAGAGACAGAGACAGATCCAGAGACAGATCCAGAGACAGATACAGAGACAGAGGGAGTGACAGCGGCAGAGACAGAGACAGAGGGGCAGGTGACAAAGACGGTGTCAGAGGGGGAGGAACAAAGACGGAGACAAGGACGGAGACAGAGAATGAGACAGAGACAGTGGCAGAGACAGAGACAATGACAGAGACAGAGACAGAGACAGAGACAGAGACGGAGATGGAGACACAGGCGGAGGCGGAGGATGAGACAGAGACAGAGACAGTGGCAGAGACAGAGACAATGACAGAGACAGGGACAGAGACAGAGACAGAGACAGAGACAGAGACAGAGACAGAGACAGAGACAGAGACAGAGACAGAGACAGAGACAGAGACAGAGACAGAGACAGAGACAGAGACAGAGACAGAGACGGAGACGGAGACACAGGCGGAGGCGGAGACTGAGACAGAGACAGAGACAGAGACAGAGACAGAGACCGAGACAGAGACAGAGACAGAGACAGAGACAGAGACAGGAACGGAGACAGAGACAGAGACAGAGACAGCGACAGTGACAGAGACAGAGACAGAGACAGAGACAGAGATAGAGACAGAGACAGAGACGGAGACGGAGACCGAGACAGAGGCAGAGAGAGAGACAGAGGCAGAGACAGAGACAGAGACAGAGGCAGAGACAGAGACAGATCCAGAGACAGATACAGAGACAGAGGGAGAGACAGCGGCAGAGACAGAGACAGAGGGGGAGGTGACAAAGACGGTGTCAGAGGGGGAGGAACAAAGACGGAGACAAGGACGGAGACAGAGAATGAGACAGAGACAGTGGCAGAGACAGAGACAATAACAGAGACAGAGACAGAGACAGAGACAGAGACAGGGACAGAGGCAGAGACCGAGACAGAGACAGAGACTGAGACAGAGACTGAGACAGAGACAGAGACAGAGACAGAGACAGGGACAGAGACAGAGACAGAGACAGAGACAGAGACAGAGACAGAGACAGAGACAGAGACAGAGACAGAGACAGAGACAGAGACAGAGACAGAGACAGAGACAGAGACGGAGACGGAGACACAGGCGGAGGCGGAGACTGAGACAGAGACAGAGACAGTGGCAGAGACAGAGACAATGACAGAGACAGAGACAGAGACAGAGACAGAGACAGAGAGAGAGAGACAGAGAGAGAGACAGAGACAGAGACAGAGACAGAGACAGAGACAGATACAGAGACAGAGACAGAGACAGAGACAGAGACAGAGACAGAGACAGAGACAGAGACAGGAACGGAGACAGAGACAGAGACAGAGACAGCGACAGTGACAGAGACAGAGACAGAGACAGAGATAGAGACAGAGACAGAGACGGAGACGGAGACCGAGACAGAGGCAGAGAGAGAGACAGAGGCAGAGACAGAGGCAGAGACAGAGACAGAGACAGAGACAGATCCAGAGACAGATACAGAGACAGAGGGAGAGACAGCGGCAGAGACAGAGACAGAGGGGCAGGTGACAAAGACGGTGTCAGAGGGGGAGGAACAAAGACGGAGACAAGGACGGAGACAGAGAATGAGACAGAGACAGTGGCAGAGACAGAGACAATGACAGAGACAGAGACTGAGACAGAGACAGGGACAGAGGCAGAGACCGAGACAGAGACAGAGACTGAGACAGAGACAAAGACAGAGACAGAGACAGAGACAGAGTCAGAGACAGAGACAGAGACAGAGACAGAGACAGAGACAGAGACAGAGACAGAGACAGAGACAGAGACACAGGCGGTGGCGGAGACTGAGACAGAGGCAGAGAGAGAGACAGAGGCAGAGACAGAGACAGAGACAGAGACAGAGACAGAGACAGAGACAGGGACAGAGGCAGAGACCGAGACAGAGACAGAGACTGAGACAGAGACAGAGGGGCAGGTGACAAAGACGGTGTCAGAGGGGGAGGAACAAAGACGGAGACAAGGACGGAGACAGAGAATGAGACAGAGACAGTGGCAGAGACAGAGACAATGACAGAGACAGAGACAGAGACAGAGACAGAGACAGAGACAGGGACAGAGGCAGAGACCGATACAGAGACAGAGACTGAGACAGAGACTGAGACAGAGACAGAGACAGAGACAGAGACAGAGACAGAGACAGAGACAGAGACAGAGACAGAGACAGAGACAGAGACAGAGACAGAGACGGAGACGGAGACGGAGACACAGGCGGAGGCGGAGACTGAGACAGAGACAGAGACAGAGACAGAGACAGAGACCGAGACAGAGACAGAGACAGAGACAGAGACAGAGACAGGAACGGAGACAGAGACAGAGACAGAGACAGCGACAGTGACAGAGACAGAGACAGAGACAGAGATAGAGACAGAGACAGAGACGGAGACGGAGACCGAGACAGAGGCAGAGAGAGAGACAGAGGCAGAGACAGAGACAGAGACAGAGACAGAGACAGAGACAGATCCAGAGACAGATACAGAGACAGAGGGAGAGACAGCGGCAGAGACAGAGACAGAGGGGGAGGTGACAAAGACGGTGTCAGAGGGGGAGGAACAAAGACGGAGACAAGGACGGAGACAGAGAATGAGACAGAGACAGTGGCAGAGACAGAGACAATATCAGAGACAGAGACAGAGACAGAGACAGAGACAGGGACAGAGGCAGAGACCGAGACAGAGACAGAGACTGAGACAGAGACTGAGACAGAGACAGAGACATAGACAGAGACAGAGACAGGGACAGAGACAGAGACAGAGACAGAGACAGAGACAGAGACAGAGACAGAGACAGAGACAGAGACAGAGACAGAGACAGAGACAGAGACAGAGACACAGGCGGAGGCGGAGACTGAGACAGAGACAGTGGCAGAGACAGAGACAATGACAGAGACAGAGACAGAGACAGAGACAGAGGCAGGGACAGAGACAGAGACGGAGACAGCGACAGAGATAGAGATCGAGACAGAGACAAAGACAGAGACGGAGACAGAGACAGAGACAGAGACAGAGACAGAGACAGAGACAGAGTCAGAGACAGAGCCAGAGGGAGATCCAGAGACAGAGACGGAGACAGATACAGAGACAGACGGAGAGACAGCGGCAGAGACAGAGACAGAGACAGAGGCAGAGACAGAGACAGACAGAGACAGTGGGTCAGGTGACAGCGACGGTGTCAGAGGGGGTGGAACGAAGACGGAGACAAGGACGGAGACAGAGAATGAGACAGAGACAGTGGCAGAGACAGAGACAATGACAGAGACAGAGACAGAGACAGAGACAGAGACAGAGACAGAGACAGAGACAGAGACAGAGACGGAGACGGCGACACAGGCGGAGGCGGAGACTGAGACAGAGACAGAGACAGTGGCAGAGACAGAGACAATGACAGAGACAGAGACAGAGACAGAGAGAGATACAGAGACAGAGACAAAGACAGAGACAGACACAGAGACAGAGACAGAGACAGAGACAGAGACAGAGACAGAGACAGAGACAGAGACAGAGACAGAGACAGAGACAGAGACAGAGACAGAGACAGAGACAGAGACAGAGACAGGGACAGAGACAGAGACAGAGACAGAGACAGAGACAGAGACAGAGACAGAGACAGAGACAGAGACAGAGACAGAGACAGAGACAGAGACAGAGACAGAGACAGAGACAGAGACAGAGACAGAGACAGAGACAGAGACAGAGACAGAGACAGAGACAGAGACAGAGACAGAGACAGAGACAGAGACAGAGACAGAGACAGAGACAGAGACAGAGACAGAGACAGAGACAGAGACAGAGACAGAGACAGAGACAGAGACAGAGACAGAGACAGAGACAGAGACAGAGACAGAGACAGAGACAGAGACAGAGACAGAGACAGAGACAGAGACAGAGACAGAGACAGAGACAGAGACAGAGACAGAGACACAGGCGGTGGCGGAGACTGAGACAGAGGCAGAGAGAGAGACAGAGGCAGAGACAGAGACAGAGACAGAGACAGAGACAGAGACAGATCCAGAGACAGATCCAGAGACAGATACAGAGACAGAGGGAGAGACAGCGGCAGAGACAGAGACAGAGGGGCAGGTGACAAAGACGGTGTCAGAGGGGGAGGAACAAAGACGGAGACAAGGACGGAGACAGAGAATGAGACAGAGACAGTGGCAGAGACAGAGACAATGACAGAGACAGAGACAGAGACAGAGACAGAGACAGAGACAGGGACAGAGGCAGAGACCGATACAGAGACAGAGACTGAGACAGAGACTGAGACAGAGACAGAGACAGAGACAGAGACAGAGACAGAGACAGAGACAGAGACAGAGACAGAGACAGAGACAGAGACAGAGACAGAGACAGAGACGGAGACGGAGACACAGGCGGAGGCGGAGACTGAGACAGAGACAGAGACAGAGACAGAGACAGAGACCGAGACAGAGACAGAGACAGAGACAGAGACAGAGACAGGAACGGAGACAGAGACAGAGACAGAGACAGCGACAGTGACAGAGACAGAGACAGAGACAGAGATAGAGACAGAGACAGAGACGGAGACGGAGACCGAGACAGAGGCAGAGAGAGAGACAGAGGCAGAGACAGAGGCAGAGACAGAGACAGAGACAGAGACAGATCCAGAGACAGATACAGAGACAGAGGGAGAGACAGCGGCAGAGACAGAGACAGAGGGGGAGGTGACAAAGACGGTGTCAGAGGGGGAGGAACAAAGACGGAGACAAGGACGGAGACAGAGAATGAGACAGAGACAGTGGCAGAGACAGAGACAATAACAGAGACAGAGACAGAGACAGAGACAGAGACAGAGACAGGGACAGAGGCAGAGACCGAGACAGAGACAGAGACGGAGACAGAGACTGAGACAGAGACAGAGACAGAGACAGAGACAGGGACAGAGACAGAGACAGAGACAGAGACAGAGACAGAGACAGAGACAGAGACAGAGACAGAGACACAGGCGGAGGCGGAGACTGAGACAGAGACAGTGGCAGAGACAGAGACAATGACAGAGACAGAGACAGAGACAGAGACAGAGGCGGAGACAGCGACAGAGATAGAGATCGAGACAGAGACAAAGACAGAGACGGAGACAGAGACAGAGACAGAGACAGAGACAGAGACAGAGACAGAGACAGAGACAGAGTCAGAGACAGAGCCAGAGGGAGATCCAGAGACAGAGACGGAGACAGATACAGAGACAGACGGAGAGACAGCGGCAGAGACAGAGACAGAGACAGAGGCAGAGACAATGACAGAGACAGAGACAGAGACAGAGACAGAGACAGGGACAGAGGCAGAGACCGAGACAGAGACAGAGACACAGGCGGAGGCGGAGACTGAGACAGAGACAGTGGCAGAGACAGAGACAATGACAGAGACAGAGACTGAGACAGAGGCAGAGAGAGAGACAGAGGCAGAGACAGAGCCAGAGGGAGATCCAGAGACAGAGACGGAGACAGATACAGAGACAGGCGGAGAGACAGCGGCAGAGACAGAGACAGAGACAGAGGCAGAGACAGAGACACAGACAGAGACAGTGGGTCAGGTGACAGCGACGGTGTCAGAGGGGGTGGAACAAAGACGGAGACAAGGACGGAGACAGAGAATGAGACAGAGACAGTGGCAGAGACAGAGACAATGACAGAGACAGAGACAGAGACAGAGACAGAGACGGAGACGGAGACACAGGCGGAGGCGGAGGCTGAGACAGAGACAGAGACAGTGGCAGAGACAGAGACAATGACAGAGACAGGGACAGAGACAGAGACAGAGACAGAGACAGAGACAGAGACAGAGACAGAGACAGAGACAGAGACAGAGACAGAGACAGAGACAGAGACAGAGACAGAGACAGAGACAGAGACAGAGACAGAGACAGAGACAGAGACAGAGACAGAGACAGAGACAGAGACAGAGACAGAGACAGAGACAGAGACAGAGACAGAGACAGAGACAGAGACAGAGACAGAGACAGAGACAGAGACAGAGACAGAGACAGAGACAGAGACAGAGACAGAGACAGAGACAGAGACAGAGACAGAGACAGAGACAGAGACAGAGACAGAGACAGAGACAGAGACAGAGACAGAGACAGAGACAGAGACAGAGACAGAGACAGAGACAGAGACAGAGACAGAGACAGAGACAGAGACACAGGCGGTGGCGGAGACTGAGACAGAGGCAGAGAGAGAGACAGAGGCAGAGACAGAGACAGAGACAGAGACAGAGACAGAGACAGATCCAGAGACAGATACAGAGACAGAGGGAGAGACAGCGGCAGAGACAGAGACAGAGGGGCAGGTGACAAAGACGGTGTCAGAGGGGGAGGAACAAAGACGGAGACAAGGACGGAGACAGAGAATGAGACAGAGACAGTGGCAGAGACAGAGACAATGACAGAGACAGAGACAGAGACAGAGACAGAGACAGAGACAGGGACAGAGGCAGAGACCGATACAGAGACAGAGACTGAGACAGAGACTGAGACAGAGACAGAGACAGAGACAGAGACAGAGACAGAGACAGAGACAGAGACAGAGACAGAGACAGAGACAGAGACAGAGACAGAGACAGAGACGGAGACGGAGACACAGGCGGAGGCGGAGACTGAGACAGAGACAGAGACCGAGACAGAGACAGAGACAGAGACAGAGACAGAGACAGGAACGGAGACAGAGACAGAGACAGAGACAGCGACAGTGACAGAGACAGAGACAGAGACAGAGATAGAGACAGAGACAGAGACGGAGACGGAGACCGAGACAGAGGCAGAGAGAGAGACAGAGGCAGAGACGGAGACAGAGACAGAGACAGAGACAGAGACAGATCCAGAGACAGATACAGAGACAGAGGGAGAGACAGCGGCAGAGACAGAGACAGAGGGGGAGGTGACAAAGACGGTGTCAGAGGGGGAGGAACAAAGACGGAGACAAGGACGGAGACAGAGAATGAGACAGAGACAGTGGCAGAGACAGAGACAATAACAGAGACAGAGACAGAGACAGAGACAGAGACAGAGACAGGGACAGAGGCAGAGACCGAGACAGAGACAGAGACTGAGACAGAGACTGAGACAGAGACAGAGACAGAGACAGAGACAGGGACAGAGACAGAGACAGAGACAGAGACAGAGACAGAGACAGAGACAGAGACAGAGACAGAGACAGAGACAGAGACAGAGACAGAGACAGAGACAGAGACAGAGACAGAGACAGAGACAGAGACAGAGACAGAGACAGAGACAGAGACGGAGACGGAGACACAGGCGGAGGCGGAGACTGAGACAGAGACAGAGACAGTGGCAGAGACAGAGACAATGACAGAGACAGAGACAGAGACAGAGACAGAGACAGAGAGAGAGAGACAGAGAGAGAGACAGAGACAGAGACAGAGACAGAGACAGAGACAGAGACAGAGACAGAGACAGAGACAGAGACAGAGACAGAGACAGAGACAGAGACAGAGACAGAGACAGAGACAGAGACAGAGACAGAGACAGAGACAGAGACAGAGACAGAGACAGAGACAGAGACAGAGACAGAGACAGAGACAGAGACAGAGACAGAGACAGAGACAGAGACAGAGACAGAGACAGAGACAGAGACAGAGACAGGAACGGAGACAGAGACAGAGACAGAGACAGCGACAGTGACAGAGACAGAGACAGAGACAGAGATAGAGACAGAGACAGAGACGGAGACGGAGACCGAGACAGAGGCAGAGAGAGAGACAGAGGCAGAGACAGAGGCAGAGACAGAGACAGAGACAGAGACAGATCCAGAGACAGATACAGAGACAGAGGGAGAGACAGCGGCAGAGACAGAGACAGAGGGGCAGGTGACAAAGACGGTGTCAGAGGGGGAGGAACAAAGACGGAGACAAGGACGGAGACAGAGAATGAGACAGAGACAGTGGCAGAGACAGAGACAATGACAGAGACAGAGACAGAGACAGAGACAGGGACAGAGGCAGAGACCGAGACAGAGACAGAGACTGAGACAGAGACAAAGACAGAGACAGAGACAGAGACAAAGACAGAGACAGAGACAGAGACAGAGACAGAGACAGAGACAGAGACAGAGACAGAGACAGAGACAGAGACAGAGACAGAGACAGAGACACAGGCGGTGGCGGAGACTGAGACAGAGGCAGAGAGAGAGACAGAGACAGAGACAGAGACAGAGACAGAGACAGATCCAGAGACAGATCCAGAGACAGATACAGAGACAGAGGGAGAGACAGCGGCAGAGACAGAGACAGAGGGGCAGGTGACAAAGACGGTGTCAGAGGGGGAGGAACAAAGACGGAGACAAGGACGGAGACAGAGAATGAGACAGAGACAGTGGCAGAGACAGAGACAATGACAGAGACAGAGACAGAGACAGAGACAGAGACGGAGACGGAGACACAGGCGGAGGCGGAGGCTGAGACAGAGACAGAGACAGTGGCAGAGACAGAGACAATGACAGAGACAGGGACAGAGACAGAGACAGAGACAGAGACAGAGACAGAGACAGAGACAGAGACAGAGACAGAGACAGAGACAGAGACAGAGACAGAGACAGAGACAGAGACAGAGACAGAGACAGAGACAGAGACAGAGACAGAGACAGAGACAGAGACAGAGACAGAGACAGAGACAGAGACAGAGACAGAGACAGAGACAGAGACAGAGACAGAGACAGAGACAGAGACAGAGACAGAGACAGAGACAGAGACAGAGACAGAGACAGAGACAGAGACAGAGACAGAGACAGAGACAGAGACAGAGACAGAGACAGAGACAGAGACAGAGACTGAGACAGAGGCAGAGAGAGAGACAGAGGCAGAGACAGAGACAGAGACAGAGACAGAGACAGAGACAGATCCAGAGACAGATCCAGAGACAGATACAGAGACAGAGGGAGAGACAGCGGCAGAGACAGAGACAGAGGGGCAGGTGACAAAGACGGTGTCAGAGGGGGAGGAACAAAGACGGAGACAAGGACGGAGACAGAGAATGAGACAGAGACAGTGGCAGAGACAGAGACAATGACAGAGACAGAGACAGAGACAGAGACAGAGACAGGGACAGAGGCAGAGACCGATACAGAGACAGAGACTGAGACAGAGACTGAGACAGTGACAGAGACAGAGACAGAGACAGAGACAGAGACAGAGACAGAGACAGAGACAGAGACAGAGACAGAGACAGAGACGGAGACGGAGACACAGGCGGAGGCGGAGACTGAGACAGAGACAGAGACAGAGACAGAGACAGAGACCGAGACAGAGACAGAGACAGAGACAGAGACAGAGACAGAGACAGGAACGGAGACAGAGACAGAGACAGAGACAGCGACAGTGACAGAGACAGAGACAGAGACAGAGATAGAGACAGAGACAGAGACGGAGACGGAGACCGAGACAGAGGCTGAGAGAGAGACAGAGGCAGAGACAGAGACAGAGACAGAGACAGAGACAGAGACAGATCCAGAGACAGATACAGAGACAGAGGGAGAGACAGCGGCAGAGACAGAGACAGAGGGGGAGGTGACAAAGACGGTGTCAGAGGGGGAGGAACAAAGACGGAGACAAGGACGGAGACAGAGAATGAGACAGAGACAGTGGCAGAGACAGAGACAATAACAGAGACAGAGACAGAGACAGAGACAGAGACAGGGACAGAGGCAGAGACCGAGACAGACACAGAGACTGAGACAGAGACTGAGACAGAGACAGAGACAGAGACAGAGACAGGGACAGAGACAGAGACAGAGACAGAGACAGAGACAGAGACAGAGACAGAGACAGAGACAGAGACAGAGACAGAGACAGAGACAGAGACAGAGACGGAGACGGAGACACAGGCGGAGGCGGAGACTGAGACAGAGACAGAGACAGTGGCAGAGACAGAGACAATGACAGAGACAGAGGCAGAGACAGAGACAGAGACAGAGAGAGAGAGACAGAGAGAGAGACAGAGACAGAGACAGAGACAGAGACAGAGACAGAGACAGAGACAGAGACAGAGACAGAGACAGAGACAGAGACAGAGACAGAGACAGAGACAGAGACAGAGACAGAGACAGAGACAGAGACAGAGACAGAGACAGAGACAGAGACAGATACAGAGACAGAGGGAGAGACAGCGGCAGAGACAGAGACAGAGGGGCAGGTGACAAAGACGGTGTCAGAGGGGGAGGAACAAAGACGGAGACAAGGACGGAGACAGAGAATGAGACAGAGACAGTGGCAGAGACAGAGACAATGACAGAGACAGAGACAGAGACAGAGACAGGGACAGAGGCAGAGACCGAGACAGAGACAGAGACTGAGACAGAGACAAAGACAGAGACAGAGACAGAGACAGAGACAGAGACAGAGACAGAGACAGAGACAGAGACAGAGACAGAGACAGAGACAGAGACAGAGACAGAGACAGAGACAGAGACAGAGACAGAGACAGAGACAGAGACAGAGACAGAGACAGAGACACAGGCGGTGGCGGAGACTGAGACAGAGGCAGAGAGAGAGACAGAGGCAGAGACAGAGACAGAGACAGAGACAGATCCAGAGACAGATCCAGAGACAGATACAGAGACAGAGGGAGAGACAGCGGCAGAGACAGAGACAGAGGGGCAGGTGACAAAGACGGTGTCAGAGGGGGAGGAACAAAGACGGAGACAAGGACGGAGACAGAGAATGAGACAGAGACAGTGGCAGAGACAGAGACAATGACAGAGACAGAGACAGAGACAGAGACAGAGACAGAGACAGGGACAGAGGCAGAGACCGATACAGAGACAGAGACTGAGACAGAGACTGAGACAGAGACAGAGACAGAGACAGAGACAGAGACAGAGACAGAGACAGAGACAGAGACAGAGACAGAGACAGAGACAGAGACAGAGACAGAGACAGAGACAGAGACAGAGACAGAGACAGAGACAGAGACAGAGACAGAGACAGAGACAGAGACAGAGACAGAGACAGAGACGGAGACGGAGACACAGGCGGAGGCGGAGACTGAGACAGAGACAGAGACAGAGACAGAGACAGAGACCGAGACAGAGACAGAGACAGAGACAGAGACAGAGACAGGAACGGAGACAGAGACAGAGACAGAGACAGCGACAGTGACAGAGACAGAGACAGAGACAGAGATAGAGACAGAGACAGAGACGGAGACGGAGACCGAGACAGAGGCAGAGAGAGAGACAGAGGCAGAGACAGAGACAGAGACAGAGACAGAGACAGAGACAGATCCAGAGACAGATACAGAGACAGAGGGAGAGACAGCGGCAGAGACAGAGACAGAGGGGGAGGTGACAAAGACGGTGTCAGAGGGGGAGGAACAAAGACGGAGACAAGGACGGAGACAGAGAATGAGACAGAGACAGTGGCAGAGACAGAGACAATAACAGAGACAGAGACAGAGACAGAGACAGAGACAGGGACAGAGGCAGAGACCGAGACAGAGACAGAGACTGAGACAGAGACTGAGACAGAGACAGAGACAGAGACAGAGACAGGGACAGAGACAGAGACAGAGACAGAGACAGAGACAGAGACAGAGACAGAGACAGAGACAGAGACAGAGACAGAGACACAGGCGGAGGCGGAGACTGAGACAGAGGCAGTGGCAGAGACAGAGACAATGACAGAGACAGAGACAGAGACAGAGACAGAGGCAGGGACAGAGACAGAGACGGAGACAGCGACAGAGATAGAGATCGAGACAGAGACAAAGACAGAGACGGAGACAGAGACAGAGACAGAGACAGAGACAGAGACAGAGACAGAGACAGAGACAGAGACAGAGACAGAGTCAGAGACAGAGCCAGAGGGAGATCCAGAGACAGAGACGGAGACAGATACAGAGACAGACGGAGAGACAGCGGCAGAGACAGAGACAGAGACAGAGGCAGAGACAGAGACAGACAGAGACAGTGGGTCAGGTGACAGCGACGGTGTCAGAGGGGGTGGAACGAAGACGGAGACAAGGACGGAGACAGAGAATGAGACAGAGACAGTGGCAGAGACAGAGACAATGACAGAGACAGAGACAGAGACAGAGACAGAGACAGAGACAGAGACAGAGACAGAGACGGAGACGGAGACACAGGCGGAGGCGGAGACTGAGACAGAGACAGAGACAGTGGCAGAGACAGAGACAGAGACAGAGACAGAGACAGAGACAGAGAGACAGAGACAGAGACAGACACAGAGACAGAGACAGAGACAGAGACAGAGACAGAGACAGAGACAGAGACAGAGACAGAGACAGAGACAGAGACAGAGACAGAGACAGAGACAGAGACAGAGACAGAGACAGAGACAGAGACAGAGACAGAGACAGAGACAGAGACAGAGACAGAGACAGAGACAGAGACAGAGACAGAGACAGAGACAGAGACAGAGACAGAGACAGAGACAGAGACAGAGACAGAGACAGAGACAGAGACAGAGACAGAGACAGAGACAGAGACAGAGACAGAGACAGAGACAGAGACAGAGACAGAGACAGAGACAGAGACAGAGACAGAGACAGAGACAGAGACAGAGACAGAGACAGAGACAGAGACAGAGACAGAGACAGAGACAGAGACAGAGACAGAGACAGAGACAGAGACAGAGACTCAGACAGAGGCAGAGAGAGAGACAGAGGCAGAGACAGAGACAGAGACAGCGACAGAGACAGAGACAGAGACAGATCCAGAGACAGATCCAGAGACAGATACAGAGACAGAGGGAGAGACAGCGGCAGAGACAGAGACAGAGGGGCAGGTGACAAAGACGGTGTCAGAGGGGGAGGAACAAAGACGGAGACAAAGACGGAGACAGAGAATGAGACAGAGACAGTGGCAGAGACAGAGACAATGACAGAGACAGAGACAGAGACAGAGACAGAGACAGAGACAGAGACAGAGACAGGGACAGAGGCAGAGACCGATACAGAGACAGAGACTGAGACAGAGACTGAGACAGAGACAGAGACAGAGACAGCGACAGAGACAGAGACAGAGACAGAGACAGAGACAGAGACAGAGACAGAGACAGAGACAGAGACAGAGACAGAGACAGAGACAGAGACAGAGACAGAGACGGAGACGGAGACACAGGCGGAGGCGGAGACTGAGACAGAGACAGAGACAGAGACAGAGACAGAGACCGAGACAGAGACAGAGACAGAGACAGAGACAGAGACAGGAACGGAGACAGAGACAGAGACAGAGACAGCGACAGTGACAGAGACAGAGACAGAGACAGAGATAGAGACAGAGACAGAGACGGAGACGGAGACCGAGACAGAGGCAGAGAGAGAGACAGAGGCAGAGGCAGAGGCAGAGACAGAGACAGAGACAGAGACAGATCCAGAGACAGATACAGAGACAGAGGGAGAGACAGCGGCAGAGACAGAGACAGAGGGGGAGGTGACAAAGACGGTGTCAGAGGGGGAGGAACAAAGACGGAGACAAGGACGGAGACAGAGAATGAGACAGAGACAGTGGCAGAGACAGAGACAATAACAGAGACAGAGACAGAGACAGAGACAGAGACAGGGACAGAGGCAGAGACCGAGACAGAGACAGAGACTGAGACAGAGACTGAGACAGAGACAGAGACATAGACAGAGACAGAGACAGGGACAGAGACAGAGACAGAGACAGAGACAGAGACAGAGACAGAGACAGAGACAGAGACAGAGACAGAGACAGAGACAGAGACAGAGACAGAGACACAGGCGGAGGCGGAGACTGAGACAGAGACAGTGGCAGAGACAGAGACAATGACAGAGACAGAGACAGAGACAGAGACAGAGGCAGGGACAGAGACAGAGACGGAGACAGCGACAGAGATAGAGATCGAGACAGAGACAAAGACAGAGACGGAGACAGAGACAGAGACAGAGACAGAGACAGAGACAGAGACAGAGTCAGAGACAGAGCCAGAGGGAGATCCAGAGACAGAGACGGAGACAGATACAGAGACAGACGGAGAGACAGCGGCAGAGACAGAGACAGAGACAGAGGCAGAGACAGAGACAGACAGAGACAGTGGGTCAGGTGACAGCGACGGTGTCAGAGGGGGTGGAACGAAGACGGAGACAAGGACGGAGACAGAGAATGAGACAGAGACAGTGGCAGAGACAGAGACAATGACAGAGACAGAGACAGAGACAGAGACAGAGACAGAGACAGAGACAGAGACAGAGACAGAGACGGAGACGAAGACACAGGCGGAGGCGGAGACTGAGACAGAGACAGAGACAGTGGCAGAGACAGAGACAATGACAGAGACAGAGACAGAGACAGAGAGAGAGACAGAGACAGAGACAAAGACAGAGACAGACACAGAGACAGAGACAGAGACAGAGACAGAGACAGAGACAGAGACAGAGACAGAGACAGAGACAGAGACAGAGACAGAGACAGAGACAGAGACAGAGACAGAGACAGGGACAGAGACAGAGACAGAGACAGAGACAGAGACAGAGACAGAGACAGAGACAGAGACAGAGACAGAGACAGAGACAGAGACAGAGACAGAGACAGAGACAGAGACAGAGACAGAGACAGAGACAGAGACAGAGACAGAGACAGAGACAGAGACAGAGACAGAGACAGAGACAGAGACAGAGACAGAGACAGAGACAGAGACAGAGACAGAGACAGAGACAGAGACAGAGACAGAGACAGAGACAGAGACAGAGACAGAGACAGAGACAGAGACAGAGACAGAGACAGAGACAGAGACAGAGACAGAGACAGAGACAGAGACAGAGACAGAGACAGAGACACAGGCGGTGGCGGAGACTGAGACAGAGGCAGAGAGAGAGACAGAGGCAGAGACAGAGACAGAGACAGAGACAGAGACAGAGACAGATCCAGAGACAGATCCAGAGACAGATACAGAGACAGAGGGAGAGACAGCGGCAGAGACAGAGACAGAGGGGCAGGTGACAAAGACGGTGTCAGAGGGGGAGGAACAAAGACGGAGACAAGGACGGAGACAGAGAATGAGACAGAGACAGTGGCAGAGACAGAGACAATGACAGAGACAGAGACAGAGACAGAGACAGAGACAGAGACAGAGACAGAGACAGGGACAGAGGCAGAGACCGATACAGAGACAGAGACTGAGACAGAGACTGAGACAGAGACAGAGACAGAGACAGAGACAGAGACAGAGACAGAGACAGAGACAGAGACAGAGACAGAGACAGAGACAGAGACAGAGACAGAGACGGAGACGGAGACACAGGCGGAGGCGGAGACTGAGACAGAGACAGAGACAGAGACAGAGACAGAGACCGAGACAGAGACAGAGACAGAGACAGAGACAGAGACAGGAACGGAGACAGAGACAGAGACAGAGACAGCGACAGTGACAGAGACAGAGACAGAGACAGAGATAGAGACAGAGACAGAGACGGAGACGGAGACCGAGACAGAGGCAGAGAGAGAGACAGAGGCAGAGACAGAGGCAGAGACAGAGACAGAGACAGAGACAGATCCAGAGACAGATACAGAGACAGAGGGAGAGACAGCGGCAGAGACAGAGACAGAGGGGGAGGTGACAAAGACGGTGTCAGAGGGGGAGGAACAAAGACGGAGACAAGGACGGAGACAGAGAATGAGACAGAGACAGTGGCAGAGACAGAGACAATAACAGAGACAGAGACAGAGACAGAGACAGAGACAGAGACAGGGACAGAGGCAGAGACCGAGACAGAGACAGAGACGGAGACAGAGACTGAGACAGAGACAGAGACAGAGACAGAGACAGGGACAGAGACAGAGACAGAGACAGAGACAGAGACAGAGACAGAGACAGAGACAGAGACAGAGACACAGGCGGAGGCGGAGACTGAGACAGAGACAGTGGCAGAGACAGAGACAATGACAGAGACAGAGACAGAGACAGAGACAGTGGCGGAGACAGCGACAGAGATAGAGATCGAGACAGAGACAAAGACAGAGACGGAGACAGAGACAGAGACAGAGACAGAGACAGAGACAGAGACAGAGACAGAGACAGAGTCAGAGACAGAGCCAGAGGGAGATCCAGAGACAGAGACGGAGACAGATACAGAGACAGACGGAGAGACAGCGGCAGAGACAGAGACAGAGACAGAGGCAGAGACAATGACAGAGACAGAGACAGAGACAGAGACAGAGACAGGGACAGAGGCAGAGACCGAGACAGAGACAGAGACACAGGCGGAGGCGGAGACTGAGACAGAGACAGTGGCAGAGACAGAGACAATGACAGAGACAGAGACTGAGACAGAGGCAGAGAGAGAGACAGAGGCAGAGACAGAGCCAGATGGAGATCCAGAGACAGAGACGGAGACAGATACAGAGACAGGCGGAGAGACAGCGGCAGAGACAGAGACAGAGACAGAGGCAGAGACAGAGACACAGACAGAGACAGTGGGTCAGGTGACAGCGACGGTGTCAGAGGGGGTGGAACAAAGACGGAGACAAGGACGGAGACAGAGAATGAGACAGAGACAGTGGCAGAGACAGAGACAATGACAGAGACAGAGACAGAGACAGAGACAGAGACGGAGACGGAGACACAGGCGGAGGCGGAGGCTGAGACAGAGACAGAGACAGTGGCAGAGACAGAGACAATGACAGAGACAGGGACAGAGACAGAGACAGAGACAGAGACAGAGACAGAGACAGAGACAGAGACAGAGACAGAGACAGAGACAGAGACAGAGACAGAGACAGAGACAGAGACAGAGACAGAGACAGAGACAGAGACAGAGACAGAGACAGAGACAGAGACAGAGACAGAGACAGAGACAGAGACAGAGACAGAGACAGAGACAGAGACAGAGACAGAGACAGAGACAGAGACAGAGACAGAGACAGAGACAGAGACAGAGACAGAGACAGAGACAGAGACAGAGACAGAGACAGAGACAGAGACAGAGACACAGGCGGTGGCGGAGACTGAGACAGAGGCAGAGAGAGAGACAGAGGCAGAGACAGAGACAGAGACAGAGACAGAGACAGAGACAGATCCAGAGACAGATACAGAGACAGAGGGAGAGACAGCGGCAGAGACAGAGACAGAGGGGCAGGTGACAAAGACGGTGTCAGAGGGGGAGGAACAAAGACGGAGACAAGGACGGAGACAGAGAATGAGACAGAGACAGTGGCAGAGACAGAGACAATGACAGAGACAGAGACAGAGACAGAGACAGAGACAGAGACAGGGACAGAGGCAGAGACCGATACAGAGACAGAGACTGAGACAGAGACTGAGACAGAGACAGAGACAGAGACAGAGACAGAGACAGAGACAGAGACAGAGACAGAGACAGAGACAGAGACAGAGACAGAGACAGAGACAGAGACGGAGACGGAGACACAGGCGGAGGCGGAGACTGAGACAGAGACAGAGACAGAGACAGAGACCGAGACAGAGACAGAGACAGAGACAGAGACAGAGACAGGAACGGAGACAGAGACAGAGACAGAGACAGCGACAGTGACAGAGACAGAGACAGAGACAGAGATAGAGACAGAGACAGAGACGGAGACGGAGACCGAGACAGAGGCAGAGAGAGAGACAGAGGCAGAGACGGAGACAGAGACAGAGACAGAGACAGAGACAGATCCAGAGACAGATACAGAGACAGAGGGAGAGACAGCGGCAGAGACAGAGACAGAGGGGGAGGTGACAAAGACGGTGTCAGAGGGGGAGGAACAAAGACGGAGACAAGGACGGAGACAGAGAATGAGACAGAGACAGTGGCAGAGACAGAGACAATAACAGAGACAGAGACAGAGACAGAGACAGAGACAGGGACAGAGGCAGAGACCGAGACAGAGACAGAGACTGAGACAGAGACTGAGACAGAGACAGAGACAGAGACAGAGACAGGGACAGAGACAGAGACAGGGACAGAGACAGAGACAGAGACAGAGACAGAGACAGAGACAGAGACAGAGACAGAGACAGAGACAGAGACAGAGACAGAGACAGAGACAGAGACAGAGACAGAGACGGAGACGGAGACACAGGCGGAGGCGGAGACTGAGACAGAGACAGAGACAGTGGCAGAGACAGAGACAATGACAGAGACAGAGACAGAGACAGAGACAGAGACAGAGAGAGAGAGACAGAGAGAGAGACAGAGACAGAGACAGAGACAGAGACAGAGACAGAGACAGAGACAGAGACAGAGACAGAGACAGAGACAGAGACAGAGACAGAGACAGAGACAGAGACAGAGACAGAGACAGAGACAGAGACAGAGACAGAGACAGAGACAGAGACAGAGACAGAGACAGAGACAGAGACAGAGACAGAGACAGAGACAGAGACAGAGACAGGAACGGAGACAGAGACAGAGACAGAGACAGCGACAGTGACAGAGACAGAGACAGAGACAGAGATAGAGACAGAGACAGAGACGGAGACGGAGACCGAGACAGAGGCAGAGAGAGAGACAGAGGCAGAGACAGAGGCAGAGACAGAGACAGAGACAGAGACAGATCCAGAGACAGATACAGAGACAGAGGGAGAGACAGCGGCAGAGACAGAGACAGAGGGGCAGGTGACAAAGACGGTGTCAGAGGGGGAGGAACAAAGACGGAGACAAGGACGGAGACAGAGAATGAGACAGAGACAGTGGCAGAGACAGAGACAATGACAGAGACAGAGACAGAGACAGAGACAGGGACAGATGCAGAGACCGAGACAGAGACAGAGACTGAGACAGAGACAAAGACAGAGACAGAGACAGAGACAAAGACAGAGACAGAGACAGAGACAGAGACAGAGACAGAGACAGAGACAGAGACAGAGACAGAGACAGAGACAGAGACAGAGACAGAGACAGAGACACAGGCGGTGGCGGAGACTGAGACAGAGGCAGAGAGAGAGACAGAGACAGAGACAGAGACAGAGACAGAGACAGATCCAGAGACAGATCCAGAGACAGATACAGAGACAGAGGGAGAGACAGCGGCAGAGACAGAGACAGAGGGGCAGGTGACAAAGACGGTGTCAGAGGGGGAGGAACAAAGACGGAGACAAGGACGGAGACAGAGAATGAGACAGAGACAGTGGCAGAGACAGAGACAATGACAGAGACAGAGACAGAGACAGAGACAGAGACGGAGACGGAGACACAGGCGGAGGCGGAGGCTGAGACAGAGACAGAGACAGTGGCAGAGACAGAGACAATGACAGAGACAGGGACAGAGACAGAGACAGAGACAGAGACAGAGACAGAGACAGAGACAGAGACAGAGACAGAGACAGAGACAGAGACAGAGACAGAGACAGAGACAGAGACAGAGACAGAGACAGAGACAGAGACAGAGACAGAGACAGAGACAGAGACAGAGACAGAGACAGAGACAGAGACAGAGACAGAGACAGAGACAGAGACAGAGACAGAGACAGAGACAGAGACAGAGACAGAGACAGAGACAGAGACAGAGACAGAGACAGAGACAGAGACAGAGACAGAGACAGAGACAGAGACAGAGACTGAGACAGAGGCAGAGAGAGAGACAGAGGCAGAGACAGAGACAGAGACAGAGACAGAGACAGAGACAGATCCAGAGACAGATCCAGAGACAGATACAGAGACAGAGGGAGAGACAGCGGCAGAGACAGAGACAGAGGGGCAGGTGACAAAGACGGTGTCAGAGGGGGAGGAACAAAGACGGAGACAAGGACGGAGACAGAGAATGAGACAGAGACAGTGGCAGAGACAGAGACAATGACAGAGACAGAGACAGAGACAGAGACAGAGACAGAGACAGGGACAGAGGCAGAGACCGATACAGAGACAGAGACTGAGACAGAGACTGAGACAGTGACAGAGACAGAGACAGAGACAGAGACAGAGACAGAGACAGAGACAGAGACAGAGACAGAGACAGAGACAGAGACAGAGACGGAGACGGAGACACAGGCGGAGGCGGAGACTGAGACAGAGACAGAGACAGAGACAGAGACAGAGGCCGAGACAGAGACAGAGACAGAGACAGAGACAGAGACAGAGACAGGAACGGAGACAGAGACAGAGACAGAGACAGCGACAGTGACAGAGACAGAGACAGAGACAGAGATAGAGACAGAGACAGAGACGGAGACGGAGACCGAGACAGAGGCTGAGAGAGAGACAGAGGCAGAGACAGAGACAGAGACAGAGACAGAGACAGAGACAGATCCAGAGACAGATACAGAGACAGAGGGAGAGACAGCGGCAGAGACAGAGACAGAGGGGGAGGTGACAAAGACGGTGTCAGAGGGGGAGGAACAAAGACGGAGACAAGGACGGAGACAGAGAATGAGACAGAGACAGTGGCAGAGACAGAGACAATAACAGAGACAGAGACAGAGACAGAGACAGAGACAGGGACAGAGGCAGAGACCGAGACAGACACAGAGACTGAGACAGAGACTGAGACAGAGACAGAGACAGAGACAGAGACAGGGACAGAGACAGAGACAGAGACAGAGACAGAGACAGAGACAGAGACAGAGACAGAGACAGAGACAGAGACAGAGACAGAGACAGAGACGGAGACGGAGACACAGGCGGAGGCGGAGACTGAGACAGAGACAGAGACAGTGGCAGAGACAGAGACAATGACAGAGACAGAGGCAGAGACAGAGACAGAGACAGAGAGAGAGAGACAGAGAGAGAGACAGAGACAGAGACAGAGACAGAGACAGAGACAGAGACAGAGACAGAGACAGAGACAGAGACAGAGACAGAGACAGAGACAGAGACAGAGACAGAGACAGAGACAGAGACAGAGACAGAGACAGAGACAGAGACAGAGACAGAGACAGAGACAGAGACAGAGACAGAGACAGAGACAGAGACAGAGACAGAGACAGAGACAGGAACGGAGACAGAGACAGAGACAGAGACAGCGACAGTGACAGAGACAGAGACAGAGACAGAGATAGAGACAGAGACAGAGACGGAGACGGAGACCGAGACAGAGGCAGAGAGAGAGACAGAGGCAGAGACAGAGGCAGAGACAGAGACAGAGACAGAGACAGATCCAGAGACAGATACAGAGACAGAGGGAGAGACAGCGGCAGAGACAGAGACAGAGGGGCAGGTGACAAAGACGGTGTCAGAGGGGGAGGAACAAAGACGGAGACAAGGACGGAGACAGAGAATGAGACAGAGACAGTGGCAGAGACAGAGACAATGACAGAGACAGAGACAGAGACAGAGACAGGGACAGAGGCAGAGACCGAGACAGAGACAGAGACTGAGACAGAGACAAAGACAGAGACAGAGACAGAGACAGAGACAGAGACAGAGACAGAGGCAGAGACCGATACAGAGACAGAGACTGAGACAGAGACTGAGACAGTGACAGAGACAGAGACAGAGACAGAGACAGAGACAGAGACAGAGACAGAGACAGAGACAGAGACAGAGACAGAGACAGAGACGGAGACGGAGACACAGGCGGAGGCGGAGACTGAGACAGAGACAGAGACAGAGACAGAGACAGAGGCCGAGACAGAGACAGAGACAGAGACAGAGACAGAGACAGAGACAGGAACGGAGACAGAGACAGAGACAGAGACAGCGACAGTGACAGAGACAGAGACAGAGACAGAGATAGAGACAGAGACAGAGACGGAGACGGAGACCGAGACAGAGGCTGAGAGAGAGACAGAGGCAGAGACAGAGACAGAGACAGAGACAGAGACAGAGACAGAGACAGATCCAGAGACAGATACAGAGACAGAGGGAGAGACAGCGGCAGAGACAGAGACAGAGGGGGAGGTGACAAAGACGGTGTCAGAGGGGGAGGAACAAAGACGGAGACAAGGACGGAGACAGAGAATGAGACAGAGACAGTGGCAGAGACAGAGACAATAACAGAGACAGAGACAGAGACAGAGACAGAGACAGGGACAGAGGCAGAGACCGAGACAGACACAGAGACTGAGACAGAGACTGAGACAGAGACAGAGACAGAGACAGAGACAGGGACAGAGACAGAGACAGAGACAGAGACAGAGACAGAGACAGAGACAGAGACAGAGACAGAGACAGAGACAGAGACAGAGACAGAGACGGAGACGGAGACACAGGCGGAGGCGGAGACTGAGACAGAGACAGAGACAGTGGCAGAGACAGAGACAATGACAGAGACAGAGGCAGAGACAGAGACAGAGACAGAGAGAGAGAGACAGAGAGAGAGACAGAGACAGAGACAGAGACAGAGACAGAGACAGAGACAGAGACAGAGACAGAGACAGAGACAGAGACAGAGACAGAGACAGAGACAGAGACAGAGACAGAGACAGAGACAGAGACAGAGACAGAGACAGAGACAGAGACAGAGACAGAGACAGAGACAGAGACAGAGACAGAGACAGAGACAGAGACAGAGACAGAGACAGGAACGGAGACAGAGACAGAGACAGAGACAGCGACAGTGACAGAGACAGAGACAGAGACAGAGATAGAGACAGAGACAGAGACGGAGACGGAGACCGAGACAGAGGCAGAGAGAGAGACAGAGGCAGAGACAGAGGCAGAGACAGAGACAGAGACAGAGACAGATCCAGAGACAGATACAGAGACAGAGGGAGAGACAGCGGCAGAGACAGAGACAGAGGGGCAGGTGACAAAGACGGTGTCAGAGGGGGAGGAACAAAGACGGAGACAAGGACGGAGACAGAGAATGAGACAGAGACAGTGGCAGAGACAGAGACAATGACAGAGACAGAGACAGAGACAGAGACAGGGACAGAGGCAGAGACCGAGACAGAGACAGAGACTGAGACAGAGACAAAGACAGAGACAGAGACAGAGACAGAGACAGAGACAGAGACAGAGACAGAGACAGAGACAGAGACAGAGACAGAGACAGAGACAGAGACAGAGACAGAGACAGAGACAGAGACAGAGACAGAGACAGAGACACAGGCGGTGGCGGAGACTGAGACAGAGGCAGAGAGAGAGACAGAGGCAGAGACAGAGACAGAGACAGAGACAGATCCAGAGACAGATCCAGAGACAGATACAGAGACAGAGGGAGAGACAGCGGCAGAGACAGAGACAGAGGGGCAGGTGACAAAGACGGTGTCAGAGGGGGAGGAACAAAGACGGAGACAAGGACGGAGACAGAGAATGAGACAGAGACAGTGGCAGAGACAGAGACAATGACAGAGACAGAGACAGAGACAGAGACAGAGACAGAGACAGGGACAGAGGCAGAGACCGATACAGAGACAGAGACTGAGACAGAGACAGAGACAGAGACAGAGACAGAGACAGAGACAGAGACAGAGACAGAGACAGAGACAGAGACAGAGACAGAGACAGAGACAGAGACAGAGACAGAGACAGAGACAGAGACAGAGACAGAGACAGAGACAGAGACAGAGACAGAGACAGAGACAGAGACAGAGACAGAGACGGAGACGGAGACACAGGCGGAGGCGGAGACTGAGACAGAGACAGAGACAGAGACAGAGACAGAGACCGAGACAGAGACAGAGACAGAGACAGAGACAGAGACAGGAACGGAGACAGAGACAGAGACAGAGACAGCGACAGTGACAGAGACAGAGACAGAGACAGAGATAGAGACAGAGACAGAGACGGAGACGGAGACCGAGACAGAGGCAGAGAGAGAGACAGAGGCAGAGACAGAGACAGAGACAGAGACAGAGACAGAGACAGATCCAGAGACAGATACAGAGACAGAGGGAGAGACAGCGGCAGAGACAGAGACAGAGGGGGAGGTGACAAAGACGGTGTCAGAGGGGGAGGAACAAAGACGGAGACAAGGACGGAGACAGAGAATGAGACAGAGACAGTGGCAGAGACAGAGACAATAACAGAGACAGAGACAGAGACAGAG
Organism: Megachile willughbiella; assembly: GCA_945859595.2. Classification (NCBI taxonomy): domain Eukaryota; kingdom Metazoa; phylum Arthropoda; class Insecta; order Hymenoptera; family Megachilidae; genus Megachile; species Megachile willughbiella. The sequence goes on along the minus strand of CAMAOD020000028.1, from coordinate 1,743,626 downwards.
ACAGAGACAGGGACAGAGGCAGAGACCGAGACAGAGACAGAGACTGAGACAGAGACTGAGACAGAGACAGAGACAGAGACAGAGACAGGGACAGAGACAGAGACAGAGACAGAGACAGAGACAGAGACAGAGACAGAGACAGAGACAGAGACAGAGACAGAGACACAGGCGGAGGCGGAGACTGAGACAGAGGCAGTGGCAGAGACAGAGACAATGACAGAGACAGAGACAGAGACAGAGACAGAGACAGAGGCAGGGACAGAGACAGAGACGGAGACAGCGACAGAGATAGAGATCGAGACAGAGACAAAGACAGAGACGGAGACAGAGACAGAGACAGAGACAGAGACAGAGACAGAGACAGAGACAGAGACAGAGACAGAGACAGAGTCAGAGACAGAGCCAGAGGGAGATCCAGAGACAGAGACGGAGACAGATACAGAGACAGACGGAGAGACAGCGGCAGAGACAGAGACAGAGACAGAGGCAGAGACAGAGACAGACAGAGACAGTGGGTCAGGTGACAGCGACGGTGTCAGAGGGGGTGGAACGAAGACGGAGACAAGGACGGAGACAGAGAATGAGACAGAGACAGTGGCAGAGACAGAGACAATGACAGAGACAGAGACAGAGACAGAGACAGAGACAGAGACAGAGACAGAGACAGAGACGGAGACGGAGACACAGGCGGAGGCGGAGACTGAGACAGAGACAGAGACAGTGGCAGAGACAGAGACAGAGACAGAGACAGAGACAGAGACAGAGAGACAGAGACAGAGACAGACACAGAGACAGAGACAGAGACAGAGACAGAGACAGAGACAGAGACAGAGACAGAGACAGAGAGACAGAGACAGAGACAGACACAGAGACAGAGACAGAGACAGAGACAGAGACAGAGACAGAGACAGAGACAGAGACAGAGACAGAGACAGAGACAGAGACAGAGACAGAGACAGAGACAGAGACAGAGACAGAGACAGAGACAGAGACAGAGACAGAGACAGAGACAGAGACAGAGACAGAGACAGAGACAGAGACAGAGACAGAGACAGAGACAGAGACAGAGACAGAGACAGAGACAGAGACAGAGACAGAGACAGAGACAGAGACAGAGACAGAGACAGAGACAGAGACAGAGACAGAGACAGAGACAGAGACAGAGACAGAGACAGAGACAGAGACAGAGACAGAGACAGAGACAGAGACAGAGACAGAGACAGAGACAGAGACAGAGACAGAGACAGAGACAGAGACAGAGACAGAGACAGAGACAGAGACAGAGACAGAGACAGAGACAGAGACAGAGACAGAGACAGAGACTCAGACAGAGGCAGAGAGAGAGACAGAGGCAGAGACAGAGACAGAGACAGCGACAGAGACAGAGACAGAGACAGATCCAGAGACAGATCCAGAGACAGATACAGAGACAGAGGGAGAGACAGCGGCAGAGACAGAGACAGAGGGGCAGGTGACAAAGACGGTGTCAGAGGGGGAGGAACAAAGACGGAGACAAAGACGGAGACAGAGAATGAGACAGAGACAGTGGCAGAGACAGAGACAATGACAGAGACAGAGACAGAGACAGAGACAGAGACAGAGACAGAGAGACAGAGACAGAGACAGACACAGAGACAGAGACAGAGACAGAGACAGAGACAGAGACAGAGACTGAGACAGAGACTGAGACAGAGACAGAGACAGAGACAGAGACAGGGACAGAGACAGAGACAGAGACAGAGACAGAGACAGAGACAGAGACAGAGACACAGGCGGAGGCGGAGACTGAGACAGAGACAGTGGCAGAGACAGAGACAATGACAGAGACAGAGACAGAGACAGAGACAGAGGCAGGGACAGAGACAGAGACGGAGACAGCGACAGAGATAGAGATCGAGACAGAGACAAAGACAGAGACGGAGACAGAGACAGAGACAGAGACAGAGACAGAGGCAGAGACAGAGACAGAGTCAGAGACAGAGCCAGAGGGAGATCCAGAGACAGAGACGGAGACAGATACAGAGACAGACGGAGAGACAGCGGCAGAGACAGAGACAGAGACAGAGGCAGAGACAATGACAGAGACAGAGACATAGACAGAGACAGAGACAGGGACAGAGGCAGAGACCGAGACAGAGACAGAGACACAGGCGGAGGCGGAGACTGAGACAGAGACAGTGGCAGAGACAGAGACAATGACAGAGACAGAGACTGAGACAGAGGCAGAGAGAGAGACAGAGGCAGAGACAGAGCCAGAGGGAGATCCAGAGACAGAGACGGAGACAGATACAGAGACAGGCGGAGAGACAGCGGCAGAGACAGAGACAGAGACAGAGGCAGAGACAGAGACACAGACAGAGACAGTGGGTCAGGTGACAGCGACGGTGTCAGAGGGGGTGGAACAAAGACGGAGACAAGGACGGAGACAGAGAATGAGACAGAGACAGTGGCAGAGACAGAGACAATGACAGAGACAGAGACAGAGACAGAGACAGAGACGGAGACGGAGACACAGGCGGAGGCGGAGGCTGAGACAGAGACAGAGACAGTGGCAGAGACAGAGACAATGACAGAGACAGGGACAGAGACAGAGACAGAGACAGAGACAGAGACAGAGACAGAGACAGAGACAGAGACAGAGACAGAGACAGAGACAGAGACAGAGACAGAGACAGAGACAGAGACAGAGACAGAGACAGAGACAGAGACAGAGACAGAGACAGAGACAGAGACAGAGACAGAGACAGAGACAGAGACAGAGACAGAGACAGAGACAGAGACAGAGACAGAGACAGAGACAGAGACAGAGACAGAGACAGAGACAGAGACAGAGACAGAGACACAGGCGGTGGCGGAGACTGAGACAGAGGCAGAGAGAGAGACAGAGGCAGAGACAGAGACAGAGACAGAGACAGAGACAGAGACAGAGACAGAGACAGATCCAGAGACAGATCCAGAGACAGATACAGAGACAGAGGGAGAGACAGCGGCAGAGACAGAGACAGAGGGGCAGGTGACAAAGACGGTGTCAGAGGGGGAGGAACAAAGACGGAGACAAGGACGGAGACAGAGAATGAGACAGAGACAGTGGCAGAGACAGAGACAATGACAGAGACAGAGACAGAGACAGAGACAGAGACAGGGACAGAGGCAGAGACCGATACAGAGACAGAGACTGAGGCAGAGACTGAGACAGAGACAGAGACAGAGACAGAGACAGAGACAGAGACAGAGACAGAGACAGAGACAGAGACAGAGACAGAGACAGAGACAGAGAGAGAGACAGAGACAGAGACAGAGACAGAGACGGAGACGGAGACACAGGCGGAGGCGGAGACTGAGACAGAGACAGAGACAGAGACAGAGACAGAGACCGAGACAGAGACAGAGACAGAGACAGAGACAGAGACAGGAACGGAGACAGAGACAGAGACAGAGACAGCGACAGTGACAGAGACAGAGACAGAGACAGAGATAGAGACAGAGACAGAGACGGAGACGGAGACCGAGACAGAGGCAGAGAGAGAGACAGAGGCAGAGACAGAGACAGAGACAGAGACAGAGACAGAGACAGAGACAGAGACAGATCCAGAGACAGATACAGAGACAGAGGGAGAGACAGCGGCAGAGACAGAGACAGAGGGGGAGGTGACAAAGACGGTGTCAGAGGGGGAGGAACAAAGACGGAGACAAGGACGGAGACAGAGAATGAGACAGAGACAGTGGCAGAGACAGAGACAATAACAGAGACAGAGACAGAGACAGAGACAGAGACAGGGACAGAGGCAGAGACCGAGACAGAGACAGAGACTGAGACAGAGACTGAGACAGAGACAGAGACAGAGACAGAGACAGGGACAGAGACAGAGACAGAGACAGAGACAGAGACAGAGACAGAGACAGAGACAGAGACAGAGACAGAGACAGAGACAGAGACAGAGACAGAGACAGAGACAGAGACAGAGACAGAGACAGAGACAGAGACAGAGACAGAGACAGAGACGGAGACGGAGACACAGGCGGAGGCGGAGACTGAGACAGAGACAGAGACAGTGGCAGAGACAGAGACAATGACAGAGACAGAGACAGAGACAGAGACAGAGACAGAGACAGAGAGAGAGAGACAGAGAGAGAGACAGAGACAGAGACAGAGACAGAGACAGAGACAGAGACAGAGACAGAGACAGAGACAGAGACAGAGACAGAGACAGAGACAGAGACAGAGACAGAGACAGAGACAGAGACAGAGACAGAGACAGAGACAGAGACAGAGACAGAGACAGAGACAGAGACAGAGACAGAGACAGAGACAGGAACGGAGACAGAGACAGAGACAGAGACAGCGACAGTGACAGAGACAGAGACAGAGACAGAGATAGAGACAGAGACAGAGACGGAGACGGAGACCGAGACAGAGGCAGAGAGAGAGACAGAGGCAGAGACAGAGGCAGAGACAGAGACAGAGACAGAGACAGATCCAGAGACAGATACAGAGACAGAGGGAGAGACAGCGGCAGAGACAGAGACAGAGGGGCAGGTGACAAAGACGGTGTCAGAGGGGGAGGAACAAAGACGGAGACAAGGACGGAGACAGAGAATGAGACAGAGACAGTGGCAGAGACAGAGACAATGACAGAGACAGAGACAGAGACAGAGACAGAGACAGGGACAGAGACAGAGACAGAGACAGAGACAGAGACACAGGCGGTGGCGGAGACTGAGACAGAGGCAGAGAGAGAGACAGAGGCAGAGACAGAGACAGAGACAGAGACAGAGACAGATCCAGAGACAGATCCAGAGACAGATACAGAGACAGAGGGAGAGACAGCGGCAGAGACAGAGACAGAGGGGCAGGTGACAAAGACGGTGTCAGAGGGGGAGGAACAAAGACGGAGACAAGGACGGAGACAGAGAATGAGACAGAGACAGTGGCAGAGACAGAGACAATGACAGAGACAGAGACAGAGACAGAGACAGAGACAGAGACAGGGACAGAGGCAGAGACCGATACAGAGACAGAGACTGAGACAGAGACTGAGACAGAGACAGAGACAGAGACAGAGACAGAGACAGAGACAGAGACAGAGACAGAGACAGAGACAGAGACAGAGACAGAGACAGAGACAGAGACAGAGACAGAGACAGAGACAGAGACAGAGACAGAGACAGAGACAGAGACGGAGACGGAGACACAGGCGGAGGCGGAGACTGAGACAGAGACAGAGACAGGGACAGAGACAGAGACAGGAACGGAGACAGAGACAGAGACAGAGACAGCGACAGTGACAGAGACAGAGACAGAGACAGAGATAGAGACAGAGACAGAGACGGAGACGGAGACCGAGACAGAGGCAGAGAGAGAGACAGAGGCAGAGACAGAGACAGAGACAGAGACAGAGACAGAGACAGATCCAGAGACAGATACAGAGACAGAGGGAGAGACAGCGGCAGAGACAGAGACAGAGGGGGAGGTGACAAAGACGGTGTCAGAGGGGGAGGAACAAAGACGGAGACAAGGACGGAGACAGAGAATGAGACAGAGACAGTGGCAGAGACAGAGACAATAACAGAGACAGAGACAGAGACAGAGACAGAGACAGGGACAGAGGCAGAGACCGAGACAGAGACAGAGACTGAGACAGAGACTGAGACAGAGACAGAGACAGAGACAGAGACAGGGACAGAGACAGAGACAGAGACAGAGACAGAGACAGAGACAGAGACAGAGACAGAGACAGAGACAGAGACACAGGCGGAGGCGGAGACTGAGACAGAGACAGTGGCAGAGACAGAGACAATGACAGAGACAGAGACAGAGACAGAGACAGAGGCAGGGACAGAGACAGAGACGGAGACAGCGACAGAGATAGAGATCGAGACAGAGACAAAGACAGAGACGGAGACAGAGACAGAGACAGAGACAGAGACAGAGACAGAGACAGAGACAGAGACAGAGGCAGAGACAGAGTCAGAGAGAGAGCCAGAGGGAGATCCAGAGACAGAGACGGAGACAGATACAGAGACAGACGGAGAGACAGCGGCAGAGACAGAGACAGAGACAGAGGCAGAGACAGAGACAGACAGAGACAGTGGGTCAGGTGACAGCGACGGTGTCAGAGGGGGTGGAACGAAGACGGAGACAAGGACGGAGACAGAGAATGAGACAGAGACAGTGGCAGAGACGGAGACAATGACAGAGACAGAGACAGAGACAGAGACAGAGACAGAGACAGAGACAGAGACAGAGACGGAGACGGAGACACAGGCGGAGGCGGAGACTGAGACAGAGACAGAGACAGTGGCAGAGACAGAGACAATGACAGAGACAGAGACAGAGACAGAGAGAGAGACAGAGACAGAGACAAAGACAGAGACAGACACAGAGACAGAGACAGAGACAGAGACAGAGACAGAGACAGAGACAGAGACAGAGACAGAGACAGAGACAGAGACAGAGACAGGAACGGAGACAGAGACAGAGACAGAGACAGCGACTGTGACAGAGACAGAAACGGAGACAGAGACAGAGTCAGAGACAGAGCCAGAGGGAGATCCAGAGACAGAGACGGAGACAGATACAGAGACAGACGGAGAGACAGCGGCAGAGACAGAGACAGAGACAGAGGCAGAGACAGAGACACAGACAGAGACAGTGGGTCAGGTGACAGCAACGGTGTCAGAGGGGGTGGAACAAAGACGGAGACAAGGACGGAGACAGAGAATGAGACAGAGACAGTGGCAGAGACAGAGACAATGACAGAGACAGAGACAGAGACAGAGACAGAGACAGAGACAGAGACAGAGACAGAGACGGAGACGGAGACACAGGCGGAGGCGGCGACTGAGACAGAGACAGAGACAGTGGCAGAGACAGAGACAATGACAGAGACAGAGACAGAGACAGAGAGAGAGACAGAGAGAGAGATAGAGACAGAGACAGAGACAGAGACAGAGACAGAGACAGAGACAGAGACAGAGACAGAGACAGAGACAGAGACAGGAACGGAGACAGAGACAGCGACAGTGACAGAGACAGAGACAGAGACAGAGATGGAGACAGAGACAGAGACAGAGACAGAGACAGAGACAGAGACAGAGACAGATCCAGAGACAGATCCAGAGACAGATACAGAGACAGAGGGAGAGACAGCGGCAGAGACAGAGACAGAGGGGCAGGTGACAAAGACGGTGTCAGAGGGGGAGGAACAAAGACGGAGACAAGGACGGAGACAGAGAATGAGACAGAGACAGTGGCAGAGACAGAGACAATGACAGAGACAGAGACAGAGACAGAGACAGAGACAGAGACAGGGACAGAGGCAGAGACCGATACAGAGACAGAGACTGAGACAGAGACTGAGACAGAGACAGAGACAGAGACAGAGACAGAGACAGAGACAGAGACAGAGACAGAGACAGAGACAGAGACAGAGACAGAGACAGAGACAGGAACGGAGACAGAGACAGAGACAGAGACAGCGACTGTGACAGAGACAGAAACGGAGACAGAGACAGAGTCAGAGACAGAGCCAGAGGGAGATCCAGAGACAGAGACGGAGACAGATACAGAGACAGACGGAGGGACAGCGGCAGAGACAGAGACAGCGACAGAGGCAGAGACAGAGACACAGACAGAGACAGTGGGTCAGGTGACAGCAACGGTGTCAGAGGGGGTGGAACAAAGACGGAGACAAGGACGGAGACAGAGAATGAGACAGAGACAGTGGCAGAGACAGAGACAATGACAGAGACAGAGACAGAGACAGAGACAGAGACAGAGACAGAGACAGAGACAGAGACGGAGACGGAGACACAGGCGGAGGCGGCGACTGAGACAGAGACAGAGACAGTGGCAGAGACAGAGGCAATGACAGAGACAGAGACAGAGACAGAGAGAGAGACAGAGAGAGAGATAGAGACAGAGACAGAGACAGAGACAGAGACAGAGACAGAGACAGAGACAGAGACAGAGACAGAGACAGAGACAGAGACAGAGACAGAGACAGAGACAGGAACGGAGACAGAGACAGCGACAGTGACAGAGACAGAGACAGAGACAGAGATGGAGACAGAGACAGAGACGGAGACGGAGACCGAGACAGAGGCAGAGAGAGAGACAGAGGCAGAGACAGAGGCAGAGACAGAGACAGAGACAGAGACAGATCCAGAGACAGATACAGAGACAGAGGGAGAGACAGAGACAGAGACAGAGACAGAGACAGAGACAGAGACAGAGACAGAGACAGAGACAGGAACGGAGACAGAGACAGAGACAGAGACAGCGACAGTGACAGAGACAGAGACAGAGACAGAGACAGAGATAGAGACAGAGACAGAGACGGAGACGGAGACCGAGACAGAGGCAGAGAGAGAGACAGAGTCAGAGACAGAGACAGAGACAGAGACAGAGACAGAGACAGAGACAGATCCAGAGACAGATCCAGAGACAGATCCAGAGACAGATACAGAGACAGAGGGAGAGACAGCGGCAGAGACAGAGACAGAGGGGCAGGTGACAAAGACGGTGTCAGAGGGGGAGGAACAAAGACGGAGACAAGGACGGAGACAGAGAATGAGACAGAGACAGTGGCAGAGACAGAGACAATGACAGAGACAGAGACAGAGACAGAGACAGAGACAGAGACAGAGACAGGGACAGAGGCAGAGACCGAGACAGAGACAGAGACTGAGACAGAGACCGAGACAGAGACAGAGACAGAGACAGAGACAGAGACAGAGACACAGGCGGAGGCGGAGACTGAGACAGAGACAGTGGCAGAGACAGAGACAATGACAGAGACAGAGACAGAGACAGAGACAGAGGCAGGGACAGAGACAGAGACTGAGACAGCGACAGAGATAGAGATCGAGACAGAGACAGAGACAGAGACAGAGACAGAGACAGAGACACAGGCGGTGGCATAGACTGAGACAGAGGCAGAGAGAGAGACAGAGGCAGAGACAGAGACAGAGACAGAGACAGAGACAGAGACAGAACCAGAGACAGATCCAGAGACAGATACAGAGACAGAGGGAGAGACAGCGGCAGAGACAGAGACAGAGGGGCAGGTGACAAAGACGGTGTCAGAGGGGGAGGAACAAAGACGGAGACAAGGACGGAGACAGAGAATGAGACAGAGACAGTGGCAGAGACAAAGACAATGACAGAGACAGAGACAGAGAGAGAGACAGAGACAGGGACAGAGGCAGAGACCGAGACAGGGACAGAGACTGAGACAGAGACTGAGACAGAGACAGAGACAGAGACAGAGACAGAAACAGAGACAGAGACAGAGACAGAGACACAGGCGGAGGCGGAGACTGAGACAGAGACAGTGGCAGAGACAGAGACAATGACAGAGACAGAGACTGAGACAGAGGCAGAGAGAGAGACAGAGGCAGAGACAGAGCCAGAGGGAGATCCAGAGACAGAGACGGAGACAGATACAGAGACAGGCGGAGAGACAGCGGCAGAGACAGAGACAGAGACAGAGGCAGAGTCAGAGACACAGACAGAGACAGTGGGTCAGGTGACAGCAACGGTGTCAGAGGGGGTGGAACAAAGACGGAGACAAGGACGGAGACAGAGAATGAGACAGAGACAGTGGCAGAGACAGAGACAATGACAGAGACAGAGACAGAGACAGAGACAGAGACAGAGACAGAGACAGAGACAGAGACAGAGACAGAGACGGAGACGGAGACACAGGCGGAGGCGGCGACTGAGACAGAGACAGAGACAGTGGCAGAGACAGAGGCAATGACAGAGACAGAGACAGAGACAGAGAGAGAGACAGAGAGAGAGAGATAGAGACAGAGACAGAGACAGAGACAGAGACAGAGACAGAGACAGAGACAGAGACAGAGACAGAGACAGAGACAGAGACAGAGACAGAGACAGAGACAGAGACAGGAACGGAGACAGAGACAGCGACAGTGACAGAGACAGAGACAGAGACAGAGATGGAGACAGAGACAGAGACGGAGACGGAGACCGAGACAGAGGCAGAGAGAGAGACAGAGGCAGAGACAGAGGCAGAGACAGAGACAGAGACAGAGACAGATCCAGAGACAGATACAGAGACAGAGGGAGAGACAGAGACAGAGACAGAGACAGAGACAGAGACAGAGACAGAGACAGAGACAGAGACAGGAACGGAGACAGAGACAGAGACAGAGACAGCGACAGTGACAGAGACAGAGACAGAGACAGAGACAGAGATAGAGACAGAGACAGAGACGGAGACGGAGACCGAGACAGAGGCAGAGAGAGAGACAGAGACAGAGACAGAGACAGCGACAGAGACAGAGATCGAGACAGAGACAAAGATAGAGACGGAGACAGAGACAGTGACAGAGACAGAGACAGCGACAGTGACAGAGACAGAAACGGAGACAGAGACAGAGTCAGAGACAGAGCCAGAGGGAGATCGAGAGACAGAGACGGAGACAGATACAGAGACAGGCGGAGAGACAGCGGCAGAGACAGAGACAGAGACAGAGGCAGAGACAGAGACACAGACAGAGACAGTGGGTCAGGTGACAGCGACGGTGTCAGAGGGGTTGGAACAAAGACGGAGACAAGGACGGAGACAGAGAATGAGACAGAGACAGTGGCAGAGACAGAGACAATGACAGAGACAGAGACAGAGACAGAGACAGAGACAGAGACAGAGGCAGAGACAGAGACATAGACAGAGACAGAGACAGAGACAGAGACAGAGACAGGGTCAGAGACAGAGACAGAGACAGAGACAGAGATAGAGACAGAGACAGAGACGGAGACGGAGACCGAGACAGAGGCAGAGAGAGAGACAGAGGCAGAGACAGAGACAGAGACAGAGACAGAGACAGATACAGATCCAGAGACAGATCCAGAGACAGATACAGAGACAGAGGGAGAGACAGCGGCAGAGACAGAGATAGAGGGGCAGGTGACAAAGACGGTGTCAGAGGGGGAGGAACAAAGACGGAGACAAGGACGGAGACAGAGAATGAGACAGAGACAGCGGCAGAGACAGAGACAATGACAGAGACAGAGACAGAGACAGAGACAGAGACAGAGACAGGGACAGAGGCAGAGACCGAGACAGAGACAGAGACTGAGACAGAGACTGAGACAGAGACAGAGACAGAGACAGAGACAGAGACAGAGACAGAGACAGAGACACAGGCGGAGGCGGAGACTGAGACAGAGACAGTGGCAGAGACAGAGACAATGACAGAGACAGAGACAGAGACAGAGACAGAGACAGAGACAGAGACAGAGACAGAGACAGAGACGGAGACGGAGACACAGGCGGAGGCGGAGACTGAGACAGAGACAGAGACAGTGGCAGAGACAGAGACAGAGACAGAGACAGAGACAGAGGGAGATCCAGAGACAGAGACGGAGACAGATACAGAGACAGGCGGAGAGACAGCGGCAGAGACAGAGACAGAGACAGAGGCAGAGACAGAGACACAGACAGAGACAGTGGGTCAGGTGACAGCGACGGTGTCAGAGGGGGTGGAACAAAGACGGAGACAAGGACGGAGACAGAGAATGAGACAGAGACAGTGGCAGAGACAGAGACAATGACAGAGACAGAGACAGAGACAGAGACAGAGACAGAGGCAGAGACAGAGACATAGACAGAGACAGAGACAGAGACAGAGACAGAGACAGGGTCAGAGACAGAGACAGAGACAGAGACAGAGATAGAGACAGAGACAGAGACGGAGACGGAGACCGAGACAGAGGCAGAGAGAGAGACAGAGGCAGAGACAGAGACAGAGACAGAGACAGAGACAGATACAGATCCAGAGACAGATCCAGAGACAGATACAGAGACAGAGGGAGAGACAGCGGCAGAGACAGAGACAGAGGGGCAGGTGACAAAGACGGTGTCAGAGGGGGAGGAACAAAGACGGAGACAAGGACGGAGACAGAGAATGAGACAGAGACAGCGGCAGAGACAGAGACAATGACAGAGGCAGAGACAGAGACAGAGACAGAGACAGAGACAGGGACAGAGGCAGAGACCGAGACAGAGACAGAGACTGAGACAGAGACTGAGACAGAGACAGAGACAGAGACAGAGACAGAGACAGAGACAGAGACAGAGACACAGGCGGAGGCGGAGACTGAGACAGAGACAGTGGCAGAGACAGAGACAATGACAGAGACAGAGACAGAGACAGAGACAGAGACAGAGACAGAGACAGAGACAGAGACAGAGACAGAGACGGAGACGGAGACACAGGCGGAGGCGGAGACTGAGACAGAGACAGAGACAGTGGCAGAGACAGAGACAGAGACAGAGACAGAGACAGAGACAGAGACAGAGACAGAGACAGAGACAGAGACAGAGACAGAGACAGAGACAGGAACGGCGACAGAGACAGATCCAGAGACAGAGACAGTGACAGAGACAGAAACGGAGACAGAGACAGAGTCAGAGACAGAGCCAGAGGGAGATCCAGAGACAGAGACGGAGACAGATACAGAGACAGGCGGAGAGACAGCGGCAGAGACAGAGACAGAGACAGAGGCAGAGACAGAGACACAGACAGAGACAGTGGGTCAGGTGACAGCGACGGTGTCAGAGGGGGTGGAACAAAGACGGAGACAAGGACGGAGACAGAGAATGAGACAGAGACAGTGGCAGAGACAGAGACAATGACAGAGACAGAGAGAGAGACAGAGACAGAGACAGAGACAGAGACAGAGACAGAGACCGAGACAGAGACAGAGACAGAGACGGAGACAGAGACAGCGACAGTGACAGAGACAGAGACAGAGACAGAGATAGAGACAGAGACAGAGACGGAGACGGAGACCGAGACAGAGGCAGAGAGAGAGACAGAGGCAGAGACAGAGACAGAGACAGAGACAGAGACAGAGACAGATCCAGAGACAGATCCAGAGACAGATACAGATCCAGAGACAGATCCAGAGACAGATACAGAGACAGAGGGAGAGACAGCGGCAGAGACAGAGACAGAGGGGCAGGTGACAAAGACGGTGTCAGAGGGGGAGGAACAAAGACGGAGACAAGGACGGAGACAGAGAATGGGACAGAGACAGCGGCAGAGACAGAGACAATGACAGAGACAGAGACAGAGACAGAGACAGAGACAGAGACAGGGACAGAGGCAGAGACCGAGACAGAGACAGAGACTGAGACAGAGACTGAGACAGAGACAGAGACAGAGACAGAGACAGAGACAGAGACACAGGCGGAGGCGGAGACTGAGACAGAGACAGTGGCAGAGACAGAGACAATGACAGAGACAGAGACAGAGACAGAGACAGAGACAGAGACAGAGACGGAGACGGAGACACAGGCGGAGGCGGAGACTGAGACAGAGACAGAGACAGTGGCAGAGACAGAGACAATGACAGAGACAGAGACAGAGACAGAGACAGAGACAGAGACAGAGACAGAGACAGAGACAGAGACAGAGACAGAGACAGAGACAGAGACAGAGACAGAGACAGAGACAGAGACAGGAACGGCGACAGAGACAGATCCAGAGACAGATCCAGAGACAGATCCAGAGACAGATACAGAGACAGAGGGAGAGACAGCGGCAGAGACAGAGACAGAGGGGCAGGTGACAAAGACGGTGTCAGAGGGGGAGGAACAAAGACGGAGACAAGGACGGAGACAGAGAATGAGACAGAGACAGTGGCAGAGACGGAGACAATGACAGAGACAATGACAGAGACAGAGACAGAGACAGAGACAGAGACAGGGACAGAGGCAGAGACCGAGACAGAGACAGAGACTGAGACAGAGACAGAGACAGAGACAGAGACAGAGACAGAGACAGAGACAGAGACAGGAACGGAGACAGAGACAGAGGCAGAGACAGAGACAGAGACAGAGACAGGAACGGAGACAGAGACAGAGACAGAGACAGCGACAGTGACAGAGACAGAGACAGAGACAGAGATAGAGACAGAGACAGAGACGGAGACGGAGACCGAGACAGAGGCAGAGAGAGAGACAGAGGCAGAGACAGAGACAGAGACAGAGACAGAGACAGAGACAGAGACAGGAACGGAGACAGAGACAGAGACAGAGACAGAGACAGAGACAGAGGCAGGAACGGAGACAGAGACAGAGACAGAGACAGCGACAGTGACAGAGACAGAGACAGAGACAGAGATAGAGACAGAGACAGAGACGGAGACGGAGACCGAGACAGAGGCAGAGAGAGAGACAGAGGCAGAGACAGAGACAGAGACAGAGACAGAGACAGAGACAGATCCAGAGACAGATCCAGAGACAGATACAGAGACAGAGGGAGAGACAGCGGCAGAGACAGAGACAGAGGGGCAGGTGACAAAGACGGTGTCAGAGGGGGAGGAGCAAAGACGGAGACAAGGACGGAGACAGAGAATGAGACAGAGACAGTGGCAGAGACAGAGACAATGACAGAGACAGAGACAGAGACAGAGACAGAGACAGAGACAGAGACGGAGACGGAGACACAGGCGGAGGCAGAGACTGAGACAGAGACAGAGACAGTGGCAGAGACACAGACAATGACAGAGACAGGGACAGAGACAGAGACAGAGACAGAGACAGAGTCAGAGACAGAGCCAGAGGGAGATCCAGAGACAGAGACGGAGACAGATACAGAGACAGGCGGAGAGACAGCGGCAGAGACAGAGACAGAGACAGAGGCAGAGACAGAGACACAGACAGAGACAGCGGGTCAGGTGACAGCGACGGTGTCAGAGGGGGTGGAACAAAGACGGAGACAAGGACGGAGACAGAGAATGAGACAGAGACAGTGGCAGAGACAGAGACAATGACAGAGACAGAGAGAGAGACAGAGACAGAGACAGAGACAGAGACAGAGACAGAGACAGAGACAGAGACAGAGACAGAGACAGAGACAGAGACAGAGACCGAGACAGAGACAGAGACAGAGACAGAGACAGAGACAGAGACAGAGACAGAGACAGAGACAGCGACAGTGACAGAGACAGAAACGGAGACAGAGACAGAGTCAGAGACAGAGCCAGAGGGAGATCCAGAGACAGAGACGGAGACAGATACAGAGACAGGCGGAGAGACAGCGGCAGAGACAGAGACAGAGACAGAGGCAGAGACAGAGACACAGACAGAGACAGTGGGTCAGGTGACAGCGACGGTGTCAGAGGGGGTGGAACAAAGACGGAGACAAGGACGGAGACAGAGAATGAGACAGAGACAGTGGCAGAGACAGAGACAATGACAGAGACAGAGACAGAGACAGAGACAGAGACAGAGACAGAGACAGAGACAGAGACAGAGACAGAGACAGAGACAGAGACAGATCCAGAGACAGATCCAGAGACAGATACAGAGACAGAGGGAGAGACAGCGGCAGAGACAGAGACAGAGGGGCAGGTGACAAAGACGGTGTCAGAGGGGGAGGAACAAAGACGGAGACAAGGACGGAGACAGAGAATGAGACAGAGACAGTGGCAGAGACAGAGACAATGACAGAGACAGAGACAGAGACAGAGACAGAGACAGAGACAGAGACAGAGACAGAGACGGAGACGGAGACACAGGCGGAGGCGGAGACTGAGACAGAGACAGAGACAATGGCAGAGACACAGACAATGACAGAGACAGGGACAGAGACAGAGACAGAGACAGAGACAGAGACAGAGACAGAGACAGAGACAGAGACAGAGACAGAGACAGAGACAGAGACAGAGACAGAGACAGAGACAGAGACAGAGACAGAGACGGAGACAGAGACAGAGACAGAGACAGAGACAGAGACAGAGACAGAGACAGAGACAGAGACAGAGACAGAGACAGAGACAGAGACAGAGACAGAGACAGAGACAGAGACCGAGACAGAGACAGAGACAGAGACAGAGACAGAGACAGAGACAGAGACAGAGACAGCGACAGTGACAGAGACAGAAACGGAGACAGAGACAGAGTCAGAGACAGAGCCAGAGGGAGATCCAGAGACAGAGACGGAGACAGATACAGAGACAGGCGGAGAGACAGCGGCAGAGACAGAGACAGAGACAGAGGCAGAGACAGAGACACAGACAGAGACAGTGGGTCAGGTGACAGCGACGGTGTCAGAGGGGGTGGAACAAAGACGGAGACAAGGACGGAGACAGAGAATGAGACAGAGACAGTGGCAGAGACAGAGACAATGACAGAGACAGAGACAGAGACAGAGACAGAGACAGAGGCAGAGACAGAGACATAGACAGAGACAGAGACAGAGACAGAGACAGAGACAGGGACAGAGACAGAGACAGAGACAGAGACAGAGATAGAGACAGAGACAGAGACGGAGACGGAGACCGAGACAGAGGCAGAGAGAGAGACAGAGGCAGAGACAGAGACAGAGACAGAGACAGAGGCAGAGACAGAGACAGATCCAGAGACAGATCCAGAGACAGATACAGAGACAGAGGGAGAGACAGCGGCAGAGACAGAGACAGAGGGGCAGGTGACAAAGACGGTGTCAGAGGGGGAGGAACAAAGACGGAGACAAGGACGGAGACAGAGAATGAGACAGAGACAGCGGCAGAGACAGAGACAATGACAGAGACAGAGACAGAGACAGAGACAGAGACAGAGACAGGGACAGAGGCAGAGACCGAGACAGAGACAGAGACTGAGACAGAGACTGAGACAGAGACAGAGACAGAGACAGAGACAGAGACAGAGACACAGGCGGAGGCGGAGACTGAGACAGAGACAGTGGCAGAGACAGAGACAATGACAGAGACAGAGACAGAGACAGAGACAGAGACAGAGACAGAGACAGAGACAGAGACAGAGACAGAGACGGAGACGGAGACACAGGCGGAGTCGGAGACTGAGACAGAGACAGAGACAGAGACAGAGACAGAGACAGAGACAGAGACAGAGACAGAGACAGAGACAGAGACAGAGACAGAGACAGAGACAGAGACAGAGACAGAGACAGTGACAGAGACAGAAACGGAGACAGAGACAGAGTCAGAGACAGAGCCAGAGGGAGATCCAGAGACAGAGACGGAGACAGATACAGAGACAGGCGGAGAGACAGCGGCAGAGACAGAGACAGAGACAGAGGCAGAGACAGAGACACAGACAGAGACAGTGGGTCAGGTGACAGCGACGGTGTCAGAGGGGGTGGAACAAAGACGGAGACAAGGACGGAGACAGAGAATGAGACAGAGACAGTGGCAGAGACAGAGACAATGACAGAGACAGAGACAGAGACAGAGACAGAGACAGAGACAGAGACAGAGACAGAGACATAGACAGAGACAGAGACAGAGACAGAGACAGAGACAGGGACAGAGACAGAGACAGAGACAGAGACAGAGACAGAGACAGAGATAGAGACAGAGACAGAGACGGAGACGGAGACCGAGACAGAGGCAGAGAGAGAGACAGAGGCAGAGACAGAGACAGAGACAGAGACAGAGACAGAGACAGATCCAGAGACAGATCCAGAGACAGATACAGAGACAGAGGGAGAGACAGCGGCAGAGACAGAGACAGAGGGGCAGGTGACAAAGACGGTCAGAGGGGGAGGAACAAAGACGGAGACAAGGACGGAGACAGAGAATGAGACAGAGACAGCGGCAGAGACAGAGACAATGACAGAGACAGAGACAGAGACAGAGACAGAGACAGAGACAGAGACAGAGACAGAGACAGATACAGAGACAGAGACAGAGACAGAGACAGAGACAGAGACAGAGACAGAGACAGAGATAGAGACAGAGACAGAGACAGAGACAGAGACAGGAACGGAGACAGAGACAGAGGCAGAGACAGAGACAGAGACAGAGACAGGAACGGAGACAGAGACAGAGACAGAGACAGCGACAGTGACAGAGACAGAGACAGAGACAGAGATAGAGACAGAGACAGAGACGGAGACGGAGACCGAGACAGAGGCAGAGAGAGAGACAGAGGCAGAGACAGAGACAGAGACAGAGACAGAGACAGAGACAGAGACAGGAACGGAGACAGAGACAGAGACAGAGACAGAGACAGAGACAGCGACAGTGACAGAGACAGAGACAGAGACAGAGATAGAGACAGAGACAGAGACGGAGACGGAGACCGAGACAGAGGCAGAGAGAGAGACAGAGGCAGAGACAGAGACAGAGACAGAGACAGAGACAGAGACAGATCCAGAGACAGATCCAGAGACAGATACAGAGACAGAGGGAGAGACAGCGTCAGAGACAGAGACAGAGGGGCAGGTGACAAAGACGGTGTCAGAGGGGGAGGAACAAAGACGGAGACAAGGACGGAGACAGAGAATGAGACAGAGACAGTGGCAGAGACAGAGACAATGACAGAGACAGAGACAGAGACAGAGACAGAGACAGAGACAGAGACGGAGACGGAGACACAGGCGGAGGCGGAGACTGAGACAGAGACAGAGACAGTGGCAGAGACACAGACAATGACAGAGACAGGGACAGAGACAGAGACAGAGACAGAGACAGAGACAGAGACAGAGACAGAGACAGAGACAGAGACAGAGACAGAGACAGAGACAGAGACAGAGACAGAGACAGAGACAGAGACAGAGACAGAGACAGAGACAGAGACAGAGACAGAGACAGAGACAGAGACAGAGACGGAGACAGATACAGAGACAGGCGGAGAGACAGCGGCAGAGACAGAGACAGAGACAGAGGCAGAGACAGAGACACAGACAGAGACAGTGGGTCAGGTGACAGCGACGGTGTCAGAGGGGGTGGAACAAAGACGGAGACAAGGACGGAGACAGAGAATGAGACAGAGACAGTGGCAGAGACAGAGACAATGACAGAGACAGAGAGAGAGACAGAGACAGAGACAGAGACAGAGACAGAGACAGAGACAGAGACAGAGACAGAGACAGAGACAGAGACAGAGACAGAGACAGAGACAGAGACAGAGACAGAGACAGAGACAGAGACAGAGACAGAGACAGTGACAGAGACAGAAACGGAGACAGAGACAGAGTCAGAGACAGAGCCAGAGGGAGATCCAGAGACAGAGACGGAGACAGATACAGAGACAGGCGGAGAGACAGCGGCAGAGACAGAGACAGAGACAGAGGCAGAGACAGAGACACAGACAGAGACAGTGGGTCAGGTAACAGCGACGGTGTCAGAGGGGGTGGAACAAAGACGGAGACAAGGACGGAGACAGAGAATGAGACAGATACAGTGGCAGAGACAGAGACAATGACAGAGACAGAGACAGAGACAGAGACAGAGACAGAGACAGAGACAGAGACAGAGACAGAGACAGGAACGGAGACAGAGACAGAGACAGAGACAGAGACAGAGACAGAGGCAGGAACGGAGACAGAGACAGAGACAGAGACAGCGACAGTGACAGAGATAGAGACAGAGACAGAGACGGAGACGGAGACCGAGACAGAGGCAGAGAGAGAGACAGAGGCAGAGACAGAGACAGAGACAGAGACAGAGACAGAGACAGATCCAGAGACAGATCCAGAGACAGATACAGAGACAGAGGGAGAGACAGCGGCAGAGACAGAGACAGAGGGGCAGGTGACAAAAGACGGTGTCAGAGGGGGAGGAACAAAGACGGAGACAAGGACGGAGACAGAGAATGAGACAGAGACAGTGGCAGAGACAGAGACAATGACAGAGACAGAGACAGAGACAGAGACAGAAACAGAGACAGAGACGGAGACGGAGACACAGGCGGAGGCGGAGACTGAGACAGAGACAGAGACAGTGGCAGAGACACAGACAATGACAGAGACAGGGACAGAGACAGAGACAGAGACAGAGACAGAGACAGAGACAGAGACAGAGACAGAGACAGAGACAGAGACAGAGACAGAGACAGAGACAGAGACAGAGACAGAGACAGAGACAGAGACAGAGACAGAGACAGAGACAGAGACAGAGACAGAGACAGAGACAGAGACAGAGACAGTGACAGAGACAGAAACGGAGACAGAGACAGAGTCAGAGACAGAGCCAGAGGGAGATCCAGAGACAGAGACGGAGACAGATACAGAGACAGGCGGAGAGACAGCGGCAGAGACAGAGACAGAGACAGAGGCAGAGACAGAGACACAGACAGAGACAGTGGGTCAGGTGACAGCGACGGTGTCAGAGGGGGTGGAACAAAGACGGAGACAAGGACGGAGACAGAGAATGAGACAGAGACAGTGGCAGAGACAGAGACAATGACAGAGACAGAGAGAGAGACAGAGACAGAGACAGAGACAGAGACAGAGACAGAGACAGAGACAGAGACAGAGACAGAGACAGAGACAGAGACAGAGACAGAGACAGAGACCGAGACAGAGACAGAGACAGAGACAGAGACAGAGACAGAGACAGAGACATAGACAGAGACAGAGACAGAGACAGAGACAGAGACAGGGACAGAGACAGAGACAGAGACAGAGACAGAGACAGAGATAGAGACAGAGACAGAGACGGAGACGGAGACCGAGACAGAGGCAGAGAGAGAGACAGAGGCAGAGACAGAGACAGAGACAGAGACAGAGACAGAGACAGATCCAGAGACAGATCCAGAGACAGATACAGAGACAGAGGGAGAGACAGCGGCAGAGACAGAGACAGAGGGGCAGGTGACAAAGACGGTGTCAGAGGGGGAGGAACAAAGACGGAGACAAGGACGGAGACAGAGAATGAGACAGAGACAGCGGCAGAGACAGAGACAATGACAGAGACAGAGACAGAGACAGAGACAGAGACAGAGACAGGGACAGAGGCAGAGACCGAGACAGAGACAGAGACTGAGACAGAGACTGAGACAGAGACAGAGACAGAGACAGTGACAGAGACACAGGCGGAGGCGGAGACTGAGACAGAGACAGTGGCAGAGACAGAGACAATGACAGAGACAGAGACAGAGACAGAGACAGAGACAGAGACAGAGACAGAGACAGAGACGGAGACGGAGACACAGGCGGAGGCGGAGACTGAGACAGAGACAGAGACAGTGGCAGAGACAGAGACAGAGACAGAGACAGAGACAGAGACAGAGACAGAGACAGAGACAGAGACAGAGACAGAGACAGAGACAGAGACAGAGACAGAGACAGAGACAGAGACAGAGACAGAGACAGGAACGGCGACAGAGACAGATCCAGAGACAGATCCAGAGACAGATACAGAGACAGAGGGAGAGACAGCGGCAGAGACAGAGACAGAGGGGCAGGTGACAAAGACGGTGTCAGAGGGGGAGGAACAAAGACGGAGACAAGGACGGAGACAGAGAATGAGACAGAGACAGTGGCAGAGACAGAGACAATGACAGAGACAATGATAGAGACAGAGACAGGGACAGAGGCAGAGACCGAGACAGAGACAGAGACAGAGACAGAGACAGAGACAGAGACAGAGACAGAGACAGAGACAGAGACAGAGACAGAGACAGTGGCAGAGACACAGACAATGACAGAGACAGGGACAGAGACAGAGACAGAGACAGAGACAGAGACAGAGACAGAGACAGAGACAGAGACAGAGACAGAGACAGAGACAGAGACAGAGACAGAGACAGAGACAGAGACAGAGACAGAGACAGAGACAGAGACAGAGACAATGACAGAGACAGAGACAGAGACAGAGACAGAGACAGAGACAGAGACGGAGACGGAGACACAGGCGGAGGCGGAGACTGAGACAGAGACAGAGACAGTGGCAGAGACACAGACAATGACAGAGACAGGGACAGAGACAGAGACAGAGACAGAGACAGAGACAGAGACAGAGACAGAGACAGAGACAGAGGCAGAGACAGAGACAGAGACAGAGACAGAGACAGAGACAGAGACAGAGACAGAGACAGAGACAGAGACAGAGACAGAGACAGAGACAGAGACAGAGACAGAGACAGTGACAGAGACAGAAACGGAGACAGAGACAGAGTCAGAGACAGAGCCAGAGGGAGATCCAGAGACAGAGACGGAGACAGATACAGAGACAGGCGGAGAGACAGCGGCAGAGACAGAGACAGAGACAGAGGCAGAGACAGAGACACAGACAGAGACAGTGGGTCAGGTGACAGCGACGGTGTCAGAGGGGGTGGAACAAAGACGGAGACAAGGACGGAGACAGAGAATGAGACAGAGACAGTGGCAGAGACAGAGACAATGACAGAGACAGAGACAGAGACAGAGACAGAGACAGAGACAGAGACAGAGACAGAGACATAGACAGAGACAGAGACAGAGACAGAGACAGAGAAAGGGACAGAGACAGAGACAGAGACAGAGACAGAGACAGAGATAGAGACAGAGACAGAGACGGAGACGGAGACCGAGACAGAGGCAGAGAGAGAGACAGAGGCAGAGACAGAGACAGAGACAGAGACAGAGACAGAGACAGATCCAGAGACAGATCCAGAGACAGATACAGAGACAGAGGGAGAGACAGCGGCAGAGACAGAGACAGAGGGGCAGGTGACAAAGACGGTGTCAGAGGGGGAGGAACAAAGACGGAGACAAGGACGGAGACAGAGAATGAGACAGAGACAGCGGCAGAGACAGAGACAATGACAGAGACAGAGACAGAGACAGAGACAGAGACAGAGACAGAGACAGAGACAGGGACAGAGGCAGAGACCGAGACAGAGACAGAGACTGAGACAGAGACTGAGACAGAGACAGAGACAGAGACAGAGACAGAGACAGAGACACAGGCGGAGGCGGAGACTGAGACAGAGACAGTGGCAGAGACAGAGACAATGACAGAGACAGAGACAGAGACAGAGACAGAGACAGAGACAGAGACAGAGACAGAGACGGAGACGGAGACACAGGCGGAGGCGGAGACTGAGACAGAGACAGAGACAGTGGCAGAGACAGAGACAATGACAGAGACAGAGACAGAGACAGAGACAGAGACAGAGACAGAGACAGAGACAGAGACAGAGACAGAGACAGAGACAGAGACAGAGACAGAGACAGAGACAGGAACGGCGACAGAGACAGATCCAGAGACAGATCCAGAGACAGATACAGAGACAGAGGGAGAGACAGCGGCAGAGACAGAGACAGAGGGGCAGGTGACAAAGACGGTGACAGAGGGGGAGGAACAAAGACGGAGACAAGGACGGAGACAGAGAATGAGACAGAGACAGTGGCAGAGACAGAGACAATGACAGAGACAATGATAGAGACAGAGACAGGGACAGAGGCAGAGACCGAGACAGAGGCAGAGTCTGAGACAGAGACAGAGACAGAGACAGAGGGAGAGACAGCGGCAGAGACAGAGACAGAGGGGCAGGTGACAAAGACGGTGTCAGAGGGGGAGGAACAAAGACGGAGACAAGGACGGAGACAGAGAATGAGACAGAGACAGTGGCAGAGACAGAGACAATGACAGAGACAATGACAGAGACAGAGACAGAGACAGAGACAGAGACAGGGACAGAGGCAGAGACCGAGACAGAGACAGAGACTGAGACAGAGACAGAGACAGAGACAGAGACAGAGACAGAGACAGAGACAGAGACAGAGACAGAGACAGAGACAGAGACAGAGACAGAGACAGAGACAGAGACAGAGACAGAGACAGATACAGAGACAGAGACAGAGACAGAGACAGAGACAGAGACAGAGATAGAGACAGAGACAGAGACAGAGACAGAGACAGGAACGGAGACAGAGACAGAGGCAGAGACAGAGACAGAGACAGAGACAGGAACGGAGACAGAGACAGAGACAGAGACAGCGACAGTGACAGAGACAGAGACAGAGACAGAGATAGAGACAGAGACAGAGACGGAGACGGAGACCGAGACAGAGGCAGAGAGAGAGACAGAGGCAGAGACAGAGACAGAGACAGAGACAGAGACAGAGACAGAGACAGGAACGGAGACAGAGACAGAGACAGAGACAGAGACAGAGACAGAGGCAGGAACGGAGACAGAGACAGAGACAGAGACAGCGACAGTGACAGAGACAGAGACAGAGACAGAGATAGAGACAGAGACAGAGACGGAGACGGAGACCGAGACAGAGGCAGAGAGAGAGACAGAGGCAGAGACAGAGACAGAGACAGAGACAGAGACAGAGACAGAGACAGAGACAGATCCAGAGACAGATCCAGAGACAGATACAGAGACAGAGGGAGAGACAGCGGCAGAGACAGAGACAGAGGGGCAGGTGACAAAGACGGTGTCAGAGGGGGAGGAACAAAGACGGAGACAAGGACGGAGACAGAGAATGAGACAGAGACAGTGGCAGAGACAGAGACAATGACAGAGACAGAGACAGAGACAGAGACAGAGACAGAGACAGAGACGGAGACGGAGACACAGGCGGAGGCGGAGACTGAGACAGAGACAGAGACAGTGGCAGAGACACAGACAATGACAGAGACAGGGACAGAGACAGAGACAGAGACAGAGACAGAGACAGAGACAGAGACAGAGACAGAGACAGAGACAGAGACAGAGACAGAGACAGAGACAGAGACAGAGACAGAGACAGAGACAGAGACAGTGACAGAGACAGAAACGGAGACAGAGACAGAGTCAGAGACAGAGCCAGAGGGAGATCCAGAGACAGAGACGGAGACAGATACAGAGACAGGCGGAGAGACAGCGGCAGAGACAGAGACAGAGACAGAGGCAGAGACAGAGACACAGACAGAGACAGTGGGTCAGGTGACAGCGACGGTGTCAGAGGGGGTGGAACAAAGACGGAGACAAGGACGGAGACAGAGAATGAGACAGAGACAGTGGCAGAGACAGAGACAATGACAGAGACAGAGAGAGAGACAGAGACGGAGACAGAGACAGAGACAGAGACAGAGACAGAGACAGAGACAGAGACAGAGACAGAGACAGAGACAGAGACAGAGACAGAGACAGAGACAGAGACAGAGATCGAGACAGAGACAGAGACAGAGGCAGAGACAGAGACAGAGACAGAGACAGAGACAGAGACAGCGACAGTGACAGAGACAGAAACGGAGACAGAGACAGAGTCAGAGACAGAGCCAGAGGGAGATCCAGAGACAGAGACGGAGACAGATACAGAGACAGGCGGAGAGACAGCGGCAGAGACAGAGACAGAGACAGAGGCAGAGACAGAGACACAGACAGAGACAGTGGGTCAGGTGACAGCGACGGTGTCAGAGGGGGTGGAACAAAGACGGAGACAAGGACGGAGGCAGAGAATGAGACAGAGACAGTGGCAGAGACAGAGACAATGACAGAGACAGAGACAGAGACAGAGACAGAGACAGAGACAGAGACAGAGACAGAGACATAGACAGAGACAGAGACAGAGACAGAGACAGAGACAGGGACAGAGACAGAGACAGAGACAGAGACAGAGACAGAGATAGAGACAGAGACAGAGACGGAGACGGAGACCGAGACAGAGGCAGAGAGAGAGACAGAGGCAGAGACAGAGACAGAGACAGAGACAGAGACAGAGACAGATCCAGAGACAGATCCAGAGACAGATACAGAGACAGAGGGAGAGACAGCGGCAGAGACAGAGACAGAGGGGCAGGTGACAAAGACGGTGTCAGAGGGGGAGGAACAAAGACGGAGACAAGGACGGAGACAGAGAATGAGACAGAGACAGCGGCAGAGACAGAGACAATGACAGAGACAGAGACAGAGACAGAGACAGAGACAGAGACAGGGACAGAGGCAGAGACCGAGACAGAGACGGAGACTGAGACAGAGACTGAGACAGAGACAGAGACAGAGACAGAGACAGAGACACGGGCGGAGGCGGAGACTGAGACAGAGACAGTGGCAGAGACAGAGACAATGACAGAGACAGAGACAGAGACAGAGACAGAGACAGAGACAGAGACAGAGACAGAGACAGAGACGGAGACGGAGACACAGGCGGAGGCGGAGACTGAGACAGAGACAGAGACAGTGGCAGAGACAGAGACAATGACAG
The DNA here is from genome assembly GCA_945859595.2 of Megachile willughbiella. Classification (NCBI taxonomy): domain Eukaryota; kingdom Metazoa; phylum Arthropoda; class Insecta; order Hymenoptera; family Megachilidae; genus Megachile; species Megachile willughbiella. The sequence goes on along the minus strand of CAMAOD020000028.1, from coordinate 1,717,718 downwards.
AGACAGAGACAGAGACAGAGACAGAGACAGAGACAGAGACAGAGACAGAGACAGAGACAGAGACAGAGACAGAGACAGAGACAGGAACGGCGACAGAGACAGATCCAGAGACAGATCCAGAGACAGATACAGAGACAGAGGGAGAGACAGCGGCAGAGACAGAGACAGAGGGGCAGGTGACAAAGACGGTGTCAGAGGGGGAGGAACAAAGACGGAGACAAGGACGGAGACAGAGAATGAGACAGAGACAGTGGCAGAGACAGAGACAATGACAGAGACAATGATAGAGACAGAGACAGGGACAGAGGCAGAGACCGAGACAGAGGCAGAGTCTGAGACAGAGACAGAGACAGAGACAGAGGGAGAGACAGCGGCAGAGACAGAGACAGAGGGGCAGGTGACAAAGACGGTGTCAGAGGGGGAGGAACAAAGACGGAGACAAGGACGGAGACAGAGAATGAGACAGAGACAGTGGCAGAGACAGAGACAATGACAGAGACAATGACAGAGACAGAGACAGAGACAGAGACAGAGACAGGGACAGAGGCAGAGACCGAGACAGAGACAGAGACTGAGACAGAGACAGAGACAGAGACAGAGACAGAGACAGAGACAGAGACAGAGACAGAGACAGAGACAGAGACAGAGACAGAGACAGAGACAGAGACAGAGACAGAGACAGATACAGAGACAGAGACAGAGACAGAGACAGAGACAGAGACAGAGATAGAGACAGAGACAGAGACAGAGACAGAGATAGAGACAGAGACAGAGACGGAGACGGAGACCGAGACAGAGGCAGAGAGAGAGACAGAGGCAGAGACAGAGACAGAGACAGCGACAGTGACAGAGACAGAGACAGAGACAGAGATAGAGACAGAGACAGAGACGGAGACGGAGACCGAGACAGAGGCAGAGAGAGAGACAGAGGCAGAGACAGAGACAGAGACAGAGACAGAGACAGAGACAGAGACAGGAACGGAGACAGAGACAGAGACAGAGACAGAGACAGAGACAGAGGCAGGAACGGAGACAGAGACAGAGACAGAGACAGCGACAGTGACAGAGACAGAGACAGAGACAGAGATAGAGACAGAGACAGAGACGGAGACGGAGACCGAGACAGAGGCAGAGAGAGAGACAGAGGCAGAGACAGAGACAGAGACAGAGACAGAGACAGAGACAGAGACAGAGACAGATCCAGAGACAGATCCAGAGACAGATACAGAGACAGAGGGAGAGACAGCGGCAGAGACAGAGACAGAGGGGCAGGTGACAAAGACGGTGTCAGAGGGGGAGGAACAAAGACGGAGACAAGGACGGAGACAGAGAATGAGACAGAGACAGTGGCAGAGACAGAGACAATGACAGAGACAGAGACAGAGACAGAGACAGAGACAGAGACAGAGACGGAGACGGAGACACAGGCGGAGGCGGAGACTGAGACAGAGACAGAGACAGTGGCAGAGACACAGACAATGACAGAGACAGGGACAGAGACAGAGACAGAGACAGAGACAGAGACAGAGACAGAGACAGAGACAGAGACAGAGACAGAGACAGAGACAGAGACAGAGACAGAGACAGAGACAGAGACAGAGACAGAGACAGAGACAGAGACAGAGACAGAGACAGAGACAGTGACAGAGACAGAAACGGAGACAGAGACAGAGTCAGAGACAGAGCCAGAGGGAGATCCAGAGACAGAGACGGAGACAGATACAGAGACAGGCGGAGAGACAGCGGCAGAGACAGAGGCAGAGACAGAGACACAGACAGAGACAGTGGGTCAGGTGACAGCGACGGTGTCAGAGGGGGTGGAACAAAGACGGAGACAAGGACGGAGACAGAGAATGAGACAGAGACAGTGGCAGAGACAGAGACAATGACAGAGACAGAGAGAGAGACAGAGACGGAGACAGAGACAGAGACAGAGACAGAGACAGAGACAGAGACAGAGACAGAGACAGAGACAGAGACAGAGACAGAGACAGAGACAGAGACAGAGACAGAGACAGAGATCGAGACAGAGACAGAGACAGAGGCAGAGACAGAGACAGAGACAGAGACAGAGACAGAGACAGCGACAGTGACAGAGACAGAAACGGAGACAGAGACAGAGTCAGAGACAGAGCCAGAGGGAGATCCAGAGACAGAGACGGAGACAGATACAGAGACAGGCGGAGAGACAGCGGCAGAGACAGAGACAGAGACAGAGGCAGAGACAGAGACACAGACAGAGACAGTGGGTCAGGTGACAGGGACGGTGTCAGAGGGGGTGGAACAAAGACGGAGACAAGGACGGAGACAGAGAATGAGACAGAGACAGTGGCAGAGACAGAGACAATGACAGAGACAGAGACAGAGACAGAGACAGAGACAGAGACAGAGACAGAGACATAGACAGAGACAGAGACAGAGACAGAGACAGAGACAGGGACAGAGACAGAGACAGAGACAGAGACAGAGACAGAGATAGAGACAGAGACAGAGACGGAGACGGAGACCGAGACAGAGGCAGAGAGAGAGACAGAGGCAGAGACAGAGACAGAGACAGAGACAGAGACAGAGACAGATCCAGAGACAGATCCAGAGGCAGATACAGAGACAGAGGGAGAGACAGCGGCAGAGACAGAGACAGAGGGGCAGGTGACAAAGACGGTGTCAGAGGGGGAGGAACAAAGACGGAGACAAGGACGGAGACAGAGAATGAGACAGAGACAGCGGCAGAGACAGAGACAATGACAGAGACAGAGACAGAGACAGAGACAGAGACAGAGACAGGGACAGAGGCAGAGACCGAGACAGAGACGGAGACTGAGACAGAGACTGAGACAGAGACAGAGACAGAGACAGAGACAGAGACACGGGCGGAGGCGGAGACTGAGACAGAGACAGTGGCAGAGACAGAGACAATGACAGAGACAATGACAGAGACAGAGACAGAGACAGAGACAGAGACAGAGACAGGGACAGAGGCAGAGACCGAGACAGAGACAGAGACTGAGACAGAGACAGAGACAGAGACAGAGACAGAGACAGAGACAGAGACAGAGACAGAGACAGAGACAGAGACAGAGACAGAGACAGAGACAGAGACAGAGACAGAGACAGAGACAGAGACAGAGACAGAGACAGAGATAGAGACAGAGACAGAGACAGAGACAGAGACAGGAACGGAGACAGAGACAGAGGCAGAGACAGAGACAGAGACAGAGACAGGAACGGAGACAGAGACAGAGACAGAGACAGCGACAGTGACAGAGACAGAAACGGAGACAGAGACAGAGTCAGAGACAGAGCCAGAGGGAGATCCAGAGACAGAGACGGAGACAGATACAGAGACAGGCGGAGAGACAGCGGCAGAGACAGAGACAGAGACAGAGGCAGAGACAGAGACACAGACAGAGACAGTGGGTCAGGTGACAGCGACGGTGTCAGAGGGGGTGGAACAAAGACGGAGACAAGGACGGAGACAGAGAATGAGACAGAGACAGTGGCAGAGACAGAGACAATGACAGAGACAGAGACAGAGACAGAGACAGAGACAGAGACAGAGACAGAGACAGAGACATAGACAGAGACAGAGACAGAGACAGAGACAGAGACAGGGACAGAGACAGAGACAGAGACAGAGACAGAGACAGAGATAGAGACAGAGACAGAGACGGAGACGGAGACCGAGACAGAGGCAGAGAGAGAGACAGAGGCAGAGACAGAGACAGAGACAGAGACAGAGACAGAGACAGATCCAGAGACAGATCCAGAGACAGATACAGAGACAGAGGGAGAGACAGCGGCAGAGACAGAGACAGAGGGGCAGGTGACAAAGACGGTGTCAGAGGGGGAGGAACAAAGACGGAGACAAGGACGGAGACAGAGAATGAGACAGAGACAGCGGCAGAGACAGAGACAATGACAGAGACAGAGACAGAGACAGAGACAGAGACAGAGACAGGGACAGAGGCAGAGACCGAGACAGAGACAGAGACTGAGACAGAGACTGAGACAGAGACAGAGACAGAGACAGAGACAGAGACAGAGACACAGGCGGAGGCGGAGACTGAGACAGAGACAGTGGCAGAGACAGAGACAATGACAGAGACAGAGACAGAGACAGAGACAGAGACAGAGACAGAGACAGAGACAGAGACAGAGACAGAGACAGAGACGGAGACGGAGACACAGGCGGAGGCGGAGACTGAGACAGAGACAGAGACAGTGGCAGAGACAGAGACAATGACAGAGACAGAGACAGAGACAGAGACAGAGACAGAGACAGAGACAGAGACAGAGACAGAGACAGAGACAGAGACAGAGACAGGAACGGCGACAGAGACAGATCCAGAGACAGATCCAGAGACAGATACAGAGACAGAGGGAGAGACAGCGGCAGAGACAGAGACAGAGGGGCAGGTGACAAAGACGGTGTCAGAGGGGGAGGAACAAAGACGGAGACAAGGACGGAGACAGAGAATGAGACAGAGACAGTGGCAGAGACAGAGACAATGACAGAGACAATGACAGAGACAGAGACAGAGACAGAGACAGAGACAGAGACAGGGACAGAGGCAGAGACCGAGACAGAGACAGAGACTGAGACAGAGACAGAGACAGAGACAGAGACAGAGACAGAGACAGAGACAGAGACAGAGACAGAGACAGAGACAGAGACAGAGACAGAGACAGAGACAGAGACAGAGACAGAGACAGAGACAGATACAGAGACAGAGACAGAGACAGAGACAGAGATAGAGACAGAGACAGAGATAGAGACAGAGACAGAGACAGAGACAGAGACAGAGACAGAGACAGAGATAGAGACAGAGACAGAGACGGAGACGGAGACCGAGACAGAGGCAGAGAGAGAGACAGAGGCAGAGACAGAGACAGAGACAGAGACAGAGACAGAGACAGAGACAGAGACAGAGACAGAGACAGAGACAGAGACAGAGACAGAGACAGAGACAGCGACAGCGACAGTGACAGAGACAGAAACGGAGACAGAGACAGAGTCAGAGACAGAGCCAGAGGGAGATCCAGAGACAGAGACGGAGACAGATACAGAGACAGGCGGAGAGACAGCGGCAGAGACAGAGACAGAGACAGAGGCAGAGACAGAGACACAGACAGAGACAGTGGGTCAGGTGACAGCGACGGTGTCAGAGGGGGTGGAACAAAGACGGAGACAAGGACGGAGACAGAGAATGAGACAGAGACAGTGGCAGAGACAGAGACAATGACAGAGACAGAGACAGAGACAGAGACAGAGACAGAGACAGAGACAGAGACATAGACAGAGACAGAGACAGAGACAGAGACAGAGACAGGGACAGAGACAGAGACAGAGACAGAGACAGAGACAGAGATAGAGACAGAGACAGAGACGGAGACGGAGACCGAGACAGAGGCAGAGAGAGAGACAGAGGCAGAGACAGAGACAGAGACAGAGACAGAGACAGAGACAGATCCAGAGACAGATCCAGAGACAGATACAGAGACAGAGGGAGAGACAGCGGCAGAGACAGAGACAGAGGGGCAGGTGACAAAGACGGTGTCAGAGGGGGAGGAACAAAGACGGAGACAAGGACGGAGACAGAGAATGAGACAGAGACAGCGGCAGAGACAGAGACAATGACAGAGACAGAGACAGAGACAGAGACAGAGACAGAGACAGGGACAGCGGCAGAGACCGAGACAGAGACGGAGACTGAGACAGAGACTGAGACAGAGACAGAGACAGAGACAGAGACAGAGACACGGGCGGAGGCGGAGACTGGGACAGAGACAGTGGCAGAGACAGAGACAATGACAGAGACAGAGACAGAGACAGAGACAGAGACAGAGACAGAGACAGAGACAGAGACAGAGACAGAGACGGAGACGGAGACACAGGCGGAGGCGGAGACTGAGACAGAGACAGAGACAGTGGCAGAGACAGAGACAATGACAGAGACAGAGACAGAGACAGAGACAGAGACAGAGACAGAGACAGAGACAGAGACAGAGACAGAGACAGAGACAGAGACAGGAACGGCGACAGAGACAGATCCAGAGACAGATCCAGAGACAGATACAGAGACAGAGGGAGAGACAGCGGCAGAGACAGAGACAGAGGGGCAGGTGACAAAGACGGTGTCAGAGGGGGAGGAACAAAGACGGAGACAAGGACGGAGACAGAGAATGAGACAGAGACAGTGGCAGAGACAGAGACAATGACAGAGACAATGACAGAGACAGAGACAGAGACAGAGACAGAGACAGAGACAGAGACAGGGACAGAGGCAGAGACCGAGACAGAGACAGAGACTGAGACAGAGACAGAGACAGAGACAGAGACAGAGACAGAGACAGAGACAGAGACAGAGACAGAGACAGAGACAGAGACAGAGACAGAGACAGAGACAGAGACAGAGACAGAGACAGAGACAGAGACAGAGACAGAGACAGAGATAGAGACAGAGACAGAGACAGAGACAGAGACAGGAACGGAGACAGAGACAGAGGCAGAGACAGAGACAGAGACAGAGACAGGAACGGAGACAGAGACAGAGACAGAGACAGCGACAGTGACAGAGACAGAAACGGAGACAGAGACAGAGTCAGAGACAGAGCCAGAGGGAGATCCAGAGACAGAGACGGAGACAGATACAGAGACAGGCGGAGAGACAGCGGCAGAGACAGAGACAGAGACAGAGGCAGAGACAGAGACACAGACAGAGACAGTGGGTCAGGTGACAGCGACGGTGTCAGAGGGGGTGGAACAAAGACGGAGACAAGGACGGAGACAGAGAATGAGACAGAGACAGTGGCAGAGACAGAGACAATGACAGAGACAGAGACAGAGACAGAGACAGAGACAGAGACAGAGACAGAGACAGAGACATAGACAGAGACAGAGACAGAGACAGAGACAGAGACAGGGACAGAGACAGAGACAGAGACAGAGACAGAGACAGAGATAGAGACAGAGACAGAGACGGAGACGGAGACCGAGACAGAGGCAGAGAGAGAGACAGAGGCAGAGACAGAGACAGAGACAGAGACAGAGACAGAGACAGATCCAGAGACAGATCCAGAGACAGATACAGAGACAGAGGGAGAGACAGCGGCAGAGACAGAGACAGAGGGGCAGGTGACAAAGACGGTGTCAGAGGGGGAGGAACAAAGACGGAGACAAGGACGGAGACAGAGAATGAGACAGAGACAGCGGCAGAGACAGAGACAATGACAGAGACAGAGACAGAGACAGAGACAGAGACAGAGACAGGGACAGAGGCAGAGACCGAGACAGAGACAGAGACTGAGACAGAGACTGAGACAGAGACAGAGACAGAGACAGAGACAGAGACAGAGACACAGGCGGAGGCGGAGACTGAGACAGAGACAGTGGCAGAGACAGAGACAATGACAGAGACAGAGACAGAGACAGAGACAGAGACAGAGACAGAGACAGAGACAGAGACAGAGACGGAGACGGAGACACAGGCGGAGGCGGAGACTGAGACAGAGACAGAGACAGTGGCAGAGACAGAGACAATGACAGAGACAGAGACAGAGACAGAGACAGAGACAGAGACAGAGACAGAGACAGAGACAGAGACAGAGACAGAGACAGAGACAGAGACAGGAACGGCGACAGAGACAGATCCAGAGACAGATCCAGAGACAGATACAGAGACAGAGGGAGAGACAGCGGCAGAGACAGAGACAGAGGGGCAGGTGACAAAGACGGTGTCAGAGGGGGAGGAACAAAGACGGAGACAAGGACGGAGACAGAGAATGAGACAGAGACAGTGGCAGAGACAGAGACAATGACAGAGACAATGACAGAGACAGAGACAGAGACAGAGACAGAGACAGAGACAGGGACAGAGGCAGAGACCGAGACAGAGACAGAGACTGAGACAGAGACAGAGACAGAGACAGAGACAGAGACAGAGACAGAGACAGAGACAGAGACAGAGACAGAGACAGAGACAGAGACAGAGACAGAGACAGAGACAGAGACAGAGACAGAGACAGAGACAGAGACAGATACAGAGACAGAGACAGAGACAGAGACAGAGATAGAGACAGAGACAGAGATAGAGACAGAGACAGAGACAGAGACAGAGACAGAGACAGAGACAGAGATAGAGACAGAGACAGAGACGGAGACGGAGACCGAGACAGAGGCAGAGAGAGAGACAGAGGCAGAGACAGAGACAGAGACAGAGACAGAGACAGAGACAGAGACAGAGACAGAGACAGAGACAGAGACAGAGACAGAGACAGAGACAGAGACAGAGACAGAGACAGAGACAGAGACAGAGACAGCGACAGTGACAGAGACAGAAACGGAGACAGAGACAGAGTCAGAGACAGAGCCAGAGGGAGATCCAGAGACAGAGACGGAGACAGATACAGAGACAGGCGGAGAGACAGCGGCAGAGACAGAGACAGAGACAGAGGCAGAGACAGAGACACAGACAGAGACAGTGGGTCAGGTGACAGCGACGGTGTCAGAGGGGGTGGAACAAAGACGGAGACAAGGACGGAGACAGAGAATGAGACAGAGACAGTGGCAGAGACAGAGACAATGACAGAGACAGATACAGAGACAGAGACAGAGACAGAGACAGAGACAGAGACAGAGACAGAGACATAGACAGAGACAGAGACAGAGACAGAGACAGAGACAGGGACAGAGACAGAGACAGAGACAGAGACAGAGACAGAGATAGAGACAGAGACAGAGACGGAGACGGAGACCGAGACAGAGGCAGAGAGAGAGACAGAGGCAGAGACAGAGACAGAGACAGAGACAGAGACAGAGACAGAGACAGAGACAGAGACAGAGACAGAGACAGAGACAGAGACAGAGACAGAGACAGAGACAGAGACAGAGACAGAGACAGAGACAGAGACAGAGACAGAGACAGAGACAGAGACAGAGACAGCGACAGTGACAGAGACAGAAACGGAGACAGAGACAGAGTCAGAGACAGAGCCAGAGGGAGATCCAGAGACAGAGACGGAGACAGATACAGAGACAGGCGGAGAGACAGCGGCAGAGACAGAGACAGAGACAGAGGCAGAGACAGAGACACAGACAGAGACAGTGGGTCAGGTGACAGCGACGGTGTCAGAGGGGGTGGAACAAAGACGGAGACAAGGACGGAGACAGAGAATGAGACAGAGACAGTGGCAGAGACAGAGACAATGACAGAGACAGAGACAGAGACAGAGACAGAGACAGAGACAGAGACAGAGACAGAGACATAGACAGAGACAGAGACAGAGACAGAGACAGAGACAGGGACAGAGACAGAGACAGAGACAGAGACAGAGACAGAGATAGAGACAGAGACAGAGACGGAGACGGAGACCGAGACAGAGGCAGAGAGAGAGACAGAGGCAGAGACAGAGACAAAGACAGAGACAGAGACAGAGACAGATCCAGAGACAGATCCAGAGACAGATACAGAGACAGAGGGAGAGACAGCGGCAGAGACAGAGACAGAGGGGCAGGTGACAAAGACGGTGTCAGAGGGGGAGGAACAAAGACGGAGACAAGGACGGAGACAGAGAATGAGACAGAGACAGCGGCAGAGACAGAGACAATGACAGAGACAGAGACAGAGACAGAGACAGAGACAGAGACAGGGACAGAGGCAGAGACCGAGACAGAGACAGAGACTGAGACAGAGACTGAGACAGAGACAGAGACAGAGACAGAGACACAGGCGGAGGCGGAGACTGAGACAGAGACAGTGGCAGAGACAGAGACAATGACAGAGACAGAGACAGAGACAGAGACAGAGACAGAGACAGAGACAGAGACGGAGACGGAGACACAGGCGGAGGCGGAGACTGAGACAGAGACAGAGACAGTGGCAGAGACAGGGACAATGACAGAGACAGAGACAGAGACAGAGACAGAGACAGAGACAGAGACAGAGACAGAGACAGAGACAGAGACAGAGACAGAGACAGAGACAGAGACAGAGACAGAGACAGGAACGGCGACAGAGACAGATCCAGAGACAGATCCAGAGACAGATACAGAGACAGAGGGAGAGACAGCGGCAGAGACAGATACAGAGGGGCAGGTGACAAAGACGGTGTCAGAGGGGGAGGAACAAAGACGGAGACAAGGACGGAGACAGAGAATGAGACAGAGACTGTGGCAGAGACAGAGACAATGACAGAGACAGAGACAGAGACAGAGACAGAGACGGAGACGGAGACACAGGCGGAGGCGGAGACTGAGACAGAGACAGAGACAGTGGCAGAGACACAGACAATGACAGAGACAGGGACAGAGACAGAGACAGAGACAGAGACAGAGACAGAGACAGAGACAGAGACAGAGACAGAGACAGAGACAGAGACAGAGACAGAGACAGAGACAGAGACAGAGACAGAGACAGAGACAGAGACAGAGACAGAGACAGAGACAGAGACAGAGACAGAGACAGAGACAGAGACAGAGACAGAGACAGTGACAGAGACAGAAACGGAGACAGAGACAGAGTCAGAGACAGAGCCAGAGGGAGATCCAGAGACAGAGACGGAGACAGATACAGAGACAGGCGGAGAGACAGCGGCAGAGACAGAGACAGAGACAGAGGCAGAGACAGAGACACAGACAGAGACAGTGGGTCAGGTGACAGCGACGGTGTCAGAGGGGGTGGAACAAAGACGGAGACAAGGACGGAGACAGAGAATGAGACAGAGACAGTGGCAGAGACAGAGACAATGACAGAGACAGAGAGAGAGACAGAGACAGAGACAGAGACAGAGACAGAGACAGAGACAGAGACAGAGACAGAGACAGAGACAGAGACAGAGACAGAGACAGAGACAGAGACAGAGACCGAGACAGAGACAGAGACAGAGACAGAGACAGAGACAGAGACAGAGACAGAGACAGAGACAGTGACAGAGACAGAAACGGAGACAGAGACCGAGTCAGAGACAGAGCCAGAGGGAGATCCAGAGACAGAGACGGAGACAGATACAGAGACAGGCGGAGAGACAGCGGCAGAGACAGAGACAGAGACAGAGGCAGAGACAGAGACACAGACAGAGACAGTGGGTCAGGTGACAGCGACGGTGTCAGAGGGGGTGGAACAAAGACGGAGACAAGGACGGAGACAGAGAATGAGACAGAGACAGTGGCAGAGACAGAGACAATGACAGAGACAGAGACAGAGACAGAGACAGAGACAGAGACAGAGACAGAGACAGAGACATAGACAGAGACAGAGACAGAGACAGAGACAGAGACAGGGACAGAGACAGAGACAGAGACAGAGACAGAGACAGAGATAGAGACAGAGACAGAGACGGAGACGGAGACCGAGACAGAGGCAGAGAGAGAGACAGAGGCAGAGACAGAGACAGAGACAGAGACAGAGACAGAGACAGATCCAGAGACAGATCCAGAGACAGATACAGAGACAGAGGGAGAGACAGCGGCAGAGACAGAGACAGAGGGGCAGGTGACAAAGACGGTGTCAGAGGGGGAGGAACAAAGACGGAGACAAGGACGGAGACAGAGAATGAGACAGAGACAGCGGCAGAGACAGAGACAATGACAGAGACAGAGACAGAGACAGAGACAGAGACAGAGACAGAGACAGGGACAGAGGCAGAGACCGAGACAGAGACAGAGACTGAGACAGAGACTGAGACAGAGACAGAGACAGAGACAGAGACACAGGCGGAGGCGGAGACTGAGACAGAGACAGTGGCAGAGACAGAGACAATGACAGAGACAGAGACAGAGACAGAGACAGAGACAGAGACAGAGACGGAGACGGAGACACAGGCGGAGGCGGAGACTGAGACAGAGACAGAGACAGTGGCAGAGACAGAGACAATGACAGAGACAATGATAGAGACAGAGACAGAGACAGAGACAGAGACAGGGACAGAGGCAGAGACCGAGACAGAGGCAGAGTCTGAGACAGAGACAGAGACAGAGACAGAGGGTGAGACAGCGGCAGAGACAGAGACAGAGGGGCAGGTGACAAAGACGGTGTCAGAGGGGGAGGAACAAAGACGGAGACAAGGACGGAGACAGAGAATGAGACAGAGACAGTGGCAGAGACAGAGACAATGACAGAGACAATGACAGAGACAGAGACAGAGACAGAGACAGAGACAGGGACAGAGGCAGAGACCGAGACAGAGACAGAGACTGAGACAGAGACAGAGACAGAGACAGAGACAGAGACAGAGACAGAGACAGAGACAGAGACAGAGACAGAGACAGAGACAGAGACAGAGACAGAGACAGAGACAGAGACAGAGACAGAGACAGATACAGAGACAGAGACAGAGACAGAGACAGAGACAGAGACAGAGACAGAGATAGAGACAGAGACAGAGACAGAGACAGAGACAGAGACAGGAACGGAGACAGAGACAGAGGCAGAGACAGAGACAGAGACAGAGACAGGAACGGAGACAGAGACAGAGACAGAGACAGCGACAGTGACAGAGACAGAGACAGAGACAGAGATAGAGACAGAGACAGAGACGGAGACGGAGACCGAGACAGAGGCAGAGAGAGAGACAGAGACAGAGACAGAGACAGAGACAGAGACAGAGACAGAGACTGAGACAGAGACAGAGACTGAGACAGAGACAGAGACAGAGGCAGGAACGGAGACAGAGACAGAGACAGAGACAGCGACAGTGACAGAGACAGAGACAGAGACAGAGATAGAGACAGAGACAGAGACGGAGACGGAGACCGAGACAGAGGCAGAGAGAGAGACAGAGGCAGAGACAGAGACAGAGACAGAGACAGAGACAGAGACAGAGACAGAGACAGATCCAGAGACAGATCCAGAGACAGATCCAGAGACAGATACAGAGACAGAGGGAGAGACAGCGGCAGAGACAGAGACAGAGGGGCAGGTGACAAAGACGGTGTCAGAGGGGGAGGAACAAAGACGGAGACAAGGACGGAGACAGAGAATGAGACAGAGACAGTGGCAGAGACAGAGACAATGACAGAGACAGAGACAGAGACAGAGACAGAGACAGAGACAGAGACAGAGACAGAGACAGAGACAGAGACAGAGACAGAGACAGAGACAGAGACAGAGACAGAGACAGATACAGAGACAGAGACAGAGACAGAGACAGAGACAGAGACAGAGATAGAGACAGAGACAGAGACAGAGACAGAGACAGAGACAGAGACAGGAACGGAGACAGAGACAGAGGCAGAGACAGAGACAGAGACAGAGACAGGAACGGAGACAGAGACAGAGACAGAGACAGCGACAGTGACAGAGACAGAGACAGAGACAGAGATAGAGACAGAGACAGAGACGGAGACGGAGACCGAGACAGAGGCAGAGAGAGAGACAGAGACAGAGACAGAGACAGAGACAGAGACAGAGACAGAGACTGAGACAGAGACAGAGACTGAGACAGAGACAGAGACAGAGGCAGGAACGGAGACAGAGACAGAGACAGAGACAGCGACAGTGACAGAGACAGAGACAGAGACAGAGATAGAGACAGAGACAGAGACGGAGACGGAGACCGAGACAGAGGCAGAGAGAGAGACAGAGGCAGAGACAGAGACAGAGACAGAGACAGAGACAGAGACAGAGACAGAGACAGATCCAGAGACAGATCCAGAGACAGATCCAGAGACAGATACAGAGACAGAGGGAGAGACAGCGGCAGAGACAGAGACAGAGGGGCAGGTGACAAAGACGGTGTCAGAGGGGGAGGAACAAAGACGGAGACAAGGACGGAGACAGAGAATGAGACAGAGACAGTGGCAGAGACAGAGACAATGACAGAGACAGAGACAGAGACAGAGACAGAGACAGAGACAGAGACAGAGACGGAGACGGAGACACAGGCGGAGGCGGAGACTGAGACAGAGACAGAGACAGTGGCAGAGACACAGACAATGACAGAGACAGGGACAGAGACAGAGACAGAGACAGAGACAGAGACAGAGACAGAGACAGAGACAGAGACAGAGACAGAGACAGAGACAGAGACAGAGACAGAGACAGAGACAGAGACAGAGACAGAGACAGAGACAGAGACAGAGACAGAGACAGAGACAGAGACAGAGACAGAGACAGAGACAGAGACAGAGACAGAGACAGTGACAGAGACAGAAACGGAGACAGAGACAGAGTCACAGACAGAGCCAGAGGGAGATCCAGAGACAGAGACGGAGACAGATACAGAGACAGGCGGAGAGACAGCGGCAGAGACAGAGACAGAGACAGAGGCAGAGACAGAGACACAGACAGAGACAGTGGGTCAGGTGACAGCCACGGTGTCAGAGGGGGTGGAACAAAGACGGAGACAAGGACGGAGACAGAGAATGAGACAGAGACAGTGGCAGAGACAGAGACAATGACAGAGACAGAGACAGAGACAGAGACAGAGACAGAGACAGAGACAGAGACAGAGACAGAGACAGAGACATAGACAGAGACAGAGACAGAGACAGAGACAGAGACAGAGACAGGGACAGAGACAGAGACAGAGACAGAGACAGAGACAGAGATAGAGACAGAGACAGAGACGGAGACGGAGACCGAGACAGAGGCAGAGAGAGAGACAGAGGCAGAGACAGAGACAGAGACAGAGACAGAGACAGAGACAGATCCAGAGACAGATCCAGAGACAGATACAGAGACAGAGGGAGAGACAGCGGCAGAGACAGAGACAGAGGGGCAGGTGACAAAGACGGTGTCAGAGGGGGGAGGAACAAAGACGGAGACAAGGACGGAGACAGAGAATGAGACAGAGACAGCGGCAGAGACAGAGACAATGACAGAGACAGAGACAGAGACAGAGACAGAGACAGAGACAGAGACAGGGACAGAGGCAGAGACCGAGACAGAGACAGAGACTGAGACAGAGACTGAGACAGAGACAGAGACAGAGACAGAGACACAGGCGGAGGCGGAGACTGAGACAGAGACAGTGGCAGAGACAGAGACAATGACAGAGACAATGATAGAGACAGAGACAGAGACAGAGACAGAGACAGGGACAGAGGCAGAGACCGAGACAGAGGCAGAGTCTGAGACAGAGACAGAGACAGAGACAGAGGGAGAGACAGCGGCAGAGACAGAGACAGAGGGGCAGGTGACAAAGACGGTGTCAGAGGGGGAGGAACAAAGACGGAGACAAGGACGGAGACAGAGAATGAGACAGAGACAGTGGCAGAGACAGAGACAATGACAGAGACAGAGAGAGAGACAGAGACAGAGACAGAGACAGAGACAGAGACAGAGACAGAGACAGAGACAGAGACGGAGACGGAGACACAGGCGGAGGCGGAGACTGAGACAGAGACAGAGACAGTGGCAGAGACAGAGACAATGACAGAGACAATGATAGAGACAGAGACAGAGACAGAGACAGAGACAGGGACAGAGGCAGAGACCGAGACAGAGGCAGAGTCTGAGACAGAGACAGAGACAGAGACAGAGGGAGAGACAGCGGCAGAGACAGAGACAGAGGGGCAGGTGACAAAGACGGTGTCAGAGGGGGAGGAACAAAGACGGAGACAAGGACGGAGACAGAGAATGAGACAGAGACAGTGGCAGAGACAGAGACAATGACAGAGACAATGACAGAGACAGAGACAGAGACAGAGACAGAGACAGAGACAGGGACAGAGGCAGAGACCGAGACAGAGACAGAGACTGAGACAGAGACAGAGACAGAGACAGAGACAGAGACAGAGACAGAGACAGAGACAGAGACAGAGACAGAGACAGAGACAGAGACAGAGACAGAGACAGAGACAGATACAGAGACAGAGACAGAGACAGAGACAGAGACAGAGACAGAGACAGAGATAGAGACAGAGACAGAGACAGAGACAGAGACAGAGACAGGAACGGAGACAGAGACAGAGGCAGAGACAGAGACAGAGACAGAGACAGGAACGGAGACAGAGACAGAGACAGAGACAGCGACAGTGACAGAGACAGAGACAGAGACAGAGATAGAGACAGAGACAGAGACGGAGACGGAGACCGAGACAGAGGCAGAGAGAGAGACAGAGACAGAGACAGAGACAGAGACAGAGACAGAGACAGAGACTGAGACAGAGACAGAGACTGAGACAGAGACAGAGACAGAGGCAGGAACGGAGACAGAGACAGAGACAGAGACAGCGACAGTGACAGAGACAGAGACAGAGACAGAGATAGAGACAGAGACAGAGACGGAGACGGAGACCGAGACAGAGGCAGAGAGAGAGACAGAGGCAGAGACAGAGACAGAGACAGAGACAGAGACAGAGACAGAGACAGAGACAGATCCAGAGACAGATCCAGAGACAGATCCAGAGACAGATACAGAGACAGAGGGAGAGACAGCGGCAGAGACAGAGACAGAGGGGCAGGTGACAAAGACGGTGTCAGAGGGGGAGGAACAAAGACGGAGACAAGGACGGAGACAGAGAATGAGACAGAGACAGTGGCAGAGACAGAGACAATGACAGAGACAGAGACAGAGACAGAGACAGAGACAGAGACAGAGACAGAGACGGAGACGGAGACACAGGCGGAGGCGGAGACTGAGACAGAGACAGAGACAGTGGCAGAGACACAGACAATGACAGAGACAGGGACAGAGACAGAGACAGAGACAGAGACAGAGACAGAGACAGAGACAGAGACAGAGACAGAGACAGAGACAGAGACAGAGACAGAGACAGAGACAGAGACAGAGACAGAGACAGAGACAGAGACAGAGACAGAGACAGAGACAGAGACAGAGACAGAGACAGAGACAGAGACAGAGACAGAGACAGTGACAGAGACAGAAACGGAGACAGAGACAGAGTCACAGACAGAGCCAGAGGGAGATCCAGAGACAGAGACGGAGACAGATACAGAGACAGGCGGAGAGACAGCGGCAGAGACAGAGACAGAGACAGAGGCAGAGACAGAGACACAGACAGAGACAGTGGGTCAGGTGACAGCCACGGTGTCAGAGGGGGTGGAACAAAGACGGAGACAAGGACGGAGACAGAGAATGAGACAGAGACAGTGGCAGAGACAGAGACAATGACAGAGACAGAGAGAGAGACAGAGACAGAGACAGAGACAGAGACAGAGACAGAGACAGAGACAGAGACAGAGACAGAGACAGAGACAGAGACAGAGACAGAGACAGAGACCGAGACAGAGACAGAGACAGAGACAGAGACAGAGACAGAGACAGAGACAGAGACAGAGACAGTGACAGAGACAGAAACGGAGACAGAGACAGAGTCAGAGACAGAGCCAGAGGGAGATCCAGAGACAGAGACGGAGACAGATACAGAGACAGGCGGAGAGACAGCGGCAGAGACAGAGACAGAGACAGAGGCAGAGACAGAGACACAGACAGAGACAGTGGGTCAGGTGACAGCGACGGTGTCAGAGGGGGTGGAACAAAGACGGAGACAAGGACGGAGACAGAGAATGAGACAGAGACAGTGGCAGAGACAGAGACAATGACAGAGACAGAGACAGAGACAGAGACAGAGACAGAGACAGAGACAGAGACAGAGACATAGACAGAGACAGAGACAGAGACAGAGACAGAGACAGGGACAGAGACAGAGACAGAGACAGAGACAGAGACAGAGATAGAGACAGAGACAGAGACGGAGACGGAGACCGAGACAGAGGCAGAGAGAGAGACAGAGGCAGAGACAGAGACAGAGACAGAGACAGAGACAGAGACAGATCCAGAGACAGATCCAGAGACAGATACAGAGACAGAGGGAGAGACAGCGGCAGAGACAGAGACAGAGGGGCAGGTGACAAAGACGGTGTCAGAGGGGGAGGAACAAAGACGGAGACAAGGACGGAGACAGAGAATGAGACAGAGACAGCGGCAGAGACAGAGACAATGACAGAGACAGAGACAGAGACAGAGACAGAGACAGAGACAGAGACAGAGACAGGGACAGAGACAGAGACAGAGACAGATCCAGAGACAGATCCAGAGACAGATCCAGAGACAGATACAGAGACAGAGGGAGAGACAGCGGCAGAGACAGAGACAGAGGGGCAGGTGACAAAGACGGTGTCAGAGGGGGAGGAACAAAGACGGAGACAAGGACGGAGACAGAGAATGAGACAGAGACAGTGGCAGAGACAGAGACAATGACAGAGACAGAGACAGAGACAGAGACAGAGACAGAGACAGAGACAGAGACGGAGACGGAGACACAGGCGGAGGCGGAGACTGAGACAGAGACAGAGACAGTGGCAGAGACACAGACAATGACAGAGACAGGGACAGAGACAGAGACAGAGACAGAGACAGAGACAGAGACAGAGACAGAGACAGAGACAGAGACAGAGACAGAGACAGAGACAGAGACAGAGACAGAGACAGAGACAGAGACAGAGACAGAGACAGAGACAGAGACAGAGACAGAGACAGAGACAGAGACAGAGACAGAGACAGAGACAGAGACAGTGACAGAGACAGAAACGGAGACAGAGACAGAGTCACAGACAGAGCCAGAGGGAGATCCAGAGACAGAGACGGAGACAGATACAGAGACAGGCGGAGAGACAGCGGCAGAGACAGAGACAGAGACAGAGGCAGAGACAGAGACACAGACAGAGACAGTGGGTCAGGTGACAGCCACGGTGTCAGAGGGGGTGGAACAAAGACGGAGACAAGGACGGAGACAGAGAATGAGACAGAGACAGTGGCAGAGACAGAGACAATGACAGAGACAGAGAGAGAGACAGAGACAGAGACAGAGACAGAGACAGAGACAGAGACAGAGACAGAGACAGAGACAGAGACAGAGACAGAGACAGAGACAGAGACCGAGACAGAGACAGAGACAGAGACAGAGACAGAGACAGAGACAGAGACAGAGACAGAGACAGTGACAGAGACAATGACAGAGACAGAGACAGAGTCAGAGACAGAGCCAGAGGGAGATCCAGAGACAGAGACGGAGACAGATACAGAGACAGGCGGAGAGACAGCGGCAGAGACAGAGACAGAGACAGAGGCAGAGACAGAGACACAGACAGAGACAGTGGGTCAGGTGACAGCGACGGTGTCAGAGGGGGTGGAACAAAGACGGAGACAAGGACGGAGACAGAGAATGAGACAGAGACAGTGGCAGAGACAGAGACAATGACAGAGACAGAGACAGAGACAGAGACAGAGACAGAGACAGAGACAGAGACAGAGACAGAGACAGAGACATAGACAGAGACAGAGACAGAGACAGAGACAGAGACAGGGACAGAGACAGAGACAGAGACAGAGACAGAGACAGAGATAGAGACAGAGACAGAGACGGAGACGGAGACCGAGACAGAGGCAGAGAGAGAGACAGAGGCAGAGACAGAGACAGAGACAGAGACAGAGACAGAGACAGATCCAGAGACAGATCCAGAGACAGATACAGAGACAGAGGGAGAGACAGCGGCAGAGACAGAGACAGAGGGGCAGGTGACAAAGACGGTGTCAGAGGGGGAGGAACAAAGACGGAGACAAGGACGGAGACAGAGAATGAGACAGAGACAGCGGCAGAGACAGAGACAATGACAGAGACAGAGACAGAGACAGAGACAGAGACAGAGACAGAGACAGAGACAGGGACAGAGGCAGAGACCGAGACAGAGACAGAGACTGAGACAGAGACTGAGACAGAGACAGAGACAGAGAGAGAGACAGAGACACAGGCGGAGGCGGAGACTGAGACAGAGACAGTGGCAGAGACAGAGACAATGACAGAGACAGAGACAGAGACAGAGACAGAGACAGAGACAGAGACAGAGACAGAGACGGAGACGGAGACACAGGCGGAGGCGGAGACTGAGACAGAGACAGAGACAGTGGCAGAGACAGAGACAATGACAGAGACAGAGACAGAGACAGAGACAGAGACAGAGATAGAGACAGAGACAGAGACAGAGACAGAGACAGAGACAGAGACAGAGACAGAGACAGAGACAGAGACAGAGACAGGAACGGCGACAGAGACAGATCCAGAGACAGATCCAGAGACAGATACAGAGACAGAGGGAGAGACAGCGGCAGAGACAGAGACAGAGGGGCAGGTGACAAAGACGGTGTCAGAGGGGGAGGAACAAAGACGGAGACAAGGACGGAGACAGAGAATGAGACAGAGACAGTGGCAGAGACAGAGACAATGACAGAGACAATGATAGAGACAGAGACAGAGACAGAGACAGAGACAGGGACAGAGGCAGAGACCGAGACAGAGGCAGAGTCTGAGACAGAGACAGAGACAGAGACAGAGGGAGAGACAGCGGCAGAGACAGAGACAGAGGGGCAGGTGACAAAGACGGTGTCAGAGGGGGAGGAACAAAGACGGAGACAAGGACGGAGACAGAGAATGAGACAGAGACAGTGGCAGAGACAGAGACAATGACAGAGACAATGACAGAGACAGAGACAGAGACAGAGACAGAGACAGGGACAGAGGCAGAGACCGAGACAGAGACAGAGACTGAGACAGAGACAGAGACAGAGACAGAGACAGAGACAGAGACAGAGACAGAGACAGAGACAGAGACAGAGACAGAGACAGAGACAGAGACAGAGACAGAGACAGAGACAGAGACAGAGACAGATACAGAGACAGAGACAGAGACAGAGACAGAGACAGAGACAGAGACAGAGACAGAGATAGAGACAGAGACAGAGACAGAGACAGAGACAGAGACAGGAACGGAGACAGAGACAGAGGCAGAGACAGAGACAGAGACAGAGACAGGAACGGAGACAGAGACAGAGACAGAGACAGCGACAGTGACAGAGACAGAGACAGAGACAGAGATAGAGACAGAGACAGAGACGGAGACGGAGACCGAGACAGAGGCAGAGAGAGAGACAGAGGCAGAGACAGAGACAGAGACAGAGACAGAGACAGAGACAGAGACAGGAACGGAGACAGAGACAGAGACAGAGACAGAGACAGAGACAGAGGCAGGAACGGAGACAGAGACAGAGACAGAGACAGCGACAGTGACAGAGACAGAGACAGAGACAGAGATAGAGACAGAGACAGAGACGGAGACGGAGACCGAGACAGAGGCAGAGAGAGAGACAGAGGCAGAGACAGAGACAGAGACAGAGACAGAGACAGAGACAGAGACAGAGACAGATCCAGAGACAGATCCAGAGACAGATACAGAGACAGAGGGAGAGACAGCGGCAGAGACAGAGACAGAGGGGCAGGTGACAAAGACGGTGTCAGAGGGGGAGGAACAAAGACGGAGACAAGGACGGAGACAGAGAATGAGACAGAGACAGTGGCAGAGACAGAGACAATGACAGAGACAGAGACAGAGACAGAGACAGAGACAGAGACGGAGACGGAGACACAGGCGGAGGCGGAGACTGAGACAGAGACAGAGACAGTGGCAGAGACACAGACAATGACAGAGACAGGGACAGAGACAGAGACAGAGACAGAGACAGAGACAGAGACAGAGACAGAGACAGAGACAGAGACAGAGACAGAGACAGAGACAGAGACAGAGACAGAGACAGAGACAGAGACAGAGACAGAGACAGAGACAGAGACAGAGACAGAGACAGAGACAGAGACAGAGACAGAGACAGAGACAGAGACAGTGACAGAGACAGAAACGGAGACAGAGACAGAGACAGAGACAGAGACCGAGACAGAGACAGAGACAGAGACAGAGACAGAGACAGAGACAGAGACAGAGACAGAGACAGCGACAGTGACAGAGACAGAAACGGAGACAGAGACAGAGTCAGAGACAGAGCCAGAGGGAGATCCAGAGACAGAGACGGAGACAGATACAGAGACAGGCGGAGAGACAGCGGCAGAGACAGAGACAGAGACAGAGGCAGAGACAGAGACACAGACAGAGACAGTGGGTCAGGTGACAGCGACGGTGTCAGAGGGGGTGGAACAAAGACGGAGACAAGGACGGAGACAGAGAATGAGACAGAGACAGTGGCAGAGACAGAGACAATGACAGAGACAGAGACAGAGACAGAGACAGAGACAGAGACAGAGACAGAGACATAGACAGAGACAGAGACAGAGACAGAGACAGAGACAGGGACAGAGACAGAGACAGAGACAGAGACAGAGACAGAGATAGAGACAGAGACAGAGACGGAGACGGAGACCGAGACAGAGGCAGAGAGAGAGACAGAGGCAGAGACAGAGACAGAGACAGAGACAGAGACAGAGACAGATCCAGAGACAGATCCAGAGACAGATACAGAGACAGAGGGAGAGACAGCGGCAGAGACAGAGACAGAGGGGCAGGTGACAAAGACGGTGTCAGAGGGGGAGGAACAAAGACGGAGACAAGGACGGAGACAGAGAATGAGACAGAGACAGCGGCAGAGACAGAGACAATGACAGAGACAGAGACAGAGACAGAGACAGAGACAGAGACAGAGACAGAGACAGGGACAGAGGCAGAGACCGAGACAGAGACAGAGACTGAGACAGAGACTGAGACAGAGACAGAGACAGAGACAGAGACACAGGCGGAGGCGGAGACTGAGACAGAGACAGTGGCAGAGACAGAGACAATGACAGAGACAGAGACAGAGACAGAGACAGAGACAGAGACAGAGACGGAGACGGAGACACAGGCGGAGGCGGAGACTGAGACAGAGACAGAGACAGTGGCAGAGACAGAGACAATGACAGAGACAATGATAGAGACAGAGACAGAGACAGAGACAGAGACAGGGACAGAGGCAGAGACCGAGACAGAGGCAGAGTCTGAGACAGAGACAGAGACAGAGACAGAGGGAGAGACAGCGGCAGAGACAGAGACAGAGGGGCAGGTGACAAAGACGGTGTCAGAGGGGGAGGAACAAAGACGGAGACAAGGACGGAGACAGAGAATGAGACAGAGACAGTGGCAGAGACACAGACAATGACAGAGACAATGACAGAGACAGAGACAGAGACAGAGACAGAGACAGGGACAGAGGCAGAGACCGAGACAGAGACAGAGACTGAGACAGAGACAGAGACAGAGACAGAGACAGAGACAGAGACAGAGACAGAGACAGAGACAGAGACAGAGACAGAGACAGAGACAGAGACAGAGACAGAGACAGATACAGAGACAGAGACAGAGACAGAGACAGAGACAGAGACAGAGACAGAGATAGAGACAGAGACAGAGACAGAGACAGAGACAGAGACAGGAACGGAGACAGAGACAGAGGCAGAGACAGAGACAGAGACGGAGACAGGAACGGAGACAGAGACAGAGACAGAGACAGCGACAGTGACAGAGACAGAGACAGAGACAGAGATAGAGACAGAGACAGAGACGGAGACGGAGACCGAGACAGAGGCAGAGAGAGAGACAGAGACAGAGACAGAGACAGAGACAGAGACAGAGACAGAGACTGAGACAGAGACAGAGACTGAGACAGAGACAGAGACAGAGGCAGGAACGGAGACAGAGACAGAGACAGAGACAGCGACAGTGACAGAGACAGAGACAGAGACAGAGATAGAGACAGAGACAGAGACGGAGACGGAGACCGAGACAGAGGCAGAGAGAGAGACAGAGGCAGAGACAGAGACAGAGACAGAGACAGAGACAGAGACAGAGACAGAGACAGATCCAGAGACAGATCCAGAGACAGATCCAGAGACAGATACAGAGACAGAGGGAGAGACAGCGGCAGAGACAGAGACAGAGGGGCAGGTGACAAAGACGGTGTCAGAGGGGGAGGAACAAAGACGGAGACAAGGACGGAGACAGAGAATGAGACAGAGACAGTGGCAGAGACAGAGACAATGACAGAGACAGAGACAGAGACAGAGACAGAGACAGAGACAGAGACAGAGACGGAGACGGAGACACAGGCGGAGGCGGAGACTGAGACAGAGACAGAGACAGTGGCAGAGACACAGACAATGACAGAGACAGGGACAGAGACAGAGACAGAGACAGAGACAGAGACAGAGACAGAGACAGAGACAGAGACAGAGACAGAGACAGAGACAGAGACAGAGACAGAGACAGAGACAGAGACAGAGACAGAGACAGAGACAGAGACAGAGACAGAGACAGAGACAGAGACAGAGACAGAGACAGAGACAGAGACAGTGACAGAGACAGAAACGGAGACAGAGACAGAGTCACAGACAGAGCCAGAGGGAGATCCAGAGACAGAGACGGAGACAGATACAGAGACAGGCGGAGAGACAGCGGCAGAGACAGAGACAGAGACAGAGGCAGAGACAGAGACACAGACAGAGACAGTGGGTCAGGTGACAGCCACGGTGTCAGAGGGGGTGGAACAAAGACGGAGACAAGGACGGAGACAGAGAATGAGACAGAGACAGTGGCAGAGACAGAGACAATGACAGAGACAGAGACAGAGACAGAGACAGAGACAGAGACAGAGACAGAGACAGAGACATAGACAGAGACAGAGACAGAGACAGAGACAGAGACAGGGACAGAGACAGAGACAGAGACAGAGACAGAGACAGAGATAGAGACAGAGACAGAGACGGAGACGGAGACCGAGACAGAGGCAGAGAGAGAGACAGAGGCAGAGACAGAGACAGAGACAGAGACAGAGACAGAGACAGATCCAGAGACAGATCCAGAGACAGATACAGAGACAGAGGGAGAGACAGCGGCAGAGACAGAGACAGAGGGGCAGGTGACAAAGACGGTGTCAGAGGGGGAGGAACAAAGACGGAGACAAGGACGGAGACAGAGAATGAGACAGAGACAGCGGCAGAGACAGAGACAATGACAGAGACAGAGACAGAGACAGAGACAGAGACAGAGACAGAGACAGGGACAGAGGCAGAGACCGAGACAGAGACAGAGACTGAGACAGAGACTGAGACAGAGACAGAGACAGAGACAGAGACACAGGCGGAGGCGGAGACTGAGACAGAGACAGTGGCAGAGACAGAGACAATGACAGAGACAGAGACAGAGACAGAGACAGAGACAGAGACAGAGACGGAGACGGAGACACAGGCGGAGGCGGAGACTGAGACAGAGACAGAGACAGTGGCAGAGACAGAGACAATGACAGAGACAATGATAGAGACAGAGACGGAGACAGAGACAGAGACAGGGACAGAGGCAGAGACCGAGACAGAGGCAGAGTCTGAGACAGAGACAGAGACAGAGACAGAGGGAGAGACAGCGGCAGAGACAGAGACAGAGGGGCAGGTGACAAAGACGGTGTCAGAGGGGGAGGAACAAAGACGGAGACAAGGACGGAGACAGAGAATGAGACAGAGACAGTGGCAGAGACAGAGACAATGACAGAGACAATGACAGAGACAGAGACAGAGACAGAGACAGAGACAGGGACAGAGGCAGAGACCGAGACAGAGACAGAGACTGAGACAGAGACAGAGACAGAGACAGAGACAGAGACAGAGACAGAGACAGAGACAGAGACAGAGACAGAGACAGAGACAGAGACAGAGACAGATACAGAGACAGAGACAGAGACAGAGACAGAGACAGAGACAGAGACAGAGATAGAGACAGAGACAGAGACAGAGACAGAGACAGAGACAGGAACGGAGACAGAGACAGAGGCAGAGACAGAGACAGAGACAGAGACAGGAACGGAGACAGAGACAGAGACAGAGACAGCGACAGTGACAGAGACAGAGACAGAGACAGAGATAGAGACAGAGACAGAGACGGAGACGGAGACCGAGACAGAGGCAGAGAGAGAGACAGAGACAGAGACAGAGACAGAGACAGAGACAGAGACAGAGACTGAGACAGAGACAGAGACTGAGACAGAGACAGAGACAGAGGCAGGAACGGAGACAGAGACAGAGACAGAGACAGCGACAGTGACAGAGACAGAGACAGAGACAGAGATAGAGACAGAGACAGAGACGGAGACGGAGACCGAGACAGAGGCAGAGAGAGAGACAGAGGCAGAGACAGAGACAGAGACAGAGACAGAGACAGAGACAGAGACAGAGACAGATCCAGAGACAGATCCAGAGACAGATCCAGAGACAGATACAGAGACAGAGGGAGAGACAGCGGCAGAGACAGAGACAGAGGGGCAGGTGACAAAGACGGTGTCAGAGGGGGAGGAACAAAGACGGAGACAAGGACGGAGACAGAGAATGAGACAGAGACAGTGGCAGAGACAGAGACAATGACAGAGACAGAGACAGAGACAGAGACAGAGACAGAGACAGAGACAGAGACGGAGACGGAGACACAGGCGGAGGCGGAGACTGAGACAGAGAGAGAGACAGTGGCAGAGACACAGACAATGACAGAGACAGGGACAGAGACAGAGACAGAGACAGAGACAGAGACAGAGACAGAGACAGAGACAGAGACAGAGACAGAGACAGAGACAGAGACAGAGACAGAGACAGAGACAGAGACAGAGACAGAGACAGAGACAGAGACAGAGACAGAGACAGAGACAGAGACAGAGACAGAGACAGAGACAGAGACAGAGACAGAGACAGAGACAGAGACAGAGACAGTGACAGAGACAGAAACGGAGACAGAGACAGAGTCACAGACAGAGCCAGAGGGAGATCCAGAGACAGAGACGGAGACAGATACAGAGACAGGCGGAGAGACAGCGGCAGAGACAGAGACAGAGACAGAGGCAGAGACAGAGACACAGACAGAGACAGTGGGTCAGGTGACAGCCACGGTGTCAGAGGGGGTGGAACAAAGACGGAGACAAGGACGGAGACAGAGAATGAGACAGAGACAGTGGCAGAGACAGAGACAATGACAGAGACAGAGAGAGAGACAGAGACAGAGACAGAGACAGAGACAGAGACAGAGACAGAGACAGAGACAGAGACAGAGACAGAGACAGAGACAGAGACAGAGACAGAGACCGAGACAGAGACAGAGACAGAGACAGAGACAGAGACAGAGACAGAGACAGAGACAGAGACAGAGACAGTGACAGAGACAGAAACGGAGACAGAGACAGAGTCAGAGACAGAGCCAGAGGGAGATCCAGAGACAGAGACGGAGACAGATACAGAGACAGGCGGAGAGACAGCGGCAGAGACAGAGACAGAGACAGAGGCAGAGACAGAGACACAGACAGAGACAGTGGGTCAGGTGACAGCGACGGTGTCAGAGGGGGTGGAACAAAGACGGAGACAAGGACGGAGACAGAGAATGAGACAGAGACAGTGGCAGAGACAGAGACAATGACAGAGACAGAGACAGAGACAGAGACAGAGACAGAGACAGAGACAGAGACAGAGACAGAGACATAGACAGAGACAGAGACAGAGACAGAGACAGAGACAGGGACAGAGACAGAGACAGAGACAGAGACAGAGACAGAGATAGAGACAGAGACAGAGACGGAGACGGAGACCGAGACAGAGGCAGAGAGAGAGACAGAGGCAGAGACAGAGACAGAGACAGAGACAGAGACAGAGACAGATCCAGAGACAGATCCAGAGACAGATACAGAGACAGAGGGAGAGACAGCGGCAGAGACAGAGACAGAGGGGCAGGTGACAAAGACGGTGTCAGAGGGGGAGGAACAAAGACGGAGACAAGGACGGAGACAGAGAATGAGACAGAGACAGCGGCAGAGACAGAGACAATGACAGAGACAGAGACAGAGACAGAGACAGAGACAGAGACAGAGACAGAGACAGGGACAGAGGCAGAGACCGAGACAGAGACAGAGACTGAGACAGAGACTGAGACAGAGACAGAGACAGAGAGAGAGACAGAGACACAGGCGGAGGCGGAGACTGAGACAGAGACAGTGGCAGAGACAGAGACAATGACAGAGACAGAGACAGAGACAGAGACAGAGACAGAGACAGAGACAGAGACAGAGACGGAGACGGAGACACAGGCGGAGGCGGAGACTGAGACAGAGACAGAGACAGTGGCAGAGACAGAGACAATGACAGAGACAGAGACAGAGACAGAGACAGAGACAGAGATAGAGACAGAGACAGAGACAGAGACAGAGACAGAGACAGAGACAGAGACAGAGACAGGAACGGCGACAGAGACAGATCCAGAGACAGATCCAGAGACAGATACAGAGACAGAGGGAGAGACAGCGGCAGAGACAGAGACAGAGGGGCAGGTGACAAAGACGGTGTCAGAGGGGGAGGAACAAAGACGGAGACAAGGACGGAGACAGAGAATGAGACAGAGACAGTGGCAGAGACAGAGACAATGACAGAGACAATGATAGAGACAGAGACAGAGACAGAGACAGAGACAGGGACAGAGGCAGAGACCGAGACAGAGGCAGAGTCTGAGACAGAGACAGAGACAGAGACAGAGGGAGAGACAGCGGCAGAGACAGAGACAGAGGGGCAGGTGACAAAGACGGTGTCAGAGGGGGAGGAACAAAGACGGAGACAAGGACGGAGACAGAGAATGAGACAGAGACAGTGGCAGAGACAGAGACAATGACAGAGACAATGACAGAGACAGAGACAGAGACAGAGACAGAGACAGGGACAGAGGCAGAGACCGAGACAGAGACAGAGACTGAGACAGAGACAGAGACAGAGACAGAGACAGAGACAGAGACAGAGACAGAGACAGAGACAGAGACAGAGACAGAGACAGAGACAGAGACAGAGACAGAGACAGAGACAGAGACAGATACAGAGACAGAGACAGAGACAGAGACAGAGACAGAGACAGAGACAGAGACAGAGATAGAGACAGAGACAGAGACAGAGACAGAGACAGAGACAGGAACGGAGACAGAGACAGAGGCAGAGACAGAGACAGAGACAGAGACAGGAACGGAGACAGAGACAGAGACAGAGACAGCGACAGTGACAGAGACAGAGACAGAGACAGAGATAGAGACAGAGACAGAGACGGAGACGGAGACCGAGACAGAGGCAGAGAGAGAGACAGAGGCAGAGACAGAGACAGAGACAGAGACAGAGACAGAGACAGAGACAGGAACGGAGACAGAGACAGAGACAGAGACAGAGACAGAGACAGAGGCAGGAACGGAGACAGAGACAGAGACAGAGACAGCGACAGTGACAGAGACAGAGACAGAGACAGAGATAGAGACAGAGACAGAGACGGAGACGGAGACCGAGACAGAGGCAGAGAGAGAGACAGAGGCAGAGACAGAGACAGAGACAGAGACAGAGACAGAGACAGAGACAGAGACAGATCCAGAGACAGATCCAGAGACAGATACAGAGACAGAGGGAGAGACAGCGGCAGAGACAGAGACAGAGGGGCAGGTGACAAAGACGGTGTCAGAGGGGGAGGAACAAAGACGGAGACAAGGACGGAGACAGAGAATGAGACAGAGACAGTGGCAGAGACAGAGACAATGACAGAGACAGAGACAGAGACAGAGACAGAGACAGAGACAGAGACGGAGACGGAGACACAGGCGGAGGCGGAGACTGAGACAGAGACAGAGACAGTGGCAGAGACACAGACAATGACAGAGACAGGGACAGAGACAGAGACAGAGACAGAGACAGAGACAGAGACAGAGACAGAGACAGAGACAGAGACAGAGACAGAGACAGAGACAGAGACAGAGACAGAGACAGAGACAGAGACAGAGACAGAGACAGAGACAGAGACAGAGACAGAGACAGAGACAGAGACAGAGACAGAGACAGAGACAGAGACAGAGACAGAGACAGAGACAGAGACAGTGACAGAGACAGAAACGGAGACAGAGACAGAGACAGAGACAGAGACCGAGACAGAGACAGAGACAGAGACAGAGACAGAGACAGAGACAGAGACAGAGACAGCGACAGTGACAGAGACAGAAACGGAGACAGAGACAGAGTCAGAGACAGAGCCAGAGGGAGATCCAGAGACAGAGACAGAGACAGAGACAGAGACAGAGACAGAGACAGAGACAGAGACAGAGACAGAGACAGAGACAGAGACAGATCCAGAGACAGATCCAGAGACAGATACAGAGACAGAGGGAGAGACAGCGGCAGAGACAGAGACAGAGGGGCAGGTGACAAAGACGGTGTCAGAGGGGGAGGAACAAAGACGGAGACAAGGACGGAGACAGAGAATGAGACAGAGACAGCGGCAGAGACAGAGACAATGACAGAGACAGAGACAGAGACAGAGACAGAGACAGAGACAGGGACAGAGGCAGAGACCGAGACAGAGACAGAGACTGAGACAGAGACAGAGACAGAGACAGAGACAGAGACAGAGACAGAGACAGAGACAGAGACAGATACAGAGACAGAGACAGAGACAGAGACAGAGGGGCAGGTGACAAAGACGGTGTCAGAGGGGGAGGAACAAAGACGGAGACAAGGACGGAGACAGAGAATGAAACAGAGACTGTGGCAGAGACAGAGACAATGACAGAGACAATGATAGAGACAGAGACAGAGACAGAGACAGAGACAGGGACAGAGGCAGAGACCGAGACAGAGACAGAGTCTGAGACAGAGACAGAGACAGAGACAGAGGGAGAGACAGCGGCAGAGACAGAGACAGAGACAGAGACAGAGACAGAGACAGAGACAGAGACAGAGACAGAGACAGAGACAGAGACAGAGACAGAGACAGAGACAGAGACAGAGACAGATACAGAGACAGAGACAGAGACAGAGACAGAGACAGTGACAGAGACAGAAACGGAGACAGAGACAGAGTCAGAGACAGAGCCAGAGGGAGATCCAGAGACAGAGACGGAGACAGATACAGAGACAGGCGGAGAGACAGCGGCAGAGACAGAGACAGAGACAGAGGCAGAGACAGAGACACAGACAGAGACAGTGGGTCAGGTGACAGCGACGGTGTCAGAGGGGGTGGAACAAAGACGGAGACAAGGACGGAGACAGAGAATGAGACAGAGACAGTGGCAGAGACAGAGACAATGACAGAGACAGAGAGAGAGACAGAGACAGAGACAGAGACAGAGACAGAGACAGAGACAGAGACAGAGACAGAGACAGAGACAGAGACAGAGACAGAGACAGAGACCGAGACAGAGACAGAGACAGAGACAGAGACAGAGACAGAGACAGAGACAGAGACAGAGACAGTGACAGAGACAGAAACGGAGACAGAGACAGAGTCAGAGACAGAGCCAGAGGGAGATCCAGAGACAGAGACGGAGACAGATACAGAGACAGGCGGAGAGACAGCGGCAGAGACTGTAGAATTGGGAGGTTAATCAATGAGAGAGGATGGAAGATTTCACTTTATATATATATATTTTAATATAATAGTTGACATCGACTTGCTTTGTGCGCGACGGCTCGAAACGAAGTGAATGCGATGAGAGAGCGAGAGTGGGGGCACAGACGCCTTACACACTCATTTGCGTACGGTGAATTTTTTACAGGACACTCTTTTGTTTCAACACGCCTCCTTGGACTGTACGAAAAATTCATTTTACAATATATTTAGTTTATTCCTAAACTTTTCAAACTTTCCTCTACACAGAGCCTTTGTGAAAATATCCGCAACATTTTCATTCGTATCAATCTTGCACACTTCGATCAATTTATTTTTCACGCTTTCATGAACAGTATGATAATGGATTTCAATGTGCTTGGAATTTTTTGTGAAGTTACCATTATTTGCAATATTTATTGCTCCTGAGTTATCCTCATAAATTTTGATTGGTTCATTAACATTTATGTCGAATATTTTTATTAATTCTCTTATATATTCTAACTCACTCACAACATCTGACAACGCTACATACTCTGCGTATGTTGAAGCTTTTGTTACGCATTTTTGTTTGCGTGATTTCCAATCTATCGCATTTCCAAAGCACCTAATTACATAACCAGATGTGGACTTTCTGTCTAAGTGATCGCCAGCCCAATCTGCATCTACATAACAGTCAATAAAGTTACCATTTTCTTTCCTCTTATAATGCAAACTTAAATTTTTTGTCAAGTACAAATATTTTAATACTCTTAAAGCATATTTCCAGTGAGTTTGATCATAACAATTTTGATACCTACTTAAATAGTTTACACTATAGCTTATGTCTGGTCTTGTACTTGAGCTTATATACAATAGAGCACCTATCAAGTTTCTATATTTTATTTCAGTCTCACAATTTTCAGCCTTATCAATCTTTAAGCTTGTCTCCATAGGAGTACTATACAATTTACTATTTTGTAATTGATACTTAAACGCTAGTGACTCTATGTATTTAGTTTGGCTTAGTTTCATCTCACGCATGGTATAATCGTATTCAATATTAATCCCTAGGTATTCTTTTATCTCACCTAAATCTTTCATTTTAAATTTGTTCATGAGAGCTTTCTTCAAACTTTGAATATTTTTCTTGCTTTTACAACAAATCAATAAGTCATCTACATATAACAGAATATAAATAATATCATCTCCTTTTCCATAAGTATATAAACAATTATCAGCATTGCTTTTCTTAAACTTTAATTTCGCTAAATATTCATCAAAACACTCATACCATGCTCTCGGACTTTCTCGCAGTCCATACAACGCTTTAAACAATTTGCATACTTTGTTCGTTCCATCCTTGTAACCTTTAGGTTGATTGACATATACCTCTGAGCTTACTTTCCCGTTCAAAAAAGCTGTAACAACATCCATCTGTTCTATGATTAAACCGTACTGACAACAAAATGAAAAAAGAATTTTTAATGTTTGAGTTTTTGCTACTGGAGCGTATATGTCGTCAACCACGTTTGTTTGTTGAAAACCTCTAACTACTAACCTAGCTTTAAATACATCATCTGACTTTTTAGAATAAACCCATTTTACATCTAGAATCTCTCTTCCTTTTTGTTTATGAACTAACTCCCATGTCTTATTTTCATACAAACTATTCATCTCTTTATCCATTGCTTTTTTCCAATTTTCACTTTCATCGCTATTCATCGCCTCCTCAAATGTACAAGGCGTATCTACTCTACAATAATGTACGGATACTCTATGAGAGCTATTCTCTGGATACCTTATCGGACCCTTTTTCTCACGTGTCGATCTTCGTAGGGTTTTTTCCTTCAAATTTTCTTTATCGATATTTTTTACATTTGTTTGAATCTTTTCGGTTACATTTTCATTTTCCTCTGCGCTATCAAATACATCTTCATCACTTTCATTATCAAAATCAGACTCATCTCTTCTACTTGATTCGAGAGTCGAAGTAGAGGGAGGAATATCTTCAGATTCGCTTTCATCAAGACCTATACATTTAATATCTTTTTCGACAACATTGACATGTCTCGCAACTATTATTCTACCGTTTAATAGAACTCTATATCCTACTTCACTATAACCTAACAAAATTCCCATATCAGCCTTTTTATCCCATTTTGAACATCGTTTTTGTTCAGGTCTCCTAACAAAGACTCTACTTCCATATAATCTTAAATGTTCAACGTTTGGTTTTTTATTGAAAAATATTTCATACGGAGTTTTCCTATCTATCGTATTTGCCAAGGTACGATTTCTTAAATACGTCGCTGCACATATAATTTCTGGCCAATATTTCTTATGTACTTTGGCCTCATCCAATAAGCAACGTGCCATGTCCATAATCGTTCTATTGAACCGTTCCGCTGTTCCGTTCAATTCGTGTACGTACGCTGGACAATTGTTTATATAAATACCTTTTTCTTTGGCAAATTTATAAAACCGATTATTCAAATATTCTTTTCCATTGTCGCATCTAATTTTTCTTACTCTCTTTCCCGTTAAGTTTTCGCTTTCATTTATAAATTGAACTAAACAATCAAAAACTTCATCCTTAGTTTTAATGCAATAAACTTTGGCTATTTTGCTGTAGTCGTCAATGAAAGAAACGAAATATTTTTCTCCGTTTGGACCAGGGGTCTTAAAACTACCACATACATCAGTGTGTATGATCTCAAGAATATCTCTTGCCCTTGTTCGATCATTTTTAAACGCCAAATTATGCATCTTATTTTCAATACACAATCTGCATTTCAAAATTTCCGATTCCAAATCAGTTGGAATACCTGTCAACAGCTGTTGTTTACTCAAAATACTTAGGTAGCCAAAATTTACGTGCCCTAACATTCTGTGCCATTTCTCTTTTGAACTCATATTGTTTTTATTACATTCAGCACTATTTACAGTATTTTTATCGCACCTCAATTCACTCGTGATTCTATACGTAAGATTTTCTTTATAAGCAACGGCTATTAAATTTCCTTCTCCATCAATAACTTTTGCTATGTTTCCTTTAGAGATAATCGTATTATTATCGGTTAATTTTCCATAACTAATTAAATTTGTATTCATTTCTTTTACAAATAAAACATTCCTCATTTCTACTTTGTTTTGTTTACCAAATGCTTTAAAGTAACTGACGACATTTCCAATTTTTGTTGCTTCTATACAACTACTATCCCCTAAATAAATCTTAATCGGTTTCTTTAACTCAATACAATTTTCAAAGTAACTTTCATTGTTAACAATATGATCTGAACACCCGCTATCGAGTAACCAGTGAATCTTATTACCTATACCTTCTTCACTTTGCGCCGCGTGCGCCGTTGCTACCCACGCGCTGACATCTGAATCGCTATGACCATGTTGATGCATGTTGGCGCCTTGCTGCTGCTGACGAAAGTTACCGCGCCCTCTGCCGTAGTTGCTCCTTCCTCCTCGGCCACGGCCGCGACCACGTGTTGCACTTCGCCATGTTCCGCCGCTTTGTCCCGCTTGGCCGCCATCTTGGCACTCTCTCGCGAAATGCCCGGTTTTTCCGCACTTGAAGCACTTTCCTCTCTTCGTGACAAAGACATTTGACTTTCTTTCTACGTCTTCATTTTTGTTCTTCATTTCAGCTAGCTTAATTTTATTCTTGACATAATCGGCTGTCTGATCTTCTTCTTTCAATGTGTCGATCAGATCTCCAATATAGCTGTACGATTCGGGCAACGTGTTTAATATGTAATTCAATTTTTCTTTCTCATTTAATTTTGCGCCTGCACTTTTTAACTCGTTAATCGATTTTTCAAAATCACTGAAGAAGATTGCTGTGTCACTATAGTTGTTTAGCCTTATTCTTTCAAGTTTATTTCTACACACTATTTGCAAAGCCGTTGACTCTTTTAAATACATACTATCTAATTTTTTTATAATTCCAAAAGCAGTTGTTTCTTCACACACAAATTCCAATTGGTTATTTGATATCGCACCATAAATAATATTTATTGCTTTCAGATCGTTCTCATCCCATGTTATATCTATCTCTGTTGAGGGTTTTTCGTTTTCTATCACATCATGACACTTTTTCAACTTTAGAAACATAATTATTCTTCTCTTCCACATACCATAATCCTCTCCATCGAACACCGGTATAGAAAACTCCTTCTTCTCCATTTCGTATCGACTTGAGTCAGTATAGATGACAAGGAAATAAGTAAAAACCACGGACCTCTGCTACCATGTAGAATTGGGAGGTTAATCAATGAGAGAGGATGGAAGATTTCACTTTATATATATATATTTTAATATAATAGTTGACATCGACTTGCTTTGTGCGCGACGGCTCGAAACGAAGTGAATGCGATGAGAGAGCGAGAGTGGGGGCACAGACGCCTTACACACTCATTTGCGTACGGTGAATTTTTTACAGGACACTCTTTTGTTTCAACAGAGACAGAGACAGAGACAGAGGCAGAGACAGAGACACAGACAGAGACAGTGGGTCAGGTGACAGCGACGGTGTCAGAGGGGGTGGAACAAAGACGGAGACAAGGACGGAGACAGAGAATGAGACAGAGACAGTGGCAGAGACAGAGACAATGACAGAGACAGAGACAGAGACAGAGACAGAGACAGAGACAGAGACAGAGACAGAGACATAGACAGAGACAGAGACAGAGACAGAGACAGAGACAGAGACAGAGACAGAGACAGAGACAGAGACAGAGACAGGAACGGAGACGGAGACCGAGACAGAGGCAGAGAGAGAGACAGAGGCAGAGACAGAGACAGAGACAGAGACAGAGACAGAGACAGAGACAGAGACAGAGACAGATACAGAGACAGAGACAGAGACAGAGACAGAGACAGAGACAGAGACAGAGATAGAGACAGAGACAGAGACAGATACAGAGACAGAGACAGAGACAGAGACAGAGACAGAGACAGAGACAGATCCAGAGACAGATCCAGAGACAGATACAGAGACAGAGGGAGAGACAGCGGCAGAGACAGAGACAGAGGGGCAGGTGACAAAGACTGTGTCAGAGGGGGAGGAACAAAGACGGAGACAAGGACGGAGACAGAGAATGAGACAGAGACAGCGGCAGAGACAGAGACAATGACAGAGACAGAGACAGAGACAGAGACAGAGACAGAGACAGAGACAGAGACAGAGACAGAGACAGAGACAGAGACAGATACAGAGACAGAGACAGAGACAGAGACAGAGACAGAGACAGAGACAGAGATAGAGACAGAGACAGAGACAGAGACAGTGGCAGAGACAGAGACAATGACAGAGACAGAGACAGAGACGGAGACAGAGACAGCGACAGTGACAGAGACAGAGACAGAGACAGAGATAGAGACAGAGACAGAGACGGAGACGGAGACCGAGACAGAGACAGAGAGAGAGACAGAGGCAGAGACAGAGACAGAGACAGAGACAGAGACAGAGACAGATACAGGAACGGAGACAGAGACAGAGACAGAGACAGAGACAGAGACAGAGGCAGGAACGGAGACAGAGACAGAGACAGAGACAGCGACAGTGACAGAGACAGAGACAGAGACAGAGACAGAGACAGAGACAGAGACGGAGACGGAGACCGAGACAGAGGCAGAGAGAGAGACAGAGGCAGAGACAGAGACAGAGACAGAGACAGAGACAGAGACAGAGACAGATCCAGAGACAGATCCAGAGACAGATACAGAGACAGAGGGAGAGACAGCGGCAGAGACAGAGACAGAGGGGCAGGTGACAAAGACGGTGTCAGAGGGGGAGGAACAAAGACGGAGACAAGGACGGAGACAGAGAATGAGACAGAGACAGTGGCAGAGACAGAGACAATGACAGAGACAGAGACAGAGACAGAGACAGAGACAGAGACAGAGACGGAGACGGAGACACAGGCGGAGGCGGAGACTGAGACAGATACAGAGACAGAGACAGAGACAGAGACAGAGACAGAGACAGAGACAGAGATAGAGACAGAGACAGAGACAGAGACAGTGGCAGAGACAGAGACAATGACAGAGACAGAGACAGAGACGGAGACAGAGACAGCGACAGTGACAGAGACAGAGACAGAGACAGAGATAGAGACAGAGACAGAGACGGAGACGGAGACCGAGACAGAGACAGAGAGAGAGACAGAGGCAGAGACAGAGACAGAGACAGAGACAGAGACAGAGACAGATACAGGAACGGAGACAGAGACAGAGACAGAGACAGAGACAGAGACAGAGGCAGGAACGGAGACAGAGACAGAGACAGAGACAGCGACAGTGACAGAGACAGAGACAGAGACAGAGACAGAGACAGAGACAGAGACGGAGACGGAGACCGAGACAGAGGCAGAGAGAGAGACAGAGGCAGAGACAGAGACAGAGACAGAGACAGAGACAGAGACAGAGACAGATCCAGAGACAGATCCAGAGACAGATACAGAGACAGAGGGAGAGACAGCGGCAGAGACAGAGACAGAGGGGCAGGTGACAAAGACGGTGTCAGAGGGGGAGGAACAAAGACGGAGACAAGGACGGAGACAGAGAATGAGACAGAGACAGTGGCAGAGACAGAGACAATGACAGAGACAGAGACAGAGACAGAGACAGAGACAGAGACAGAGACGGAGACGGAGACACAGGCGGAGGCGGAGACTGAGACAGAGACAGAGACAGTGGCAGAGACACAGACAATGACAGAGACAGGGACAGAGACAGAGACAGAGACAGAGACAGAGACAGAGACAGAGACAGAGACAGAGACAGAGACAGAGACAGAGACAGAGACAGAGACAGAGACAGAGACAGAGACAGAGACAGAGACAGAGACAGAGACAGAGACAGAGACAGAGACAGAGACAGAGACAGAGACAGAGACAGAGACAGAGACAGAGACAGAGACAGAGACAGAGACAGAGACAGAGACAGAGACAGAGACAGAGACAGAGACAGAGACAGAGACAGAGACAGAGACAGAGACAGAGACAGAGACAGAGACAGAGACAGAGACAGAGACAGTGACAGAGACAGAAACGGAGACAGAGACAGAGTCAGAGACAGAGCCAGAGGGAGATCCAGAGACAGAGACGGAGACAGATACAGAGACAGGCGGAGAGACAGCGGCAGAGACAGAGACAGAGACAGAGGCAGAGACAGAGACACAGACAGAGACAGTGGGTCAGGTGACAGCGACGGTGTCAGAGGGGGTGGAACAAAGACGGAGACAAGGACGGAGACAGAGAATGAGACAGAGACAGTGGCAGAGACAGAGACAATGACAGAGACAGAGAGAGAGACAGAGACAGAGACAGAGACAGAGACAGAGACAGAGACAGAGACAGAGACAGAGACAGAGACAGAGACAGAGACGGAGACAGAGACAGAGACAGAGACCGAGACAGAGACAGAGACAGAGACAGAGACAGAGACAGAGGCAGAGACAGAGACAGAGACAGAGACAGAGACAGAGACAGAGACAGAGACAGAGACAGAGACAGAGACAGTGACAGAGACAGAAACGGAGACAGAGACAGAGTCAGAGACAGAGCCAGAGGGAGATCCAGAGACAGAGACGGAGACAGATACAGAGACAGGCGGAGAGACAGCGGCAGAGACAGAGACAGAGACAGAGGCAGAGACAGAGACACAGACAGAGACAGTGGGTCAGGTGACAGCGACGGTGTCAGAGGGGGTGGAACAAAGACGGAGACAAGGACGGAGACAGAGAATGAGACAGAGACAGTGGCAGAGACAGAGACAATGACAGAGACAGAGAGAGAGACAGAGACAGAGACAGAGACAGAGACAGAGACAGAGACAGAGACAGAGACAGAGACAGAGACAGAGACAGAGACAGAGACGGAGACAGAGACAGAGACAGAGACCGAGACAGAGACAGAGACAGAGACAGAGACAGAGACAGAGACAGAGACAGAGACAGAGACAGTGACAGAGACAGAAACGGAGACAGAGACAGAGTCAGAGACAGAGCCAGAGGGAGATCCAGAGACAGAGACGGAGACAGATACAGAGACAGGCGGAGAGACAGCGGCAGAGACAGAGACAGAGACAGAGGCAGAGACAGAGACACAGACAGAGACAGTGGGTCAGGTGACAGCGACGGTGTCAGAGGGGGTGGAACAAAGACGGAGACAAGGACGGAGACAGAGAATGAGACAGAGACAGTGGCAGAGACAGAGACAATGACAGAGACAGAGACAGAGACAGAGACAGAGACAGAGACAGAGACAGAGACAGAGACAGAGACATAGACAGAGGCAGAGACAGAGACAGAGACAGAGACAGGGACAGAGACAGAGACAGAGACAGAGACAGTGACAGAGACAGAAACGGAGACAGAGACAGAGTCAGAGACAGAGCCAGAGGGAGATCCAGAGACAGAGACGGAGACAGATACAGAGACAGGCGGAGAGACAGCGGCAGAGACAGAGACAGAGACAGAGGCAGAGACAGAGACACAGACAGAGACAGTGGGTCAGGTGACAGCGACGGTGTCAGAGGGGGTGGAACAAAGACGGAGACAAGGACGGAGACAGAGAATGAGACAGAGACAGTGGCAGAGACAGAGACAATGACAGAGACAGAGAGAGAGACAGAGACGGAGACAGAGACAGAGACAGAGACAGAGACAGAGACAGAGACAGAGACAGAGACAGAGACAGAGACAGAGACAGAGACAGAGACAGAGACCGAGACAGAGACAGAGACAGAGACAGAGACAGAGACAGAGACAGAGACAGAGACAGAGACAGAGACAGAGACAGAGACAGAGACAGAGACAATGACAGAGACAGAGACAGAGACAGAGACAGAGACAGAGACAGAGACAGAGACATAGACAGAGACAGAGACAGAGACAGAGACAGAGACAGGGACAGAGACAGAGACAGAGACAGAGACAGAGACAGAGACAGAGATAGAGACAGAGACAGAGACGGAGACGGAGACCGAGACAGAGGCAGAGAGAGAGACAGAGGCAGAGACAGAGACAGAGACAGATCCAGAGACAGATCCAGAGACAGATACAGAGACAGAGGGAGAGACAGCGGCAGAGACAGAGACAGAGGGGCAGGTGACAAAGACGGTGTCAGAGGGGGAGGAACAAAGACGGAGACAAGGACGGAGACAGAGAATGAGACAGAGACAGCGGCAGAGACAGAGACAATGACAGAGACAGAGACAGAGACAGAGACAGAGACAGAGACAGGGACAGAGGCAGAGACCGAGACAGAGACAGAGACTGAGACAGAGACTGAGACAGAGACAGAGACAGAGACAGAGACAGAGACACAGGCGGAGGCGGAGACTGAGACAGAGACAGTGGCAGAGACAGAGACAATGACAGAGACAGAGACAGAGACAGAGACAGAGACAGAGACAGAGACAGAGACAGAGACAGAGACGGAGACGGAGACACAGGCGGAGGCGGAGACTGAGACAAAGACAGAGACAGTGGCAGAGACAGAGACAATGACAGAGACAGAGACAGAGACAGAGACAGAGACAGAGACAGAGACAGAGACAGAGACAGAGACAGAGACAGAGACAGAGACAGGAACGGCGACAGAGACAGATCCAGAGACAGATCCAGAGACAGATACAGAGACAGAGGGAGAGACAGCGGCAGAGACAGAGACAGAGGGGCAGGTGACAAAGACGGTGTCAGAGGGGGAGGAACAAAGACGGAGACAGAGACAGAGACAGAGACAGAGACAGAGACAGAGACAGATACAGAGACAGAGACAGAGACAGAGACAGAGACAGAGATAGAGACAGAGACAGAGACGGAGACGGAGACCGAGACAGAGGCAGAGAGAGAGACAGAGGCAGAGACAGAGACAGAGACAGAGACAGAGACAGAGACAGATCCAGAGACAGATCCAGAGACAGATACAGAGACAGAGGGAGAGACAGCGGCAGAGACAGAGACAGAGGGGCAGGTGACAAAGACGGTGTCAGAGGGGGAGGAACAAAGACGGAGACAAGGACGGAGACAGAGAATGAGACAGAGACAGCGGCAGAGACAGAGACAATGACAGAGACAGAGACAGAGACAGAGACAGAGACAGAGACAGGGACAGAGGCAGAGACCGAGACAGAGACAGAGACTGAGACAGAGACTGAGACAGAGACAGAGACAGAGACAGAGACAGAGACACAGGCGGAGGCGGAGACTGAGACAGAGACAGTGGCAGAGACAGAGACAATGACAGAGACAGAGACAGAGACAGAGACAGAGACAGAGACAGAGACAGAGACAGAGACGGAGACGGAGACACAGGCGGAGGCGGAGACTGAGACAGAGACAGAGACAGTGGCAGAGACAGAGACAATGACAGAGACAGAGACAGAGACAGAGACAGAGACAGAGACAGAGACAGAGACAGAGACAGAGACAGAGACAGAGACAGAGACAGAGACAGAGACAGAGACAGAGACAGAGACAGGAACGGCGACAGAGACAGATCCAGAGACAGATCCAGAGACAGATACAGAGACAGAGGGAGAGACAGCGGCAGAGACAGAGACAGAGGGGCAGGTGACAAAGACGGTGTCAGAGGGGGAGGAACAAAGACGGAGACAAGGACGGAGACAGAGAATGAGACAGAGACTGTGGCAGAGACAGAGACAATGACAGAGACAATGATAGAGACAGAGACAGAGACAGAGACAGAGACAGGGACAGAGGCAGAGACCGAGACAGAGACAGAGTCTGAGACAGAGACAGAGACAGAGACAGAGGGAGAGACAGCGGCAGAGACAGAGACAGAGGGGCAGGTGACAAAGACGGTGTCAGAGGGGGAGGAACAAAGACGGAGACAAGGACGGAGACAGAGAATGAGACAGAGACAGTGGCAGAGACAGAGACAATGACAGAGACAATGACAGAGACAGAGACAGAGACAGAGACAGAGACAGGGACAGAGGCAGAGACCGAGACAGAGACAGAGACTGAGACAGAGACAGAGACAGAGACAGAGACAGAGACAGAGACAGAGACAGAGACAGAGACAGATACAGAGACAGGAACGGAGACAGAGACAGAGGCAGAGACAGAGACAGAGACAGAGACAGGAACGGAGACAGAGACAGAGACAGAGACAGCGACAGTGACAGAGACAGAGACAGAGACAGAGATAGAGACAGAGACAGAGACGGAGACGGAGACCGAGACAGAGGCAGAGAGAGAGACAGAGGCAGAGACAGAGACAGAGACAGAGACAGAGACAGAGACAGAGACAGAGACAGGAACGGAGACAGAGACAGAGACAGAGACAGAGACAGAGACAGAGGCAGGAACGGAGACAGAGACAGAGACAGAGACAGCGACAGTGACAGAGACAGAGACAGAGACAAAGATAGAGACAGAGACGGAGACGGAGACGGAGACCGAGACAGAGGCAGAGAGAGAGACAGAGGCAGAGACAGAGACAGAGACAGAGACAGAGACAGATCCAGAGACAGATCCAGAGACAGATACAGAGACAGAGGGAGAGACAGCGGCAGAGACAGAGACAGAGGGGCAGGTGACAAAGACGGTGTCAGAGGGGGAGGAACAAAGACGGAGACAAGGACGGAGACAGAGAATGAGACAGAGACAGTGGCAGAGACAGAGACAATGACAGAGACAGAGACAGAGACAGAGACAGAGACAGAGACGGAGACGGAGACACAGGCGGAGGCGGAGACTGAGACAGAGACAGAGACAGTGGCAGAGACACAGAGAATGACAGAGACAGGGACAGAGACAGAGACAGAGACAGAGACAGAGACAGAGACAGAGACAGAGACAGAGACAGAGACAGAGACAGAGACAGAGACAGAGACAGAGACAGTGACAGAGACAGAAACGGAGACAGAGACAGAGTCAGAGACAGAGCCAGAGGGAGATCCAGAGACAGAGACGGAGACAGATACAGAGACAGGCGGAGAGACAGCGGCAGAGACAGAGACAGAGACAGAGGCAGAGACAGAGACACAGACAGAGACAGTGGGTCAGGTGACAGCGACGGTGTCAGAGGGGGTGGAACAAAGACGGAGACAAGGACGGAGACAGAGAATGAGACAGAGACAGTGGCAGAGACAGAGACAATGACAGAGACAGAGAGAGAGACAGAGACAGAGACAGAGACAGAGACAGAGACAGAGACAGAGACAGAGACAGAGACAGAGACAGAGACAGAGACAGAGACAGAGACAGAGACAGAGACAGAGACCGTGACAGAGACAGAGACAGAGACAGAGACAGAGACAGAGACAGAGACAGAGACAGTGACAGAGACAGAAACGGAGACAGAGACAGAGTCAGAGACAGAGCCAGAGGGAGATCCAGAGACAGAGACGGAGACAGATACAGAGACAGGCGGAGAGACAGCGGCAGAGACAGAGACAGAGACAGAGGCAGAGACAGAGACACAGACAGAGACAGTGGGTCAGGTGACAGCGACGGTGTCAGAGGGGGTGGAACAAAGACGGAGACAAGGACGGAGACAGAGAATGAGACAGAGACAGTGGCAGAGACAGAGACAATGACAGAGACAGAGACAGAGACAGAGACAGAGACAGAGACAGAGACAGAGACAGAGACATAGACAGAGACAGAGACAGAGACAGAGACAGAGACAGGGACAGAGACAGAGACAGAGACAGAGACAGAGACAGAGATAGAGACAGAGACAGAGACAGAGACAGAGACAGAGACAGAGACAGAGACAGAGACAGAGACAATGACAGAGACAGAGACAGAGACAGAGACAGAGACAGAGACAGAGACAGAGACAGAGACGGAGACGGAGACACAGGCGGAGGCGGAGACTGAGACAGAGACAGAGACAGTGGCAGAGACAGAGACAATGACAGAGACAGAGACAGAGACAGAGACAGAGACAGAGACAGAGACAGAGACAGAGACAGAGACAGAGACAGAGACAGAGACAGAGACAGAGACAGAGACAGGAACGGCGACAGAGACAGATCCAGAGACAGATCCAGAGACAGATACAGAGACAGAGGGAGAGACAGCGGCAGAGACAGAGACAGAGACAGAGACAGAGACAGAGATAGAGACAGAGACAGAGACGGAGACGGAGACCGAGACAGAGGCAGAGAGAGAGACAGAGGCAGAGACAGAGACAGAGACAGAGACAGAGACAGATCCAGAGACAGATCCAGAGACAGATACAGAGACAGAGGGAGAGACAGCGGCAGAGACAGAGACAGAGGGGCAGGTGACAAAGACGGTGTCAGAGGGGGAGGAACAAAGACGGAGACAAGGACGGAGACAGAGAATGAGACAGAGACAGCGGCAGAGACAGAGACAATGACAGAGACAGAGACAGAGACAGAGACAGAGACAGAGACAGAGACAGAGACAGAGACAGAGACAGAGACAGAGACAGAGACAGAGACAGAGACAGAGATAGA
Source organism: Megachile willughbiella (assembly GCA_945859595.2). Taxonomy (NCBI): domain Eukaryota; kingdom Metazoa; phylum Arthropoda; class Insecta; order Hymenoptera; family Megachilidae; genus Megachile; species Megachile willughbiella. Next base: position 1,673,067 of record CAMAOD020000028.1, on the reverse strand, counting down.
GACAGGAACGGCGACAGAGACAGATCCAGAGACAGATCCAGAGACAGATACAGAGACAGAGGGAGAGACAGCGGCAGAGACAGAGACAGAGGGGCAGGTGACAAAGACGGTGTCAGAGGGGGAGGAACAAAGACGGAGACAAGGACGGAGACAGAGAATGAGACAGAGACAGTGGCAGAGACAGAGACAATGACAGAGACAATGACAGAGACAGAGACAGAGACAGAGACAGAGACAGAGACAGAGACAGAGACAGAGACAGAGACAGAGACAGATACAGAGACAGAGACAGAGACAGAGACAGAGACAGAGATAGAGACAGAGACAGAGACGGAGACGGAGACCGAGACAGAGGCAGAGAGAGAGACAGAGGCAGAGACAGAGACAGAGACAGAGACAGAGACAGATCCAGAGACAGATCCAGAGACAGATACAGAGACAGAGGGAGAGACAGCGGCAGAGACAGAGACAGAGGGGCAGGTGACAAAGACGGTGTCAGAGGGGGAGGAACGAAGACGGAGACAAGGACGGAGACAGAGAATGAGACAGAGACAGCGGCAGAGACAGAGACAATGACAGAGACAGAGACAGAGACAGAGACAGAGACAGAGACAGGGACAGAGGCAGAGACCGAGACAGAGACAGAGACTGAGACAGAGACTGAGACAGAGACAGAGACAGAGACAGAGACAGAGACACAGGCGGAGGCGGAGACTGAGACAGAGACAGTGGCAGAGACAGAGACAATGACAGAGACAGAGACAGAGACAGAGACAGAGACAGAGACAGAGACAGAGACAGAGACGGAGACGGAGACACAGGCGGAGGCGGAGACTGAGACAGAGACAGAGACAGTGGCAGAGACAGAGACAATGACAGAGACAGAGACAGAGACAGAGACAGAGACAGAGACAGAGACAGAGACAGAGACAGAGACAGAGACAGAGACAGAGACAGAGACAGAGACAGAGACAGGAACGGCGACAGAGACAGATCCAGAGACAGATCCAGAGACAGATACAGAGACAGAGGGAGAGACAGCGGCAGAGACAGAGACAGAGGGGCAGGTGACAAAGACGGTGTCAGAGGGGGAGGAACAAAGACGGAGACAAGGACGGAGACAGAGAATGAGACAGAGACTGTGGCAGAGACAGAGACAATGACAGAGACAATGATAGAGACAGAGACAGAGACAGAGACAGAGACAGGGACAGAGGCAGAGACCGAGACAGAGACAGAGTCTGAGACAGAGACAGAGACAGAGACAGAGGGAGAGACAGCGGCAGAGACAGAGACAGAGGGGCAGGTGACAAAGACGGTGTCAGAGGGGGAGGAACAAAGACGGAGACAAGGACGGAGACAGAGAATGAGACAGAGACAGTGGCAGAGACAGAGACAATGACAGAGACAATGACAGAGACAGAGACAGAGACAGAGACAGAGACAGGGACAGAGGCAGAGACCGAGACAGAGACAGAGACTGAGACAGAGACAGAGACAGAGACAGAGACAGAGACAGAGACAGAGACAGAGACAGAGACAGAGACAGAGACAGAGACAGAGACAGAGACAGATACAGAGACAGGAACGGAGACAGAGACAGAGGCAGAGACAGAGACAGAGACAGAGACAGGAACGGAGACAGAGACAGAGACAGAGACAGCGACAGTGACAGAGACAGAGACAGAGACAGAGATAGAGACAGAGACAGAGACGGAGACGGAGACCGAGACAGAGGCAGAGAGAGAGACAGAGGCAGAGACAGAGACAGAGACAGAGACAGAGACAGAGACAGAGACAGAGACAGGAACGGAGACAGAGACAGAGACAGAGACAGAGACAGAGACAGAGGCAGGAACGGAGACAGAGACAGAGACAGAGACAGCGACAGTGACAGAGACAGAGACAGAGACAAAGATAGAGACAGAGACGGAGACGGAGACGGAGACCGAGACAGAGGCAGAGAGAGAGACAGAGGCAGAGACAGAGACAGAGACAGAGACAGAGACAGAGACAGAGACAGATCCAGAGACAGATCCAGAGACAGATACAGAGACAGAGGGAGAGACAGCGGCAGAGACAGAGACAGAGGGGCAGGTGACAAAGACGGTGTCAGAGGGGGAGGAACAAAGACGGAGACAAGGACGGAGACAGAGAATGAGACAGAGACAGTGGCAGAGACAGAGACAATGACAGAGACAGAGACAGAGACAGAGACAGAGACAGAGACGGAGACGGAGACACAGGCGGAGGCGGAGACTGAGACAGAGACAGAGACAGTGGCAGAGACACAGAGAATGACAGAGACAGGGACAGAGACAGAGACAGAGACAGAGACAGAGACAGAGACAGAGACAGAGACAGAGACAGAGACAGAGACAGAGACAGAGACAGAGACAGAGACAGAGACAGAGACAGAGACAGAGACAGTGACAGAGACAGAAACGGAGACAGAGACAGAGTCAGAGACAGAGCCAGAGGGAGATCCAGAGACAGAGACGGAGACAGATACAGAGACAGGCGGAGAGACAGCGGCAGAGACAGAGACAGAGACAGAGGCAGAGACAGAGACACAGACAGAGACAGTGGGTCAGGTGACAGCGACGGTGTCAGAGGGGGTGGAACAAAGACGGAGACAAGGACGGAGACAGAGAATGAGACAGAGACAGTGGCAGAGACAGAGACAATGACAGAGACAGAGAGAGAGACAGAGACAGAGACAGAGACAGAGACAGAGACAGAGACAGAGACAGAGACAGAGACAGAGACAGAAACAGAGACAGAGACAGAGACAGAGACAGAGACAGAGACAGAGACCGTGACAGAGACAGAGACAGAGACAGAGACAGAGACAGAGACAGAGACAGAGACAGTGACAGAGACAGAAACGGAGACAGAGACAGTGTCAGAGACAGAGCCAGAGGGAGATCCAGAGACAGAGACGGAGACAGATACAGAGACAGGCGGAGAGACAGCGGCAGAGACAGAGACAGAGACAGAGGCAGAGACAGAGACACAGACAGAGACAGTGGGTCAGGTGACAGCGACGGTGTCAGAGGGGGTGGAACAAAGACGGAGACAAGGACGGAGACAGAGAATGAGACAGAGACAGTGGCAGAGACAGAGACAATGACAGAGACAGAGACAGAGACAGAGACAGAGACAGAGACAGAGACAGAGACAGAGACAGAGACATAGACAGAGACAGAGACAGAGACAGAGACAGAGACAGGGACAGAGACAGAGACAGAGACAGAGACAGAGACAGAGATAGAGACAGAGACAGAGACGGAGACGGAGACCGAGACAGAGGCAGAGAGAGAGACAGAGGCAGAGACAGAGACAGAGACAGAGACAGAGACAGAGACAGATCCAGAGACAGATCCAGAGACAGATACAGAGACAGAGGGAGAGACAGCGGCAGAGACAGAGACAGAGGGGCAGGTGACAAAGACGGTGTCAGAGGGGGAGGAACAAAGACGGAGACAAGGACGGAGACAGAGAATGAGACAGAGACAGCGGCAGAGACAGAGACAATGACAGAGACAGAGACAGAGACAGAGACAGAGACAGAGACAGGGACAGAGGCAGAGACCGAGACAGAGACAGAGACTGAGACAGAGACTGAGACAGAGACAGAGACAGAGACAGAGACAGAGACACAGGCGGAGGCGGAGACTGAGACAGAGACAGTGGCAGAGACAGAGACAATGACAGAGACAGAGACAGAGACAGAGACAGAGACAGAGACAGAGACAGAGACAGAGACGGAGACGGAGACACAGGCGGAGGCGGAGACTGAGACAGAGACAGAGACAGTGGCAGAGACAGAGACAATGACAGAGACAGAGACAGAGACAGAGACAGAGACAGAGACAGAGACAGAGACAGATCCAGAGACAGATCCAGAGACAGATACAGAGACAGAGGGAGAGACAGCGGCAGAGACAGAGACAGAGGGGCAGGTGACAAAAACGGTGTCAGAGGGGGAGGAACAAAGACGGAGACAAGGACGGAGACAGAGAATGAGACAGAGACAGTGGCAGAGACAGAGACAATGACAGAGACAATGACAGAGACAGAGACAGAGACAGAGACAGAGACAGGGACAGAGGCAGAGACCGAGACAGAGACAGAGACTGAGACAGAGACAGAGACAGAGACAGAGACAGAGACAGAGACAGAGACAGAGACAGAGACAGAGACAGAGACAGAGACAGAGACAGAGACAGAGGCAGAGACAGAGACAGATACAGAGACAGAGACAGAGACAGAGACAGAGACAGAGACAGAGACAGAGATAGAGACAGAGACAGAGACAGAGACAGAGACAGGAACGGAGACAGAGACAGAGGCAGAGACAGAGACAGAGACAGAGACAGGAACGGAGACAGAGACAGAGACAGAGACAGCGACAGTGACAGAGACAGAGACAGAGACAGAGATAGAGACAGAGACAGAGACGGAGACGGAGACCGAGACAGAGACAGAGACAGAGACGGAGACGGAGACACAGGCGGAGGCGGAGACTGAGACAGAGACAGAGACAGTGGCAGAGACACAGACAATGACAGAGACAGGGACAGAGACAGAGACAGAGACAGAGACAGAGACAGAGACAGAGACAGAGACAGAGACAGAGACAGAGACAGAGACAGAGACAGAGACAGAGACAGAGACAGAGACAGAGACAGAGACAGAGACAGAGACAGAGACAGAGACAGAGACAGAGACAGAGACAGAGACAGAGACAGACACAGAGACAGAGACAGAGACAGAGACAGAGACAGAGACAGAGACAGAGACAGAGACAGAGACAGAGACAGAGACAGAGACAGAGACAGAGACAGAGACAGAGACAGAGACAGAGACAGTGACAGAGACAGAAACGGAGACAGAGACAGAGTCAGAGACAGAGCCAGAGGGAGATCCAGAGACAGAGACGGAGACAGATACAGAGACAGGCGGAGAGACAGCGGCAGAGACAGAGACAGAGACAGAGGCAGAGACAGAGACACAGACAGAGACAGTGGGTCAGGTGACAGCGACGGTGTCAGAGGGGGTGGAACAAAGACGGAGACAAGGACGGAGACAGAGAATGAGACAGAGACAGTGGCAGAGACAGAGACAATGACAGAGACAGAGAGAGAGACAGAGACGGAGACAGAGACAGAGACAGAGACAGAGACAGAGACAGAGACAGAGACAGAGACAGAGACAGAGACAGAGACAGAGACAGAGACAGAGACAGAGACAGAGACCGAGACAGAGACAGAGACAGAGACAGAGACAGAGACAGAGACAGAGACAGAGACAGAGACAGAGACAGAGACAATGACAGAGACAGAGACAGAGACAGAGACAGAGACAGAGACAGAGACAGAGACATAGACAGAGACAGAGACAGAGACAGAGACAGAGACAGGGACAGAGACAGAGACAGAGACAGAGACAGAGACAGAGACAGAGATAGAGACAGAGACAGAGACGGAGACGGAGACCGAGACAGAGGCAGAGAGAGAGACAGAGGCAGAGACAGAGACAGAGACAGATCCAGAGACAGATCC